>CM032452.1:72229715-72743637 GCA_019049505.1 Pachyrhynchus sulphureomaculatus | reverse complement strand
CAATAAAAAAACAAAACTGACATTGAAGATCTGAGTTTAAATTTTCTCCAATCTATTTACAAAAAGTCTAGTCAAAATGAAATCTCTTACTACGATATTTGACATCTCTACTTGTGATAATAATCCCACTGATTTTCTCTAACTTTTTCAACCTTACAACGGATTCCAAACAAAATTGTTCAACCTTCTTTCGAAATATAAATTAACCCACAACTTAACTAAGCGATAGAAACCACAACTGTCCTTTAGCAAAAAATGACAAGAAAAGCCTAACCAAAAAAAAAGCTTAATAAATTAACAACCTTTTACAACCAACACAATTATTCGTACAATTCTAACACAATGAAGTAAAAATTTATTGATAATTTCCCAGAGATGAGTATGTCGAGTTTTTTCCCTCATGTTTTATTTTTCTGATGTGTTATGATGAAATGGATTTGTAATTAAGTGCCCCCCACAAACAACAATATTTGAACACAACACTTAGCAGTAAGTACTTTTAATGGTTACATATAAAATTGGGTTGTTCTTTTACTTTTGATCTCAAAAATAGTGATTAATCTACATGGAATTGTAGCCTCTTCTGGCAAGAAAATTGAAATATTTTTCGAAAGTTGGCGTAGCTAAAAAGATTTCCAAATTTTTTAGTTCTTTTTCCAAAAGCACCGCTTACCCCAAGAACATCAAACTGCTGTATTAACCTAGTCGGTTAAGACTACCCCCCTTCCTCCTTTCTTTCTATTCTCTCTCTCTCACTGATAAAATATATATATCATTATAATATATATTTTTATTATATATATATATATATATAAATATCCGTATATATAATATATATATCTATACTTATATCAATATATATATATATTTATATATTATTATTTATATATTATATATATATAATAGTTTGATTCGGTTAATAATGTCGGCACATATTAAGCGTTTATTTCGCCGATCACAAAATGAATTACCTTGATGATCACCAAAGCTATTGACCATCGTTTTAGTTATGGCTTTATTCCACATTCTGTCTGTCAAAAAATGTATTCCGCAACAGAAGTACTTTTCATCTTTTGAGGCCAACGATATCCAGCCAAAATTTTTCACTTTTCTCGTAATAATGTAAGTCTTGTTTCTGAAAGTCCGTGGCTGCATTCAATTCGAAATAAGTGGTATCCTGAATGGGCAAAGTCAGGGTGAATACGGGACGGGTGGGGTAGAACGTCCCCCATTTGATGTTTTTCAAAGTAGTTTTTTGATACATTTTGCCCTAGCATTGTCAAGTTGAAAAAATGACTTTATCCATGACTAATGTTCGGATTCGTCTGAGAATCGTTTTTCCTTCTTTGCTCGGTTCAACCTTATCAATTGTTTGTGCGGTAACGTTCGCCAGAACTCGTTATTCACCAGGTGACTCTCAAGTTTTGGTATTACATTCAAGGCAATTTGTAATCACCCCCCCTGTTTCCTGTACCATCCCACCAAATACACAGGCAATGTTTTCTTTTCCTGAATATTGCGCACTGGTTGCGATGTTGAAGGCTGGCCTGAGTCTAACCAAAATTTTTTGGCTGGAGCATGTTTTATCATAAGCTTAAACCAACAATCGATAATTCAGCAGCCGTTTTCTTCAAATGAAAGAAGGTTATTAAACTTCCCCGCATAACGTCTTTTTCTGGTACGAAACACGACATATTCAAAGCTATATTTTCGTACAATAAAAATTAATAACGAACCTGGCGTTTGATGGTGTATTTTTTTACCTTCCAAAATGCCATAGATGTCACTAGCCTATATTAACCAGTGGATTAGTAACACCATCTTTTAGCAAATCGACATTATTAACCGAAACACCTATTATGCATATATATATATATAATATATATATATATATATATATATATATAAATATATATATATAACTCATCAGAATATGCATAATATGACCTGATGAAAAGTCGTTAGATTTCGTGATATTGACACTTTTATGAGTTTCCTGAAAATCCACATCTTAGATCTCAGTTTATCCTAGTGACACAACTAACAAATTTCCGTATCTAAGATTCTAATAATTATTGTTACGTAATCCTCAATAACCTTACTGTTGATCACAGTGCACAATAAAACTTAATTATGCTAAGCCTATGGAAAAAAATAATATTTTTGTAAGTATTAAGAGTATAAACTAACTTTGACTTTTAGCATGATGAAGCATGTACTGACTAGAACTTTGTATTATCTGTCA
Organism: Pachyrhynchus sulphureomaculatus; assembly: GCA_019049505.1. Lineage (NCBI taxonomy): Eukaryota > Metazoa > Arthropoda > Insecta > Coleoptera > Curculionidae > Pachyrhynchus > Pachyrhynchus sulphureomaculatus. The sequence continues at coordinate 72,741,392 of CM032452.1, read as the reverse complement.
CACATATAGCGTAATTTTTGTTATTGTATATTCCTTCATAACTTTTTAATTAAAATAAATTAAATGAAATAATTTTTTATCAGCATTGTAAGAAATCTGAATATTTTAGTATTCTGGACATGTGTCTGTTTTGCTGGAAAATTTTTGTTATAACCGAAAAAAATATTCAAGCATTGAACACCTAATTCATATTTGCTTTCATGGCGTCAATTTAAATACTGATTTTAACGTTCTCAAGTAATAGATGGGCGTAACCTTTTTGACCAACCAAAACGCATAATTTAGATCAGTCAAGTTAAATAAACCATCTAAAACTTTACTGATATATAGTATGTGCGGTCTTGTGAAACTCAATTTTGAGATATACTGCAATTAAAATTACGTTCTAACCAAGTTTTTAAACAAACTACTCACTAAGTATTTTTGTTTATAACACAATTTAGATTAGAACTCTTAAAAGTATTCATAATTTTCCATAATAGTTACAAAAAAAAAATGGAAATCTTATTTAAGCCGTTGATATATCAAGGTATATTTGTAAATCCATAGTATAACCATGTATTATAGTCTTACGTAAAATTTTTTCAAAGATATAAAGAAATTTTATCCGTCCCGATGTATTTTTAACCTTACTACTGCAAGATCAAATGAGGGCTTTCCGTTTTAAAGTTTTTTTACTCATCTTGTAGCTTCAATATAATCTAGTATCTCACTGCTTTTTATAGAAGCAATAAAAAATAGCTAACATTTTGGATTAAAATAAAATATTGTACTTAATATTACTGATCCTAATCATAACTCATTCAGAAGATCAATCTACGGAAATGCAGAAATTAATACACCATGATTGTACATAATTTTAACTGCTTTCATCCTATATCTAACGGCATAAGTACCATTAGTTTCTACGTAGTAGCAGAATTGTTTTTTTAAATGAAATGTTAGTGCATCTTTTATAACCATAAACAACTCATAGATACATATAATAAAATCGTAATAGAAGCTAAACCTGTACATTGATGTTAATATTTAAATAAAGTTATTTACACCAGCACTTCCTTGTTGAATTAAGCTGTAAAGTCAATATGTTTTTTTTAAGTCATTCTATAATCACCTACCTTCATATACTATTTTTGCCAAGATTAGACGATTGAAGAATTATATATTTTTTCAGTCTTTTTCCAGAAAAACAAAATGGATTTATAACTTAACTATTCGAAACGCAAGAAGGTTTGCAAGAAGTAAAACACTATTTAAATTTCCACTAAAATTTTTTATACTCAACAAACCACCTGAAGAAGCTGTCGTACAACGAAAACCATGTCATGGTGTTAAAAATAAAAAATTTAGTGGAAATTTAAGTAGTGTTTAACTTCTTTTGCAAAAACTTCAAATTATGGATTTCCACCAAGTATTGACTGTCATGATTTCAAAGAAAAATTCATAATATTATTCAACTATACAAAACTTATCGATCCCGCCCCTTTCACATCTTTTACGGTAACAAAATATCTAAACAAATATAAAATAATAAATTATAAAATAGGTTCCATCTTACTTTCAATTGCTGCTCAGCAAGTGCGTGACCCATCGATCCAAACAAGTGGAAATCGGAAGGAGCCAAGTCGCATGGGGTAGAACTTCCCACCTGAGTGCTTCCAATGTGTCGCGAACTGGTTTTGCCGTATGTGATGGAGTCATTGTCATAAAGAAAAATGACTTTGTGTTGCCTCTTTCGGTATTTCTGGCCTTTTTTCAAGCAGCGAACGGTTCAAATCAGTCAACTGTTTGTTAGTAACATTTAGTATTAACCGTTTCCACAGGTTTTAACAGCTCATAATAGACCACGCCCCTCTGGTCCCACCAAACACAAAGCATCGTCTTTCTGCCAAAGCGATTCGGTCTTGCGGTCGATGTGGATGGTGCGCCTGGGATTCTCAAATCCCCTGTAACTATACGATGCAAAAACGACTTCCTTTTGTACCGAGCGAGCAAACTCAAGAGCAAAACTCACACACGTGTTTTTTTTGCGCTTTTCCATTTGCCTGTCGTTCAACTCATGTGGTACCCATCTACTGGTCTTCTGAATCTTTTCCATCTCTCGTAGCCGATTGGAAACAGCTTGTTGACTAACGCCCAATTGCTTGGCGAGTTGTTTTGCGTTTGCGAATCATCTTTGTCCAACAATGCTTGCAATTCCACATCTTCGGCGGCTTTCTACGTTCCTTGTCTGCAACATCGAAGTCACCACTTTTGAAACGCCGAAACCATCGTTCACACTATCTTGCGATGGAGCATGTTCACCATAAGCTTCTCGAAGGAATCGGTATGATTCAACAGCAGTTTTCTTCAAATGAAAACAAAAAATTAATGCTGTCCGCGAATGCTCTTTGTTCGGTATAAATTTCAACATATTGAACACAACAATACAACACTATGCAAACACTTTTCCCAATTTTATCACTCGTGCGCGTTTGACACTTGTTGATGACACAACAAAAAATGGCCGCAGTGTGTCAAATCTTTATAGTACAAATTGCATTGGTGCACCATCTGTTGTCTGAAAATCCGCATTTCACTTGTACACCTGATATATATATATATATATATATATATATATATATATATATATATATATATATATATATATATATATATATATTGAGTAAGGAAAAATCAGCTAAATGGATCCTTAAATGTCTAAACGCCTACCCAAAACGACTGAAAGTCACAACATCCAAGATTATTTTTAGTTGTTTTCCAAGAGCTTATATCTTTTTGGATCGAATGGTACCTATGGATGAAAAACGTGGGTCATCATTATGATTCAGAGATAAAGGAACAATCGAAGGAGCAGATGTATACTGGACTCACTTCGCACCGTGGGACACTCAAAACTCCAGCTGCCTTCCAATGTTTAAGATATTGCATTAAATTTAGTTAATTAATTAAAAATACCAGGCAGACATAGAGCTTCAACTTGTACCTGCAACGTTTTTGTTAATTTTTTTTTTTTGGAAATTTGGCTGAAAGATGAAGAAGGTCTCTATTTTTTTTAAATAATACTCTTTTGGGCGATGAACTTTTTACTGTGTATATTGAAATCTCGATAATTTGCTGGTAGTATATGTTTCTGAGGTAGCTGATTCCTGTAAAAATAGTCCATTTTAGCAAGAATTTAGAGGGTTCTAAGTTATTGACCAATTTTGGTTATTTTATATATATATATATATATATATATATATATATATAATATATAAAATGCAACGTCTCTCTGTCTGTCTGTCTGTCCGTTAGTGACCTTATCACTGGAGAACCACTTATCCGATTTACGTACTCATTTTTTTTTTAAAACATACATATGTTCTCTGGCCAGGTTATAGGCTATAATTTATTACGATAGGTACCATAAGAAATGAGTAGTGACGTAAAATATTGAATGATGTCGGAAAAAAGTTCGCCGCTAGCGCGTTGCCTTGCAATACACCGCCTAAACCATTAAATATGGAACAATATTATGTAGCAGAGAATATTTATAATCTATAATCTGTAATATATATAAAATGCAATGTCTCTCTGTCTGTCTGTCTGTCCATTAGTGGCGTTTATCCCGCGAAAACCACTATTCGATTTATGTGTCTTTTTTTTAAATTCATACATATATTCTTTGGCCAGGTTACATAATAATAATAATAATCTATATCTATAATATATATAAAATGCAACGACTCTCTGTCTGTCTGTCTGTCCATTAGTGCGCTTATCCCTCGAGATCCACTTATCCGATTTACGTGATTTTTTTAAATTCATACATATGTTCTCTGACCAGGTTATAGATATATATTTTATTACATCTATAATATATATATAAAATGTAACGTATATCTGTCTGTTTGTCCGTTTGTGCGCTTATCACTGGAGAACCACTATCCGATTTACGTGCTTTTTTTTTTAAACATGCTAAACTATTAAATATGGAACAATATCATGTAGTAAAGAATATCTATAATATATATAAAATGCAACGCCTCTCTGTCTGTCTGCCTGTCCGTTAGTGCGCTTATCACTGGAGAACCGCTTATTTCCGATTTACGTGCTTTTTTTGTTAAACATACATATGTTCTCTGGCCAGGTTATAGGATATATTTTATTACGTTAGGTGACATAAGGAATAAGCAGTGACGATAATAGTGAATCAAGTCGGAGAAAAGTTTGCCACTAGCGCGTTCTCTTACAATACACTGCCTAAAGCATTAAATATGGAACAATATCATGTAGCAAAGAATATAATATATATAAAATGCAACGTCGCTCTGTCTGTGTGTCTGTCCGTTAGTGCGCTTATCACTCGAGAACCCCTTATCCGATTTAGTGTTTTTTCTTAATTCATACATTTGTTCTCTGGCCAGGTTATCTATAATCTTCTATCTAGAATATATATAAAATGCAAACATCTTTCTGTCTGTCTGTCTGTCTGTCCGTTAGTGCGCTTATCACTGGAGAACCACTTATCCGATTACGTACTTTTTTTTATAAATTTCAACATATGTTCTATATAATTCGATATAAGCCTAGATAATGGGAGATAAGGAGAAATAAGGGGAGATAAGTCGAGATAAGGCTCGATAATGGGAGATAAGGTGAGATAATGGGAGATAAATATAAATAATGGGAGATAAGGAGAAATATATGGGGAGATAAGCAAAGATAAGTCTAGATAATGGAGTTATGGTGAGATAATGGAGATAAGGAGAAATAATGGGAGATAAGGAGAAATATTGAGAGATAAGTCGAGATAAGCCTAGATAATGGGAGATAAGGTGAGATAATGGGAGATAAGGAGAAATAATGGGAGATAAGGGAGAAATAATGGGAGATAAGGAGAAATAATGGGAGATAAGGAGAAATAATGGGAGATGGGCAGAGTTAAGACCTAGATAATAATCGAAATTATGTAGAGATAATGGGAGATAAGGAGAAATATTGAGAGATAAGGGGAAATAATGGAGATATTTTTTATTACGTTGGGTAAATTAAGGAATAAGCAGTGACGATAGTAGTGAATCAAGGCCACGCGAGCGGAGCCGCGGGCCCGGCTAGTATATATATATATATATATATATATTATATATATTATATATATATATATATTATATATATATATATATATCCTGGAGTTTTTCATTGTAAATCTTTATGTTTGGTGACTTCGAGAAAGCTTTGTAGGGTTTATATAATCAAGCTGTTACGTGTCTCGAATTGTTATTTCAAAAATTTATTTTAAAAATGAAATAATTCAGTATTGTGGAGATGGAGGATAAAATAGAGAAAATAATTGAAAAAATTAAAAAATTAGAAGTATTACTAAGAAAAGTTAACACTACTGTTATTAGTCATCTGAAAAAGAAAACACAACAGAACCAATGAGAGAAATGATATCACACAACAACAACAAAAAATTACTGAAATAACTTGGGCTAAGAGCTGTACGAGTAGATAAACCCCATACAGTAAGACGAAAATACATTAGAAACATCACTTTCAACGAAATAGAAGAAATAAAAAAGGTAAATTAGAGAAATGAGATCAAATCCTGCTCCAGAAGAAGATGCAATAATTTCAACCCTAATAAAAAATCTAAGATGTTACTATGCAAATATTTAGAGGAAAGGAAAATATCGCAGAACTGAAACAATGCTATGACCATGATAAGAAAGAAGATAAATCAGAGCTGGAAAATTATATTTTTTAAAACTAACAACTATAAACCTAACAAACAAATTCGAGTTGTGTGAAAATAATCAACAAGCAGTTCAGAAAACAATATAACATACTGGATGACATAAACTGAATTCGAAATATCATCGAATAAATCTTAGAATATAACAAGGACTTATAGTTAGCTTTATTCTCTATACTAAGGCCTTTGACCCAATCCAAATATGCCACAAGGTTGCTGTATGGCTATATTTCAATCTATCCTACAGAAAGGGAATATTTCTTTTTTACTGGAAATGCGCCATAGTTCAGCCGGTACCCAAAAAAAGCAAGACTACTGATCAGTAGCATTTTCTTTCAGTAAATATCAAAAGTCATGAAAAAGGCCATCAATCAGCATCTTCTTAAATATATTGAAAGATTCAATATTATTAGCGACCCTCAATATGGCTTTCGTAAACATGGATCTACCGGAGATCTTTTAACTTATATCACATATGTAACTATAGGAAGAAAAAATAATCTAGGATGACGTATATTAAGATGGTAAGATGGCATTAGGAAACTGACGGAGAAACGATGGATGAACATAGGACAGAAACAGATGAGAGGAAATGACCGAGCCGCCTGTTCATATATATATATATATATATAAATATATATATATATATATATATATATATATACAGGGTGGCCCAAAATTTACCGAAGTGGTTTGAATTCCTTATAACTTTTTTATTATAATTTTGTTTTTATTTCTTTTCAGTATTTTGTAAAGAAGACTTTGGGGAATTTAAAATGGAACAGTACACAAATGAACAACGTGCCCAAATCGTTTGAACTTTATTTCTCAAATCAACGGTCCATTGTTTTGACTCAGCGTGCATATCGTCGTTATTTTAATGTGCGGGTTGGACCCTCAGAGTCAACAATAAACCGCCTGGTTGCAAATTTTCGACAACAAGGGGGCAGTAAGGAACCTTCCTGGTGCCGGCAGACGACGAACGGTGCACACGGATGACAATATTGAACGGGCACACGAGAGTATTCGGGAAGATGGAGAAACATCAACCAGGAGACGTTCGACACAACTTGGCCTCTCACGAGGGTCGCTGCAGAGAATTTTGCATACAATAAGAATGTTTCCATACAAAATTCAGCTTGTCCAAGAATTGAAACCGACAGATTACCAGCAACGACTTGATTATGCAATTTATTTCCGGCAAAAAGCAGAAGAAAATCATGATTTTATTCATAATTTAATTATGAGCGACGAAGCCCCATTTCCAATTAAATGGGTTCGTTAATAGGCAAAACTGCAGGATATGGGCTACGGGAAAATCCAAGATTAGTTCAACAGCGACAATTACACCCACTTAAGTGTACTGTTTGGTGCGGTGTTTCGTAGGAAAGGATAATTGGCCCTTTTTGAAAATGAATACGGTGTCGCCGTTTCCATCACTGGTGTTCGATATCGAACAATGTTGGAAAATTTTTTAAGGCCAGCCGTGGAAAAACCATCCGCAAGTATGATTTCAACAGGATGGAGCCACAGCGCACACTGCGAGGGACACAATGGCTCTTTTACGCGACATCTTTGGTGAACGAATTATTTCGCGTACAAGCGATTTTAATTGGCCTCCGCGTTCACAGGATTTAACCGCTCCAGACTTTTTCCTTTGGGTTATTTGAAAGGAAAAGTCTATATTAATAAGCCTAGAACCATCCAGCAATTAAAAAACAATATACGCGACGAAATCAACAACATAACACCTGAAGTTTTGTGAAAGGTTATGGAAAATGTTTTGGAAAGAGCACGAATATGCGATGCAGAAAATGGCCACCACTTGCGAGATATAATTTTTCATAATTAAATTTAAAATATTCTCCATTAATATACTGTATTTAAAGAAAAAAATATTATAATTATGTCTTAAATAAAAAGTTATAATGAACTCAAACCCCTTCGGTAATTTTGGTTTTTTCCATTGTTTTTAAAAATATCAAGTAGCGTCACTAAAACCACTGTAACTTGTAAACTAATCGTCGAAATGTCATGATAGGTCTCAATTTTCACACCTATCGTTTGAAGGTTGGTACTTCCTAAAAATCATATAGATTTTTTGGAAAGGGCGACTTCTATGTGTCAGACCAAAAACTTTTCTGCCTACGTGTTAAATTAATCCAGCTCAATCCAGAATCTAGTAATAAAAGTGTAAAACAAATATTTACTACCTAAATATTTGTTTAATTATAAACAAATAAAATAAAAAATTACGCGTGACGCGCAATACGGTAGTAGTAATGTACTGAAAGGTACATTAAAAAATTCTCCAATATAGTTTTTGTTATACCAGATAAATTATCAAACATAATGCACTCGTGATAATTTTCGCTTAATCTACATTTTACGAAGACTATTCCACAATTCAAGATTTTTTGACCAGTACTTTTCAAAATAGCGAATTTTTGGCCATTTAAAAAAAAATATATATAAAGAAAAGTGAGCGTAAGTCTTACATCACATATATTTTTGAACTCATGTTGTCACAAGCTTTTATTTAACGCTCCACACGATCTGGTAATTTTTTTTTTACTTCCGATTTCATCCTCCAAAACTAATCCCCAGATACCCAAGTGATCACATAAGTATTCCGTACGGAGCACTAAAAAAGGGATAAGTTAATTTAGATGCCAGGGTACATGTATAAAGAAACGGATTCTAAATTTTTGCAAATACCCTTTCCCCAGAAAAATATTATCTATTTCTCCGACGCCTATGACCTTTTGACTATTAAAATTTTTTATTGTTTCTGATTTAAAAACGAATAACTTAAACCGCATTGACCTCATTGTTCAGAGACAAGTTTTATTCAAGTGTAAAAGAGGTAAACGAGTATCCTGTTATGTCTAGGATTTTTTTCAATTAAACATTAACAATATTTTAAATACCGAATAGCACACTTTCTTAAAGGTCGTGAAAACAGTAGAATCTAATTTTATTTTTTGATTAAATATAGTACGCTCCAACATACATATTTGATAAGCTAGGAGCTCATAAGTTGAACTTAAGGCAGCGTTTCTCAACCTTTCAATATTTGCGACCCAATTTTCAAACATAATTTTCATCGCGCCTCCCCCCCCTCTCATACAATAACAACGCATGCAATAATAATGTATTTTCAGTATTTTGATGCTAAAGCTACTCTATGACCTTAATTACAAACCCGAATGTGTATGTTGTAATTTACGTGTTAATTGAAATTAAAGGTATTAAGTATTTATGGCAGTAAATTTATATAGAATCATGGATAAATTTTTAAGTGGGCGTAAGCGAGCATTAGACGATAGTGAAGCATCAACAAGTGCACAGACGAATGTGGTTCCGAAACTAAAATCAAGAAAATATTCTCAAGAATACTTAAATTTAGGGTTTACCAGTACTGAAGTAAATGAAGAAGAAAGGCCCCTGTGTGTTATTTGCTCAAAAATCTTGGTAGCAGATAGCATGAAACCAAATAAACTTAAACGACATTTGGAAACGCTTTATAGTGAGTACCTTAACAAACCCCGAGAATTCTTCGAAATAAAATTACTTTGTCTGTGAATGAAAAAGCTTTACTTGCCTCTTACAAAGTTTCATATAAAATAGCCAGATGTAAAAAGCCTCACACTATTGGTGAACAGCTTGTGTATTTGCTATCCATACCTACATCAAATGATACGTTTTCAAATGATTTACACGGTCACCGTAAATCCGCCGTTAGGTTCTTCCGACCATAAACTGCTTTCGACATCGAGTATCCTGCCAATCAGTGACAGAGAGGCGCCTAGGCCGCGCAAGATTTGGCACTACAATCTGCTAAATGGAAAGATCTCATGGAATACTTTCGAACTTTCCCTTGGATGGACGTTTGTTTTCGATCCGATAACCCATTTCTGACTGCGCCAGGGAGGTCTCCGATGTTATTTTGGCTGGTATGGAAGCTTACATCCCTTTTTCGAAGAAATGCTCCTCCAACGGCAAGCCTTGGTTCGACCGAAAATGCAAAGAAGCTGTTGCTTCTAAACATATTGCCTACCGACAATGGCGTGAAAATCCTAACACCTTAAATCGAAACATCTTTGTTCATGCCCGGAACAGATGCAAGGGAATTATCGACGAAACCAAGGAGGCACACAATCAACGAATTAGAAACAAACTTCTCGCTTGTCCCAACAATTCCAGGTCCTTTTGGGCAGTCGCTAAGGCAGTTAGTCAAAACTTTACCAAATCCACGATACCACCACTCACACGGCCAGATAATTCCATTGCAACCACACCTGTTGAGAGAGCGAACTTGTTGGCTGAACTCTTTGCTTCACATTCTACTGTCGATTTCCCAAGGAAAAACACCACCTACTATTCCCATATTGCAGTCAAGGATGCCCGATGTTGTCTTCAGGGACAGCGCATCATAAAGCGTATTTTAATGAAGCTAGACACCAAGAAGGCTTCTGGCGCTGACGGAATACCTGCCATAGTTCTCAAAAACTGTGCAAGGGAACTAACACCAGTTTTCTGTAGACTTTTTAACCTATCCTACAGAAAGGGAATATTTCCGTCCTGCTGGAAATGTGCCACGGTTCAGCCGATACCTAAAAAAGGTAAGAAGACCTTGCCAAATAACTACCGACCAGTTGCACTGCTTTCAATAATATCGAAAGTCATGGAAAAGGTTATCAATGAGCATCTTCTAAAATATCTTGAACGATTCAATATTATTAGCGATCACCAATATGGTTTTCGTAAACATAGATCAACAGGAGATCTTCTGACTTATGTAAAACATGTTTGGAACAACCCAATTGAACACTTTGGAGAATCTCGAGCGGTTGGTCTTGACATATCCAAGGCATTCGATCGTGTTTGGCACGATGGACTGTTGGCTAAGTTGCGCTCTTATGGTATATCTGAAAGGTTCTGTTTGTGGCTCTCATGTTTCCTCAGAGAGCGTTCTTTACGAGTGGCGGTCGACGAATTTCTTTCTAACACCCTCACTATCAACGCCGGTGTGCCCCAGGGCTCCATACTGTCTCCTACTCTCTTTCTCATTTACATTAACGATCTGCTGGAAAAGACCGGGAATCCAATCTATAGCTTTGCAGATGACAGTACGCTTGTCTCTTCATTCACCTTGAACGCTCGGACATCGGCTGCTCAGGCGAATATCCGCAGACAGCAGGAGGTCGTTCAACTTAACAAAGACCTGGAAGAAATTCTATCTTGGGGTGACAGTAACCAAGTGGAATTTAACGCTACAAAAACCCAAGCGGCAGTTTTTTCTAAAAAAGTTTACATTGCTGAACCCGACATAGTTATGTCGGGGCACTCCATTCCCCTAGCATCGTCGCTCAATTTGTTGGGCGTTAGTTTGGGAGCAAATATGTCTTGGCATATGAACATGTTGCAGGCATAGCAAGGAGAGCTTCTCAAAAATTGGGAATATTATTTAGAACCAGAAAGCTTTACCACCCCAACACACCCCACAGCAACTGTTAATTCTTTACAAAGCCCAAATTCGACCAACTATGGAATACTGCTCCACGTTTGGGGCTCCGCTCCCAAACATACACTGTATTTGTTGGATTCTGTTCAGAGAAGAGCGGTCCGTCTGATTGGGGACCCGGAATTGACCGGCGGCTTTGATTCGCTGGAACATCGAAGAACGGTTGGCGACTTGAGTCTGTTCTACAAGTATTTTCATGGAAAGTGTTCGAAGGATGTAGCCCGCTTAATTCCTCCCAAAGCGGTGCATGTTAGAAATACACGTCGCGCTGGTGCTTCGCATCCGTATGAGGTTCAGCTGTTACTCCGCGTACGACGCTTTTCAAGCAATCTTTTATATGGAAAACGTCATCCCTTTGGAATAATTTGCCCAGCGCTGTGTTTCCCACCGAGTACAATTTACAGCGATTCAAGAACAACGTGAATCGCTTTTTTTTCCGCACTCGTGCCGCTCCTGGAGCGTTTTAGGGACTTCTCTGCAGCACGTGTGCTAGACCAATAAAAAAAAAGAAAAAAAAAATACTGTTGTCCGTCGAACTGGTGATATAGCTGAAGATGTACAGCATCAGCTTTTCAGGAAGTTGCGTGACAAATTGTTTTCAATTCAGCTTGATGAGGCAACAGATAGCAATAAAGATGCTCATTTCATTGCCTATGTTCGATTCAATAGAACTCAAAGCAACATCACTTGCATTATTTGCTATCTTAAATGATTTTATAAACGAGGCAAATATGGAGTGGAAAAAAATTACGTCGGAATATGTACCGATAGTGCTCATTCAATGTCTGGAAGATTTCAAAGTGTACAAGTACTTGGGAAACAAAAATCTCCACTATGTGTGTGGACACATTGTATGATCCACAGAAAGCTCTGGCTTCCAAGGAAATGAGTCCTGCTCTGAATATTGTGCTCACTACAGTTGTAACCGTAGTAAATTATATTAAAACTAGCAGTGCCCGCGGCTCCGCTCGCATGGACTTGATTCATTATCGTCACTGCTTATTCCTTATGTTACCTAACGTAATAAAATATCTGCCATTATTTCTCCTTATCTCCCATTATTTCTCCTTATCTCCCATTATTTCTTCTTATCTCCCATTATCTTTACATAATTTCCATTATCTAGGCTTATCTCTGCTCATCTCCCATTATTTCTCCTTATCTCCCATTATTTCCCCTTATCTCACCTTATCTCCCATTATCTAGGCTTATCTCGACTTACCTCGCAATATTTCTCCTTATCTCCCATTATTTCTCCTTATCTCCCATTATCTCACCATAACTCCCATTATCTAGACTTATCTCTGCTTATCTCCCATTAGTTATACGTATCTCCCATTATCTCACCTTATCTCCCATTAACTAGGTTTATATCGAATTATATAGAACATATGTATAAATTTATAAAAAACACGTAAATCGGATAAGTGGTTCTCGAGTGATAAGCGCACTAACGGACAGACAGACAGATAGAGAGACGTTGTATTTTATATATATTATATTCTTTGCTACATGATATTGTTCCATATTTAATGCTTTAGGCAGTGTATTGCAAGAGAATGCGCTAGCGGCAAACTTTTCTCCGACTTAATTCACTATTATCGTCACTGCTTATTCCTTATGTCACCTAACGTAATAAAATATATCCTATAACCTGGCCAGAGAACATATGTATATTTAAAAAAAAAAAACACGTAAATCGGATAAGTGGTTCTCCAGTGATAAGCGCACTAACGGACATACAGACAGAGAAACGTTGTATTTTATATATATTATAGATATTCTTTACTACATCATATTGTTCCATATTTAATGGTTTAGCATGTTTAAAAAAAAGCACGTAAATCGGATAAGTTGTTCTCCAGTGATAAGCGCACAAACGGACAAACAGACAGAGAGACGTTGCATTTTATATATATTATAGACTAGCCGGGCCCGCGGCTCCGCTCGCGTGGACTTGATTCACTACTATCGTCACTGCTTATTCCTTATGTTACCCAACGTAATAAAATATCTCCCATTATTTCTCCTTATCTCCCAATATTTCTCCTTATTTCCCATTATCTCTACATAATTTCCATTATCTAGGCTTATCTCTGCTCATCTCCCATTATTTCTCCTTAGCTCCCATTATTTCTCCTTATCTCCCATTATCTCATCTTATTTCCCATTATCTAGGCTTATCTCGATTTATCTCCCATTATTTCTTCTTATCTCTCATTATCTCACCATAACTCCCATTATCTAGAGTTATATCTGCTTATCTCCCATTATCTCTCCTTATCTCCCATTATCTCACCTTATCTCCCATTATCTAGGCTTATATCGAATTATATAGAACATATGTATAAATTTATAAAAACACGTAAATCGGATCAGTGGTTCTCGAGTGATAAGCGCACTAACGGACAGACAGACAGACAGAGAGATGTTGCATTTTATATATATTTTATTCTTTGCTACATGATATGGTTCCATATTTAATGCTTTAGGGAGTATATTGCAAGAGAACGCGCTAGCGGCAAACTTTTCTCCGACTTAATTCACCATTATCGTCACTGCTTATTCCTTATGTCACCTAATAAAATATATCCTATAACCTGGCCAGAGAACATACGTATGGTTAAAAAAAAGCACGTAAATCGGATAAGTAGTTCTCCAGTGATAAGCACACTAACGGACGGACAGACAGGACGGACAGACAGACAGACGGACAGAGAGACATTGTATTTTATATATATTATAGATATTTTTTTGCTACATAATATGTTCCATATTTTAATGGTTTGGACTGTGTATTGCAAGAGAACGCGCTAGCGGCAAACTTTGTCCGACTTCATTTACTATTATTGTCACTGCTCATTCCTTATGCTACCTATCGTAATAACATATAGCCTATAACCTGGCCGGAGAACATATGTATGTTTTAAAAAAAAAAAGTACGAAAATCTTATAAGTGGTTCTCCAGTGATAAGCGCACTAACGGACGGACAGACAGACAGAATACGTTGCATTTTATATATATTATAGATGTAATAAAATATATACCTATAACCTGGTCAGAGAACATATGTATGAATTTAAAAAATCACGTAAATCGGATAAGTGGTTCTCGAGGGATAAGCGCATTAACGGACAGACAGACAGACAGACAAACATTGCATTTTATATATATTATAGATACAGATTATTATTATTATTATATAACCTGGCCAAAGAATATATGCATGAATTTAAAAAAAGACAGGTAAATCGGATAATAGGTTCCCGCGTGATAAACGCACTAATGGACAGACAGACAGACTGAGAGACATTGCATTTTATATATATTATAGATTATACATTACAGATATTCTTTGCTACATAATATTGTTCTATATTTAATGGTTTAGGCTGTGTATTGCAAAGGCAGGCGCTAGCGGCAAACTTATTTCCGACATCATTCACTATTTTACGTCACTGCTCATTCCTTATGCTACCTATCGTAATAAAATATAGCCTATAAACCTGGCCAGAGAACATATGTATGTTTTAAAAAAAAAGTACGTAAATCGGATAAGTGGTTTTTCAGTGATAGGCGCACTAACGGACAGACAGACAGACAGACAAACAGACAGACAGACAGAGAGACGTTGCATTTTAATATATATTATAGATGTAATAAAATATATATCTATAACCTGGTCAGAGAACATATGTATGAATTTAAAAAATCACGTAAATCGGATAAGTGGTTCTCGAGGGATAAGCGCCCTAACGGACAGACAGACAGGCAGAGAGACGTTGCATTTTATATATTATAGATATAGATTATTATTATATAACCTGGCCAAAGAATATATGTATGCATTTAAAAAAACACACGTAAATCGGATAAGTGATTCTCGCGTGATAAACGCACTAATGGACAGACAGATAGAGAGACTTCATTCCCTATTATCGTCACTGCTCATTTCTTATGCTACCTATCGTAATAAAATATAGCCTATAACCTAGCCAGAGAACATAACATATGTATGTTTTAAAAAAAAAAAGTACGTAAATCGGATAAGTGGTTCTCCAGTGATAAGCGCACTAACGGACAGACAGACAGACAGACAGACAGAGAGACGTGGCATTTTATATATATTATAGATGAGACCCTTAAAATCTAGAATTTTTTCTGCACTTTGCAAAGACATGGGTGCCGAACATTCAGCGTTACTATTTTATTGCGAGGCATGATGGTTATCACGTGGGAAATGTTTGCAACGTGTTTATGAATTAAGAAATGAAATCGTCATTTTTCTAGAAGAGGAAAACTGACCGGAAGCCGAGAAGTTTCGAGATAGTTTATTTGTGATGAAATTGCGCTACTTGGTCGATATATTCGAGAAACTAAATACCTTAAATCTTGAACTCCAAGGAACAAATACACATATATCCGATACAAGTGATAAAAATTAATGCTTTTTGTAGAATATTGGAATTGTGGAGCAGAAATATAAAGCAAAAAAACCTAGAAATGTTTGCAAATGTGGGTGAATGTGTTAAAACATACAAGGCTGAAGAACAACATGTGAAAGTTGTTTTAGTAACCATTGAAAATCATCTAGCCATGTTGACAAAGAATTTTAAAAAGTATTTTCTTATTGACGACAACTTGGTAGCAAGTTACGAGTGGGTTAGGGATCCATTTCAAAATACTCCCGAAGGGCTCTCAACTTCCGACGAAAAAATTTTCATAGAGTTCACGGCAAGTGGCGAAATCAAAAGACAATTTAATAAGAAATCACTCTTTGAATTTTGGGCAGGGGTGAATGATGAATTTTCTGCACTGAAATAAGAGCATTTCGTATTCTATTACCATTTTCAACATCCTACTTTTGCGAAACCAGATTTTCTGTGGTGGCTGCTTTGAAAACAAAATATAGACCTCAACTAAATATAGAAAAAAATAACTCAGAGGCAAATATCTTGATAAACAATAAAAACCATTTGTATCAATTTTTTTTTTCATGGTTTTTGTACAAATTTAAAAGCTCTCGTATGCTCGGCTAGAAACTTATCAATGCGCCGTCGCAACACGTAAACAATTCTAAAATAACTTTTGCCTTCCAGTTGCTCATAATAAGGAATAACTTAAGCACTACAAGTTAATATTTGAAATGATAGTCATTTCATGATAAGATATTAATCCCAAAAATAGAGCAGAGGAGGGGTTTCAGAAACTTTGACAACTCAAACATTTTTTTTATGAGTCTAGCACACGTGCTACAGGAAAATCCCTAAAGCGCTTCAGGAGCGCCATGTGTGCGGAAAAAGCGATTCACGTTGTTCTTGAATCCCTGTAACACAGCCCTGGGCAAATTATTCCAAAGAGATGATGTTCTCCATATAAAAGACTGCTTGAAAAGCGTTGTACGAGGAGTAACAAGCTGAACCTCATACGGATGTGAAGTATTAGCGCGACGTGTATTTCTAACATGCACCGCTCTGGAGGAATTAAGTGGGCTACATCCTTCACTTTTCATGAAAATACTTAGAGAACAGACTTAAGTCGCTAACTGTTCTTCGATGTTGCAGCCAATCAAGGCCGCCGGTCAGTTCCGGGTCTCCAATCAGCCGAACAGCGCTTCTCTGAACAGAATGGGAGCAGTATTCCATAGTTGGTCGAATTTAAGCTTTGTAAAGAATTAACAGTTGTTGTGAAGTGTAAAGCTTTCTGGTTCGAAATAATATTCCCAACTTTTGAGAAGCTCTCCTTGCTATGCCTGCAACATGTTCATGCCAGGACATATTTGCTCCCATATTAATGCCCAATAAATTGAGTGACGATGCTAGGGGAATGGAGTGCCCCGACATGACTATGTCGGGTTCAGCATCGTTAACTTTTTTTGAATAAACTGCCGCCTGGGTTTTTGTAGCGTTAAATTCAACTTGGTTACTGTCACCCCAAGATAAAATTTCGTCCAGGTCTTTGTTAAGTTGAACGATCTCCTGCTGTCTGCGGTTATTCACCTGAGTAGCCGATGTCCGAGCGTTCAAAGTGAATGGAGAGATAAGCGTACTGTCATCCGCAAAGTTGTAGATTGGATTCCCGGTCTATTCCAGCAGACCGTTAATGTAAATGAGAAAGAGAGTAGGAGACAGTATGGAGCCTTGGGACACACCGGCATTGATAGTGAAGGTGTTAGAAAGAAATCCGTCGACCGCCACTCGTAAAGAACGCTCTCTGAGGAAACATGAAACAAACAGAATTTTGCACACATACCATAAGAGCGTAGCTTAGCCATCAGTTCATAGTGCCAAACACGGTCGAATGCCTTAGATATGTCAAGAGCAACCGCTCGAGATTCTCCAAAATATTCAATAACTTGGTATTTACCTCTACATACTACGTCTAACATCGAACGAAACATTCAATATTTTAATCTCTAAGAGTACAGATCCTTGTAAGTATCTCGTAAAATCGTAGGTGAAACATTGAAAAATTATTCCAATATGGCACGGACTATCACAATTTTTTATGACACTATTTCTTTTGAAATTAGAAATGATGGAAAATTTTCAGATTAATCGACTCCAAGGGCGTATAAAACAATATGTAGAAAGCAGTCACTATAACCTCCTTCCCTGCCTCATAATTACCTACAAATAATGGAAAATAACGAAAATATATCTCTAAAAATCCTGAAAAATACGAGAGAATGTCCGTACTTGTACGTGCATATTCCCTGTTGACCTACGGCATTTTCCGTGCTGAATTTTAAAAATGTTGTAAATTATTTGAGATGTATTTAACGTATATATTTTGATAACTAGGCATTTTTTATAAAACAATATAAAGGGTCTTCCATTTCGGACTTGACAACTTTGAAATTTCACTGTGAACGCACCCTTAAGCCAATCACCGAACTGTCAACGTGAAAACATTCAGTAAAGTCAACATTTTCATCATGGTGAAGTACACGAACGAACAACGTTTACAAATAATTAAAATTTACTACCAAAATTTGGAGTCGGTGACTGCAACTTTAAGAGCGTTAACGCCAATTTTTGGTCGTAATTCTCGTCCCAGTAGACAAGCAATTCATAGTCTAGTGAAAAAATTTGAGTTAACATATTCGCTGCTGGATGTTCCCGTGCCAGTGAGACAACGGGTTGGTCGAAGTGGCCAGAATATTGCTGCCGTTCAAGCGTCCATCTCAAACGAACCAAAACAGTCGATTTCACGGCGTTCTCAAGAATTGGGCATCGCTCAGACCACACTATGGCGAATTTTGCGAAAGGATCTTGGCCTGCACCCTTATAAGTTAAAGAACTCAAGAACTAAAGCCACTCGATCATATGAAGCGACGTACGTTCTCGAATTAGGCTCTAGAAATGTTGGAAGAAGATGACCAATTTCATCGCAAAATCAACGTTAGTGATGAAGCGCATTTTTGGATAAACGGCTTCGTCAACAAACAGAATATGCGTTATTGGTCAGGTGAAAACCCTCATGTGCTTGAAGAAACATCACTCCATCCACAAAAAATTACTGTTGGGTGCGGTTTTCATGCCGGTGGTGTCATTGGGCCGTTCTTTTTCGTTGATGAAAATAACCGTCACGTTACAGTCAATGGAGATCGCTACAGAGGCATGTTGCAACGTTATTTCTTTGATCAATTGCATGGGCTAGACATTAATGATATGTGGTTTCAACAAGACGGCGCCACAAGCCACACAGCGGGTGTAACAATCGACTTACTGCAATCTAAATTCGGTGAACGTGTTATATCGAGAAATGGTCCCGTCGAATGGCCGCCTAGATCGTGTGATTTAACACCTCTAGGCTTCTTTTTATTGGGGTACGTTAAATCATTGGTCTATGCTAACAAGCCTGCGTCGTTAGAGGAGCTCAGAGCCAATATTGAAAGAGAGATAGCGGCCGTTTCCGTCGAAATGTGTGGCCGAGTCATCGAAAATTGGGTTCAACGAATCGACCGCTGCAAACGTGCCCGTGGTGGACATATGAATGAAGTCGAATTCCATACATAAATGTTTTGATTGTACTTCAAGCCGATAGTAAAATTTTCGAAATGTCTCAAATGGGTTGCGTTTTATTTCAAAAAAAAGTTGTCAAGTCCTTAATGGAAGACCCGATATACGAGGCAATCCCTCCCTCCTACCCATCTTATATATTTTAGAATAAATAAATTTTTTTAAAATTTTTCTTTATGGTAACCAAAAACTAAGAAAAATTATCATATTAATTTTAAAGGTTTATCGACTCTGCCCATTTTTCTAAAGCAGTATCGTTCAAAAACAATAGGTTCCCTTTTTCCTCCAAGTGTTATATTAATATAAAATTTTAACTCGCTATCTCATTTCATTAGGAGTTATCGTGCCTACTGATAGATAGACAAACACATCGATAGATAGACAGACAGACAGACAGTCTAATAGATTGATCGACAGACGGACTGCCAGAAACGGAGACTATTTCTTTCCTGATCTAGGAACCCTGAAACCTGAAGAAATACCACGATCTCAGAGTGTAATATTTTCATGAATATACTCGTAATACATACTTTAGAGATATTTGCAACTGAAACTTCACTTTTTCTTCTAACCACTATTTCTGGTAAAATTCAAAATATCCTTATATTACGTATTATATTATATATAATGTTATAACCTCTTAATGGTTGATTATCACTAATTATGTTCTCATAATACTATTGGAAACATACTAAATTAATTCGTCTTAACTATCTTGAAATAGTATCGCTTAAAAAACTGTAGTTTAAATTCCTACTTCCAGTATTATATGTGTGCAATACATATCTTATTTCGTTCTAGAGTTATCATACCAACGCACTGTTGTCCAGGAAATTAGTTTTGCGTTGAAAATTATCTATAAGTCTTAATTTATAACCGATTTGGATAATTTTTTTTCATAATACTCATAACTAAATTCCCAAAAAATCTCTCTTGAAGCTGATTTTTTGAATTATGGCCAATTTTTGGTTATTTTTCTACCAATTTTTGGATAATTTTTAGTAATTTTTTGAAGTGTTGAAGTATTTAAAAAACAAATCAAACCAATTTATGTTTCTCGGTCCAGAAAATCTGAAATTTGTTGACCTAAAGGTCGCAAGGTGAATCAACATAGCTGTTTTTTGAACATAAATTGCTTTGGTTTGTCTTAATCAATATTGTAAATCTGGCTAAAATATGTTCAAATAATGGCCGAAAAATGGCTGTGTTAATTCACCTTGCGACCGTTAGATCTTGAAACAACAAATTTCAGATTATGTGGTTTGAGAAACATAAATTTCTTTGGTTTGTTCATTCAAATATTGCAAATTTCGAAAAAAATTGCTAAAAATTATCCAAAAATGGTAAAAAATAACCAAAAAATTGAAGATAATTTAAAAATCGGCTTCGAGAGATCTTTTAGAAATTTAGTTACAAGTAATTAAAGAAAATTTTCTAACTCGGTTGGAAATTAAGACCTGTAGATAATGTTGAACGAAAAATTAAATTCCTGGACCACAGTGCAACGTATAGATAGACGGACTTGCAAATATGGCAGACTACCAAGGAAAGTAATAAGATTTTACTTCTATATTCTGTTATAAATGGCATTTGTACATTTTTGATCCATATTTTTAAAACAATATCCTGTTTTCCTCACCAATCTAATATGGAAAACCAAATTGCAATTATGTATAGTTTTTGCTTAAGAACCTATTCAGTGACTGCATTAAATTAATAACAATTCTCACAATTTAGGTCTGTGAATAACAATTAACACTAATAAGGCAAAATCCAATTTAATTTTAACTCGTAATTTATGAATGTAAATTAATAGTCGCGAAGATTATCGAGATAAGTGTAATAACACTATATCAGAACGCTTGATCTTACGCAAATAATAATAGCAGGAGTCGAACTACTTAAAGATAGTGAATTATTGACCTAGAATGTCGTTTAGCCAAGGTAAAAATGTTTTTTTTTAATTGTTTTCTTATGTATATTTTAAAATTTCAAAAAAAATACACCGATTTTAAATAACAACACGATAAGACTTTATTGCGGACATAATATGGTATGTAACATCTGCTTAATATTCAACTGATCTTGACTTATTTTGAATATGTTATAAACAGGTTTACTCCAAACTGATAACTAAATTGTTTAAAGATATGGAAGAAGGTTGAATAGAGGACCAACAGAAAATTATTGTAATTGCTCTTGTAGTCAGCAAAATGGACAAAAATCACACTAAATATGCCGCGTAAAATTGGGACTGTTATGATGACTAATTCAGACCTGATGTTATTTAAACTACTAATTTTTATGATTATTTTGTTGATAAAATTTAAGCTTAACTTCGGCCGTTATGAATGCTGAGGATTGAATTCATTCCTTTCTTAACCACGTATCCATATCGATGTTATTTTTTTATATTTTATACTTTATTCTATAAAAATACAGGTTTTTAACTTAACAAACTACAGTGAAGTCTGCTTATAACGAACCCGTTTATAGCGAATTTCCGGTTAAAACGAACTATTTTATAATGCACAAAAAACTTCGATAAGACCAATGCAAATTTTTATCGGTTATAACGAACCCTGTTATAACGAAGTTCCGGATAAAGCGAACCAAATTTGAATTTTTTGTGTCCGTCTCGATGTCGCGCGATTTGATCTAGGGAATTCACTGAAACTCGCTGGAAACCCTTATTTTACTTGTTTCAGCCGCGTCGCTAGTTCGAGTAGTATTATTTTCAGTTCACTTGTGTTATCAGGTTCTAATGGATATTTGATCAAAACAGCAAAGTGAATGTTTAAGTTTTTATTTTAAAATAAGTACACAAAAACGTAAAGCGTTTACTTTAAAAGACAAATACGATATTATAAGGAAAATAGAAAATGGAGTTAAACAAAGTGATGGTTTGCAAACAGTTGAATTTAACTAAATCTACAGTCTCTACCATATGGAAGAAGAGGGAAGAAATCTTATCAATCTACTAGCCGTGCCTGCGGCTCCGCTCGCGTCAACTTGATTCACTACTATCGTCACTGCTTATTCATTATGTTACCTAACGTAAAAAAATATCTGCCATTATTTCCCCTTATGTCCCATTATTTCTCCTTATCTCGCACTATCTCTACATAATTTCCATTATCTAAGCTTATCTCTGTTTATCTCCCATTATTTCTCCTTATTTCTCATTATTTCTCCTTATCTCCCATTATTTCACCTTATCTCCTATTATCTAGGCTTACCTCGACTTATCTCGCAATATTTCTTCCTTATCTCCCATTATTTCTCCTTATCTTCCATTATCTCACCATAACTCCCATTACCTAGACTTATCTCTGCTTATCTCCCATTATTTCTCCTTATCTCCCATTATTTATACTTATCTCCCATTATCTCACCTTATCTCCCATTATCTAGGCTTATCTCGACTTATCTCGCAATATTTTTCTTTATCTCCCATTATTTCTCTTATCTCCCATTTTATCACCTTATCTCCCACTATCTAGGCTTATCTCGACTTATCTCGCAATATTTCTCTTTATCTCCCATTATTTCTCCTTATCTCCCATTATCTCACCATAACTCCCATTACCTAGACTTATCTCTGCTTATCTCCCATTATTTATACTTATCTCCCATTATCTCACCTTATCTCCCATTATCTAAGCTTATATCGAATTATATAGAACATATCATATGTATAAATTTATAAGAACACGTAAACGGATAAGCGGTTTTCAAGTGATAGGCGCACTAACAGACAGACAGGCAGACAGAGAGACGTTGCATTTTATATATATTGTATCCTTTGCAACATGATATTGTTCTATATTTAATGGTTTAGGCAGTATATTGCAAAAGAACGCGCTAACGGTGGCCTTTTTTTCCGACTTGATTCACTATTATCGTCACTGCTTATTCTTTATGGTACCTAACGCAATAAAATATATCCTATAACCTGGCCAGAGAACATATGTATGTTTTAAAAAAAAAGTACGTAACGCACTAACGGACAGACAGACAGAGAAACGTTGCATTTTATATATATTATAGATAGATAACCTGGCCAGAGAACATATGTATGTTTAAAAAAAAAGCACGTAAATCGGATAAGTGGTTCTCCAGTGATAAGCGCATTAACGGACAGACAGACAGACAGAGAGAAGCTGCATTTTATATATATTATAGATATAGATTATTATTATTATATAACCTGGCCAAAGAATATATGTATGAATTTAAAAAAAGACACGTAAATTGGATAAGTGGTTCTCGCGTGATAAGCGCACTAATGGACAGACAGACAAACAGAGAGACATTGCATTTTATATATATTATAGACTATAGATTATAGATATTCTCTACTACATAATATTGTTCCATATTTAATGGTTTAGGCTGTGTATTGCAAGGGAACGCGCTACCGGCAAACTTTTCCGACTTCATTTACTATTATCGTCACTGCTCATTCCTTATGCGACCTATCGTAATAAAATATAGCCTATAACCTGGCCAGAGAACATACTATGTTTTAGAAAAAAAAAGTACGTAAATCGGATAAGTGGTTCTCCAGTGATAAGCGCACTAACGGACAGACAGACAGAGAGACGTTGCATTTTATATATATTATAGATGATAAACGAAACTTTAGTTGTAAAAAAGTAAGAAAATCTACACATGACCAAGTCTATAAGGACTCCTTAAATGGTTTAGTCAAAAACGACATGAACATGTTCCTGTTACCGGCTATACTTTATAAGAAAAAGCTAGTGAATTGGGAAGGAAAATGGAAAATACCGCGTTTAACTGTTCTAGAATATGGATTGAAACATTTAAAAAGTGACATAATATTAGTGGGAGTAAGATAGTAGGAGAAACGGCAGTAGTGGATACGACTGTTGTTGATCAGTGGTGGGCCAATGTATGGCCGGAAATTCGAGAAAGTTATGAATATGTGGACATTTTTAATGCGGATGAAACGGGTTTTGTTTTACAAGATGACGCCTGATAAGACATTAAAGTTTGTCGGAGAGACTTGTGCTGGTGGAAAATTATCCAAAGTAAGGATTACTGTGTTCGCAACTGCAAATATGTCTGGAACAGAGAAAAAAAAATTGTTGGTGATAGGAAAGTCCGCCAATCCCAGGTGTTTTATAAACAAACATTTACCAGTAAGGTATAAATTAATTAGTAAAGCCTGGATGACATCAGAAATTTTTAAAAACGAACTGGTCGAATGTGAAAAAGAATTAAAATTTGTTTGTGTGGTTTGGCAAAAAGTCATTAGAGAAACCATTGCAAACTGTTTTAAGCATGGCGGATTTTTAAGGAAGGAATGTAGTTATGACTCAGATGATGAGCTACCGTTGACTCAGTGGATTGAAAAACATCGAGAAGATCCTACTGATTGTCTAGAATTTGTTTACGATGCTGACTTTCAACAAAGTACGAGATTAAAAAGATGTTTAATCACTTTAATTTTGAAGAATATGTATGTGCTAATAATGAATTAATGACGACAGAAATATTAACTGATGATCAAATTGTGACATCAATGACTTCTGGAAAGATTTTAAGTGATAATGACGACGAAGACGAGCTTGGAGAAGGAGATAATATTTATGTTCCATACATTTCAGAAATGACTAAGAAAATGAATGAAA
This sequence comes from Pachyrhynchus sulphureomaculatus, assembly GCA_019049505.1. NCBI lineage: Eukaryota > Metazoa > Arthropoda > Insecta > Coleoptera > Curculionidae > Pachyrhynchus > Pachyrhynchus sulphureomaculatus. The sequence goes on along the minus strand of CM032452.1, from coordinate 72,716,440 downwards.
CTCGTATTTTTTTGGAATCTCGTGTAGTTCCTAAACATATATGGAGTAGTTTCTGTGACCTTGATAATTATATAAACACCATTTCTTTTTTCAGTAAAATTGTACCAACGAAAATTACTGATTTTATTGTATAATCTACTTATTTTAAGGTTTTCGTTTATACTGGTATATGTACTCACATACATAATAGTAATTTTAGTGTGACTTGTTTTATTTTACTTTGAACGTTTTCTTTTAATTTAATAATTATTATTATTATTCATTTTTCTAAGCATGAGCGCCTAATCTAAATATAAAAGTAGGGAAAAATGATATTGTTTACTGTTTGTAACGAACTTCGGATATAGCGAACCATTTTTGAAGTTCGTTATAAACGGACTTCACTGTATTTTATTTATTTCTAGGAAATCAAAAGTTAATATTAAATCAACACGCTGTATAATATGAGTGTAAATATTTTCACACAAATACGGGTGTGAATAAGCAACGTAGAAATTCCAAAAGTCGGAATTACTTAAAGTGAAATATTATTGCTATTGTCGAACTGTGGTCAGCAATTTTACCCAGTAAAATGCTTCAAATGCAGCGATGGAAAACAGTCGCCCTTCTTAGGTTTAGCGTTTCGTTGCGACTAAAAAAACTGCCATTTTGCCGTCAGCCAATAATAAAACTGGCCATTTTATCCCTATTGATTCACTTTAAAAAATATAATAAGATTGATAAGTTTTTCTCTAGGAAATATAAGCTGCTCTAAAGAGTAATTAAGTTTCAACTCGATGGGGAACCAGAACTTTCCAAGTTTTGGTCAGATGGGAAATAGGTGGTTAATATCGCGGAAAATTACGTAGAAAAAAATATAGTGGCTTAGGCTCTTACTGTTAGTAAGTTTGATACTTATCTTAAAAGTACTAGTCCAAGAATAAACGACAATCTGGGTGTAGCGTCTGGCTATATATAACACGCCCCCTGGGATATCGCTAGTACGATCTTTTTGAATTTTGAAAATGTGCGAAAAAGGGGGGAAAGTACTAATATCGGTCTCTATATTGAGGTCACCACTGATCCACTTTATATTGTTTTACAATTACTGCTAAACAGTTATTAGGGGTATTTGTATCCTTTTTGTCTATTACGATACCAGTAGAGAATTTCTCATCGCGTCGGTGGGCTTTCCTCTTGGATTGAAAGTTTTGGTGTGTTTACATTAGATGACAGTAAGGCTTATCGGCAACTAACATCTTTTAAAGTAAAGTCTTTGCACCTCTTTGTTTGTGTTCTAAGATACCAAGATATATTTCTATCTTCACCTAGGCCAGCTATGAGATAAAGCCCGACATGGTATGCAATAGTCTGCTGATTGCTGGATAGAACGCCCAGATTGTATATTATTTTTGGACCTCCTGTACCTTTGATGCAACAGCAAAACTAACTGACGATCATTCGATAAGCCACTATATTCTTTTTGCTCATATTTATTAATATTATTAAGGTGTTGGTAAATCTCCATATACTTCCTAAACTGAAGATCGACGCAAGAACTTTGGTTTCTCTTATAGTGATGTTATGACTGGTGGAGTGCTGATATTCAGCGATAGTTAACCACCCAAATTTTTTACACATATTTTATATTCTTTAATCTTAATGGATTCAGTTTTTGCCACTTACTCCGTACTACAAAAAGAGGGATAAAATTAACCTTGAGTTTTTGAAAAAATTGCTGATTTTTGTACGACTATTGAAATGTGTACAAATGTTCGGTCTTTCGAGGAATTTGGCCATTTTGTCTATAGTTCGATGTATGGTAAAGTTATATTATCTAATAGTTAATCCTTATTACAAGACTTGGGTTTCTAAAGCAGTTAAAGGAAGGTCGGTTGCTGGTGTAATATCCATTTATTTTAGACTGTTCAACAGTAAAGAGAAAGATTGTTCGGCACATTTTTAAGGATCTCTAAATACTAATGGCAGTTTTTGATCAAGATGATGATGTGAGTTAGTTTATGTTTTACCTTTGTATGAATTGAATTTCATCTCAAGGTGGTGCGCAACTATTTCAAAATGTACTCTCTAATTCATTCTCCATTGTAAATCGTATACTTTTATATTGTTGACTATGGTGATTCAAGAAGGTATTCAGATGTTTTTAGCCACGTGGCCAAATAACAACACCAAAATTTTGGTTTTAGAGGCGCTTTATTCTAGGCATTCCATGAAAATTTTCGATACTACAGGAGCGTCACTTTGTAGAAGTTGTAAATATTGAATAAGGTAATTTTTGCTTCCAGTTCTCCTTTGAAAATGATGAATTTCAATTAATTTTGTGTTAACTCAATTGGACCCCTGGAAGAGGCCTCGCAAGCATTTTGCATGTTTTTATCATAACATAGTGTAAATTTTCAAACCTTATTATGCATTTACGTACATCTGAGCATCTGTATTTTTTGTTAGAAATACTATTTGTTTTATTACATCTTATTTACAACAAATAAAATTTGTATTTAAGGGAAGTTTCAGACGTAAAATATGATTGATCAGTTGCAATCTCTTCTTCGTTTACAGAGAACATTAAACATAACTTTCTTTTCGTTGTACTGTACAATAATTTACTACCTTAAGTCTAACTGTTTTGTCCACGCATGTTATCGTCACTTTTAATTTCTCAAACAACACTCTAAAAGTTTGTTTCGTTATAAGTTAATAATTAGGTAAGTAGTTATAGCTTAATTCTATATTAATTTGCTATTTTATTCTATCTCCATCTTGTAAAGTTATATAATTTCGGGGACTTCATATACAAGGGATTTAAGGGAAGTTTCAGACGTAAAATATTATTGATTTCAGATCAGTTGCAATCTCTTCTTCGTTTACAGAGAACATTAAACATAACTTTCTTTTCGTTGTACTGTACAATAATTTACTACCTTAAGTCTAACTGTTTTGTCCACGCATGTTATCGTCACCGATGAGTCTTAAACGTGTGCAACGCCTATAAAAAGAAAATAAATGGCATTTTATATTCAATGATAATTTGACATTTAAAGTACAACTCTTTATTATATTTTTGTTTGTCTTTTTGTGGTAGCTCTCATTTCTCTCATATTACAGCGTTTAAGATGCCATAAGCTGCTTATCAGTAAATGTTAAATTTGACTTTTAGGCAATGTAGTGTCTTTGACGTGAAAATATGGCCTAAAAATTAACTTACCTGGTATCTGCGTAACGTTTTATATTCTGATACAAGTGGATCTGTTATAGTGAATGCACCGATAATTACTTTGACGTTGGGTAACCAATTAACTTAATATAATTTTATGTTCCATAGAATGTCCATACAACATAGGCGGAATGGTGTTTAACCTTGGGCCTAAAAAAAGTAAGTTTTGAACCTATGTGAAACAAAATTTAAAAAAATTGGTTTCATTTATTGAATAGATCAATCCTACTAAGCTAACCTATTGTGACACTGGACGCACATGCTCAAAAGTTGTATATTTCATAGTTAGTAATAACGATATCTAACAGACGACGTCATTAAACTTTCTTTTAAAATAATTTCAAAATTTCATATTGTAGCGTATATTATTCATAATAGGCATAGGTTGCATAACGCTCCTCGCTCCTCGCTCTTGTAAGAAGAAAACAGAATTTCTAGTACTTAGTATAGTAAACTATGGATCCTTAGAAAAACCGAGCTGCCTGCCTCCGCTGAGTATTGGCAATCTGCCAATATGGGCTGTGGCTGCAGTTAGTCTTCGATGGAGTACTAGGTATATGCTTAAAATTTGGTGCAATTCGTTGTATCTTACCGTTATGTTCCGTAAGTACCTGCATAAGTACTTGAAAGTAAGCAGGAAGAGGATGAATGACATATGTATATGGTGCTAATAGGCCAAGATTACGAAGTAAAGTTTTGAACCAAGTAATTTAACTGAGGTGGGGAATTAAGTGCAGATGGCCCACGTTTGAGGCAGCCTGTGGAGGAAATGTAAAAAGAGGAGGGAGGTTACGATTTGGCAAGATCACAATGTTGAAGTTACTAATATAGCGCATATATTGGGCACTGAAGCTGGCAAGGTCACAGTATTATTTATACAGTCAAGGGTGAGTTTCCCAAGGGTATTACGAATATTGATTCTTGAGCAGAAATTATTTTGCCATCAGTGTTGCGCAAATAATTTAGATATGCTTGCAGGAAAGCTAGACAACTTTCATAAAAGAATTTTCACGAGGAAGGCACCACTAATATTATGCTGAGTTTAAACCAGAATCAACACGATGAAATCACAAGAGGTCCCAAACATTCAAGAAATTTTGAGTGCAATAGTCATCATGGCAATAATTTTTTGGCGGAGTGTTCTGCTTGTAGAATTCACACAGGTTGCATAACGCTCCTGCAAGAACGGTATTAAAAGCTAGTATTTCACTATCTGCCTCTCATTTATTATAATTCCCAGCGCAAGCTTTGTTGTTGTTACCTTGATTATGTACTCGTAGATTAGTTGAAGTCAATAGTTTATATTTGTTAGCTAGTTTTCGCAATGTTCTTCTTATTTTTTCTTGTAATTTCTGTATTTTATAAGACTTAATAATATAATTTTGTAAATGAAATGTATAACTCGATTTTATGTTTGATATTCATAAGTGGTATATATATAATATATATATATATATATATATATATATATATATATATATATATATATATATATATATACTACATATACTACATATATATATATATATATATATATATATATATATATATATATATATATATGTATAATTATAAAAATAAAACTAAAATTAACAAAAAAAAATTCAAGGGTGTCAATTTCTTCATTGAAACGTAAGCTTGAAAATGCAACTTGGCCCTTTTGAAAAAAACAAGATGGCGGCTAAATATGGCGGTTAGAAACAAAAAAAAAAACATGATTTCTAAGCGGAGTTAACTGAACTTCAAAACTGAGACAAAATCCAATAGTGATGTAATAGTTAGAACCAACAGAATTTTATGGATCCAATATGGCGCCTAAAACCGTGATACTGTGTTATAATGTTTGATATATTCTTATGAATGAGGAATCCCACTCGTTTATTTTATTTCCTTCATTTCCTTTATAGAAGAGATTGTGACCACTTTTAAGTATGTAGCTTCATTTAAATTTGTATTAAACATATTGGTCCTATTATTCTATTGTTCAATATACCCCTCTAAACACGTAACAGAATGATGGTCAGAGTATTTAATTGATCGTAGTGCTCGGGAATTTTAGTTAGTCTATGTATAAAGCTATAAGCCACGAGTTTATGATGGTTAGGGTGGTGAGAACTATTGTGAATTGTGGTATCTGTATGACAAGGTTAATTGTCTGTCCGTACCTATAAAGCAAACAATTATATCGTCTATTACTATGTAATGGACTTAATGGGCTCCCCATAATTAACCCTTCCTTACTATTGTAGAATTTATTGTTAAATGAAAAATAATTTTGTCTTAGGCAAGTTCTTAATAAATTAATTATGTCCATTTTTATGACTCCATTTACTTTGTTTTTTGTTAATAAGTTCTCTATTAAAATTATTGTTTCGTCTGGGGAACACTTGGAAATAAGTGTTTGACATCGAAAGAAACTAATTATTTGCCGAAATTTTCATGGACAGTATTGAAACAATGATATTTAACAACCATAATAACAATAGTAATAATTGTCTATACTGGTATCGATACGTAGACGATATAATTGTTTGCTTTACAGGTACGGACAGACAATTAACTCACTTTTTACAGTACATAGAAGTATCAGTTTTACAATGGAAGAAGAAATCGAACGGAAAATCAACTTCCTAGACTTAACAATCAGTAAAACTAGGAAAAAATTTGCAATATATCACAAACCTTGTCATACAGATACCACAATTCACAATAGTTCTCACCACCCTAACCATCATAAACTCGTGGCTTATAGCTTTATACATCGACTAACTAATATCCCCTTATCAGAGGACAATTTTACTGAAGAATTAAACTACATAAAACAAGTAGCTGTTAACAACGGTTATTCGGTTACTTTAATCGAGAACATCGTTAGGAAAAAGCAAAAAAAAAAACAAGGCAATCTCAGAAATATACCCATGTTTTAAGGACAGAAAAACCACATTTAAATGCTTAACCTATTTCTGCAAACCAACAGAAAAACTGGGAGAATTTTTAATTCAAAAAAATATCAACATAGCTTACAAGACTAACAATACTATAGGGAAATATCTCAAAAACTACAAACCACAAATCAATAAAGACAATAAATAAGGGGTTTATTTTTTTTTATTTAACATATGGGTCATGTTCTAAAACATACATAGAACAAACTGGACGTACATTTATACAAAGAATTACAGAACACGAAAAAAGTTTCATCCATAGAAAGTCTAATTCAACATATGCTAATCACCTTTTAACAGAAAATCACACAAGAATTTCAAAATTTTACATACCCAACAAAAAGGTTTAAAACTAAACCTTTTAGAGACATTGCAAATAAATCGATTATGGACTACAGTTACTTTACTCAACGACCAGGTAGAGTTAAACAATTCACCATTATTGAATTCATTCTCCTAATTCCATGTCTGTGCGGGTTTTCCAATACTATCAATGTAATTTAATTAGATGTAATATTATAATTAAGAAATTATATAAAATTGTAAACATTAAACCTAACTTGACAGTGTAAAATGTAGATCTAAAGAAGCTGCATCGACAGCGAAACGCGTCATCGCAATTTAAATAAACCAGTGGAAATTGACTAAAACAGTTTTTTATTATATATTTAATTTAATTATTAATTATTAAATTATTAACTAAGTCAGTTTTCCTCTACCGCCTTTGAACAAGTTGTTAGTAATGCCGTATTGAAGTGAGGTTTTCCTCTCTTTAAGTATTTAAATAGCTATTTTTACGTCTTTTTTCGTCGAACCTTCGTTGTTGGTTACTATCTCAGGTATTTTTATTTTTGTGTCTTTTTTCTTCTGTCAGTTATTTCAAATATTTTATCCAAGTTTTTTTCTACGTAATGAGTGCATACTAACTCCTTGCATACTAACATCTTCTTTTCTGTGACTTCTGATTAAGGGTCATATTCGGCCAATAAAAGTTATTTTTTATTTTCTTTGTGAAAGTCTCCCAATTCTCCGTTTTGATTTACTAATAATTTTCCTGTTTCGAAACAATTCCGCGTAGGCGAAGTAGTCCTAATAATAAGACACGCTAAGACACTGTGACGGTATTTCTAGACAGTTTAGAAGTTTTTCTCTTTTGTGTGTTGAAATCCAGAAAGATAACGCCTCTTTGTGCTGAGGTAGATAACTCATCGATTGCCCCTCGTAGTAGGGCGCTCCGTAAATTACTTAATTTGTAACATAAGTATCAATTAACTTATTGCATGATTTTATAGCCATAATTTAACGGCTATTTCTTTAATTCGTGCACATACAGTTGTAGGTTAATGAAAACATAAACTTGACTTGAATTACTTTTAGAGGTTCAATTAGTTTATGTGGATTTTTAAGATTCAGTTCTGTATCATATTTATCAGGAAATGTATTGGCGTGTGTTTACAAATCGCTATTCCTTTGTGTGCATAATAGATCATAGCTATTACCAGTATACTGTCCTAAAAAACAAATTCTAGGATTAAAATGGCTGATGGTAATTGATACCTAATGCGGAAGATTTTTGAAATAAATCATTTTTTAGTTAAAGCGTTGTTGAACCGAGTTGCATTCCAACTGATCACGTCGATACTTCAAAAATTCGTTTTAGTTAGACCAAAAATATTAAAAAGAAAGAGTAAAATTGTTTCGAAGAAATCAGATTTCTTGACAGCGCTATTTCTTAACAGAAGAAATGTTCAGTTTTATGGTACCGAAAATTCCCGAGCAATACGATCAATTAAATACTCTGACCATCAATCTGGTATGTGTTTGGAGGGGTATATTGAACAATAGAATAATAGGACCAATATGTTTAATACAAATTTAAATGAAGCTACATACTTAAAAGAGGTCACAATCTCTTCTATAAAGGAAATGAAGGAAATAAAATAAATGGAGTGGGATTCCTCATTCATAAGAATATATCAAACATTATAACACATTATCACGGTTTTAGGCGCCATATTGGATCCATAAAATTATGTTGGTTACTCTAAGTGTTACATCACTATTGCATTTTGTCTCAATTTTGAAGTTCAGTTAACTCCGCTTAGAAATCATGATTTTTTTGTTTCTAACCGCCATATTGAGCCGCCATCTTGTTTTTTTCAAAAGGGCCAAGTTGCATTTTCAAGCTTACGTTTCAATGAAAAAATTGACACCCTTGAATTTTTTTTTGTTAATTTTATTTTTGGGTATTGGAGTGGCTCCGTTGACGCGAAACGTCCCATATATATATTATATATATATATATATATATATATATATATATATATATATATATATATATATATATATATATATATATATATATATATATATATATATATATATATATATATATATATATATACATACTCTCCTCCTCAGTCCTGTTACTCTAGCAAGAGTTTAGTGGTGTTATGTTTCGATTATACGGATCGTGCTTTTCCAGGAATCCCTCTCCTGTGCGGCCGAATAGCTTCCTACATCGAATGTAGGCGGCTTTTATGTTTATATATATATATATATATATATATATATATATATTATATATATATATATATTTACGAGGCTGGTTTGAAAAGTCCGTGCAAAAATAAAAACTACTTATGTGTTTGGGGTAAACCTTTTTTATTTTTCGACATAGTCTCCTTTTAGGCTTATACACTTCGTCCAACGATGTTCTAGTTTGTTGATCCCTTCCGAATAATAGGATTTGTCCAAGTCTGCAAAATATCCATTAGTGTCTGCAATCACCTCCTCGTTTGAATAAAATCTTTGTCCCGCCAGCCATTTCTTCAAATTGGGGAACAAATAGTAGTCCGAGGGAGCCAAGTCTGGAGAATAGGGGGGATGTGAAACGAGTTGGAATGCTATTTCCATTAATTTTGCGACCACAACTGCTGGACTGCACGGACTTTTCAAACCAGCCTCGTATATATATAAATATATATATATATGATATATATATATATATATATATATATATATATATATATATATATATATATATATATATATATATATTAGTTAAGCATATCCGGTTAATTAATTGACTGAAGACAGACGCCAGACAATATTTAATATAACCACATAAGTTTTTATTTGCTTTTAACCCAAATTTAAAAAACGGTACAAACAGGTGATTTAAACGGTACATAATATGCGAATATCTTGCAGTAAAATTACCATATACTGCAAATGGTACAAGTATTATAAAATTTTTTGATGTATTAACACACATAATGGCGAAAATAAATTTTAAATGTATGCCAATGTTAAGAGCTCTAGTCGATAAAAAAAACTAACCTGTGTTATGTATATGGTTTACTAGGAAAATTCTCCCACTCATCTTTCAAGAAATCTTAGACGAATCTTGAATACCGAAGGTTTTCCTACAATTCTCTCGTTTTAGGTTTTACCTTCCTTGCTGTAGGGTAGTTTTGTATTTCTAAAAAATTCCAATTCATGATTTTTACCATTCTTTCACGTTCCAGTGTCACTAAGTCACGAGGAACAGTTTTCAAATTCCATCTGTTTGTCGGTCTCTCTATCCATCGCTCTTTTTGCACGATAATTCACGAATGACATGATATATCGATTTCAAATTGGGTACACGTATCATACTTGAACTACAAACATTTTTGAGCGTTATCGCGAGAATGACGTAACAGCGCTAATTTTTGTTAAGTTATTATTAACCATCAGGTAGTTAAACTTAGTATTATTATTTTCAAAGCAGGTATTTGCGCTGAGGACATCATGACCCATTGTTATTTCGCTTGCTAAGGCAGGTATTGTATTTGTGACAAAATTTGATGATTTTTGCAATTTTTCATTTATCAGAGTTCCTAGATCACAAAGAATATAACTTTTAATTTCCGCTGATCGGCCTCTCTGTTGGTATAAGAATTATCATTCTTCATGGTTCATTATCATTACCTTTTTTAATAATCTTGTGGGGTTAAATTCAACTTGGTTACTCTCATCTCATCTCATAAGCCTTATTCTTCGGTCCATTTTTGGACATAGGCCTCCCTCATTCCTTGCCATTTGCTTCGATCTTTCGCCTCTTCACATTCACATCAGTCCAGCAGATCTTTTTAGATCGTCCGTCTATCGCATTGGGGGGCGTCCCGTATATCTCTTTCCCAAGTAGGGCCTCCATTTCAGAATTGTGTTGGTCCATCTTTCATCCTTACATCCTGCCACATGGCCTGCGTAATTCTACTTTAGTTCCGCTACTAGTTCGGTGACGTTTTTTATTTTTGTTATGCCTCTTATTCAGGAGTTTATTCTGTGGTCTTTAAGTGTTATACTCAACATTTGGCGCTCCAGTGCTCTCTGTGTCACGCTTAGTTTGTCCATTGATTGTTTTGTGAGCGTCCACGTCTAAACTCCGTATGTTAAAACCGGTAAGACATATTGGTCAAATAGTCTAGTACGTAGATGCATCGGTATATTTTTATTTTTTAGCCTCTTACTTAATTTCCTAAACATAGTCCAGGCCAGTCTTCTTCTTCTGTAAATTTCTATTTTTTGATTTTTCCTTCCAAGTTTCATCATATGTCCCAAATAAACATAATCGTCCACCTGTTCTAGTTCTTGGTTTTTAATTTTCATTTTCTGTTCTAGGGATCTACTACACATAACTTTTGTTTTTGTTAGATTTATGTTTAGACCGATTTCACTTGAGACTTTGTCCAGCTCCGTTAACATAATCTGTAGTTGTTCAGGAGTTTCTGCGATAAGAACGATATCATCAGCAAACTTGAGATTGTTGAGTCTTTTTCCATTTCTTAGGATGCCCTTATTGTCTTGCCAATTTAGTTGTTTGAAAACATCTTCTAGAGCATTCGTAAATAATTTTGGCGAGAGAGTTTCTCCTTGTCTTATACCTCTTTTTATACTAATTGGTTTGGTGTTTTCATGTAGATGTATAGTTGATGTAGCGTTCTTATATATGTTTTCAAGTAGCCTTATATAACGATGGTCTATTCTGGCGCTTTTTAAAGACTTCGTTATTGCCCAGTGTTCTACTGTGTCGAAAGCTTTTTGAAAGTCGACAAATGCTAGGTTTAGCTCAAAGTTTTACTCAACTGATTTTTCGATAAGCATTCTCATTATTATTAGGTGGTCACTTATACTATAGCCTATTCTAAAACCGGCTTGTTTGATTGGTTGGTATTCTTCAAGTTTTTTAGTTACGCAGTTTGTAATAACTTTAGTGAACGTTTTATATAATTGTGATAAAAGGCTTATCGGTTTATAATTCTCGAAGTCGGTCTGATCACCCTTTTTATGTAATAATATCATGCTTGCGTTATTTCAGTTCTTGGGAATTTCTCCTTTTGCTAGGCATATGTTGAAAAGGTCACGTATTTTTATTAGAATTTCTTCTTTTCCTTCTTTTATCATTTCAATCACTATTCCATCTTCAACTGGCCCTCTATTGTTCTTCATTTGTTTAAATGCACATCTTAGTTCTTCCATTGTTGTATCCGGCATTTCTTCTGAACCTACGTTGATTATCTTTCTCTCATTGGTTGTACTGTTGTATTGTTGTTGAGTTTTTGTGTCATATAGGTTTGTATAGAATCTTTCTGTTTCCGTTATAATCTCCTTGAAGTTTCTTATCTCTCTTTCGTTTTCTCGTCTGTTAGTGTTATAATGTGTCTTTTTCCGTTTCGTTTAAGACATTTTATGTGCTTGTTTTCCTCTATTAATTTTTCCACTTTAATTTCATAATAGTTTTGTAGATCCTTTCTTATCACCATTCTAGCTTCCTTGGTTATTTGTCTAAATTCTTCATATTTACCCTCTCTGAATAACTGCCTTTTTTCTTCTATTTTATTTTTAGTATCTTGGCTTAGTTTTTCACTTTAGCACCTTTTTTCCAGCTTGCTTCATTGCACTTGTAATTATATCGTTCATTTTATTTATAACATTTGACCTCCATTTCTCCTTTTCCAATTACTTGTTGAACTCCTTTTCATATTCTTTTGCATTTCGTTTCAGTTTCTCTGTATTAATCTTTGTTGTTATTTTATCTTTTTTTTGTCCACCGCCTTCTTTTTTGTGTCTATTGAAATTTTTGCTCTGAATAGCCTGTGGTCACTATTTATATTGAACGCATTTAGGGTTGTAGTATCTGTTTTTCGTATGCCAATATATAGTCTATCTCATTTTTATTCTTTAGATCTGGACTGATCCATGTCCACTTTCTTTGTTGTTTTTGAAAAAAAATAGTTCATTTCATATAGACGGTGTTTTGTTAAAAACTCTAAAAGCGTACTTCCTCTTTCATTTCTTTCGTCATAGCAGAAGTTGCCTATATATTCTTGATTTTCTTCTTGTCTTTTCCCCAGTTTTGAATTAAAGTCTCCTATTACTAGTGTGTGAGTAGTGTTGTCTTTTTTTGTGTTGTCTGATATTTTATTATAGAAGGTTTCCATTTCTTCGTCTGTATAAGTCGATGTTGGTGCATAACACTGTATTATTATCGAAGCTACTCTCTATGATTCCTTGTCGAATTTTATAATCTGTGCTGATATCTTTTTGTTAATTATAAAATCTACGCCACGTGGACTTTCATTTTCTGCGTCTTTGTATTATAGTATATGCCCAGACTTAAGTGTTATGCATTCTTCTCGCTTGGGTCTTATTTGTGCTAGTCCAACGATGTCCCATTTTATTTTATTAAGTTCTTCTTCAAGTCTTCGCCTAATAGAGTTCGTACATTTATAGTTCCGATTGCCAATGTCTTGGTAGCCTGCTCGATTCCAGTGATTCTTAGCACCCCATATCTGCTTCCTTTTCTGACCGCTACTATGGTCAGGGATATGCAGACCGCCGGGGACTTGGGGCCTGTTTGTGATTGTCGTTTTCATGAGGGGTATTTAGCATTTAAAACACCATGCGTGCTAGGCAGGTTGGTGAGTTTGGGTATGGGCTATAGGAAAGATAATAGATTGTAGACACGATTAAAGTTAAGGACACGGCTCCTTCACGACACTGGGATGTGGAAGGAGTCGAGGCTCACGTGGGCAGGGTCGCTATCCTCCACTGGGACCATAAAGGAGTGTTTACCCGCTACCCTAACTTATACTTGGTTAGTATCACTTCAAAATACACTTTCTCTAGGTATTTGTTAAGTTGTGTAACTTTCTGAGATCTGCAGGAATTTTTGAAAGAAAATGTACTTTTGTTGATGGTAAAGGTGTTGGAAGGAAATCCAATAACTGCATCACTACCAAAGAACGATCGCTGAGGAAACGTGAAAGCCGTACTGGTCAGTTGTGTTACTTCAAAGATGTGGGGCAAGTGGATTTTTACTTACGAAAGTCAAATTGGTGACCGTTAATAATGTTTTAAAGGATGCTGATTGAAAAAAAATGTTTATGGTATAACTTTAGATTTTATTGGAAGAAATTCTACTTTTTTGTCGCCATCTTTTTTTCGGCGCAGACTCAACTCGAGTATATTTTTAGCAGGAATAATTCCTAATCTAAGTTAAAACTGTAAAAAGAACTAGTGTTACCTTACTGGTATATTTGTTGAGTACATTGACGGGATTTCATCAGCGTCAATACTTTTTTAGTTAACGTGAAGTCATCATTCTTGTTAACAAGTTTATTGTATCAATAGATGTTGCCTGACCGGGTATATGGTGGTATAGTTGATTTACTAAAATTTGGACGAACTGTTAATCATTTTCAGAAATTTTTGTATTCTTTCACATTTCAGGGTCCTTAAATTATAGAAAACTAGACCTGTCTGTCTATCGGTCTATCTGCCTGTTTATTAGAACTATACATCCTGAAGGAAACAAAATCCCAATCTCAAGTTTGGTACACATATACTTGTGGTGGAATAGAAGCCTATAGATTTTGAGCAATATCACTTTAGAGAAAATGGTTGAAAAGAGTAAAAGACAATTACTTTGTAAAGTTAATAATATTACAACAACTTCTCCTACTTTATGGTTGAAATAATAAACACTCAGCAAGTAATCTTATCTGTAGCACATATCAGGGGTTACAGGAATCGGGGTTTTAGAGGGGTTACTTTGAATATATCGAGGTAGACGTCCTCTTTAGAGTTTTAAGAGTCCAGGAATCTGAAAATTCTATTATTTTTTGATTATTTTCTATTTTAATGGAAATAGTATGTAAAGGGATGTGATCATAGAGCGACCCTCAAAAATAACATATGGAAACTAATTGTGTTTTCATGACTACTAATTTTTTAAAATTTATTTGTGTTATATTTCTTAACTAGCCGGGCCCGCGGCTCCGCTCGCGTGGACTTGGTTCACTATTATCGTCACTGCTTATTCCTTATGTTACCTAACGTAATAAAATATCTCCGTTTAGTTCCCCTTATCTCCCAATATTTCTCCTTATCTCCCATTATCTCTACATAATTTCCATTATCTAGGCTTATCTCTGCTAATCTCCCATTATTTCTCCTTATCTCCCATTATTTCTCCTTATCTCACGTTATTTCCCATTATCTAGAGTTATTTCGACTTATCTCGCAATATTTCTTCTTATCTCCCACTATTTCTCCTTATCTCCCATTATCTCACCATAACTCCCATTATCTCACCATAACTCCCATTATCTAGATTTATCTCCGCTTATCTCCCATTATTTCTCCTTAACTCCCATTATACTTATTTCCCATTGTCTCATCTTCTATCGCATTATCAAGACTTATCTCGACTTATCTCCCATTATTTCTCCTTATCTCCCATTATCTCTACATAATTTCCATTATCTAGGCTTATCTCTGCTCATCTCCCATTATTTCTCCTTATCTCCCATTATTTCTCCTTATCTCACGTTATTTCCCATTATATAGGCTTATCTCGACTTATCTCGCAATATTTCTCCTTATCTCCCACTATTTCTCCTTATCTCCCATTATCTCACCATAACTCCCATTATCTAGACTTATCTCTGCTTATCTCCCATTATTTCTCCTTATCTCCCATTATACTTATTTCCCATTATTTCTCCTTATCTCCCATTATCTCACCTTATCTCCCATTATCTAGGCTTACATCGAATTATATATATGTACAAATTTATAAAAAACACGTAAATCAGATAAGTGGTTCTCGAGTGATAAGCGCACTAACGGACAGACAGACAGACAGAGAGACCTTACATTTTATATATATTATATTCTTTGCTACATGATATTGTTCCATATTTAATGCTTTAGGCAGTGTATTGCAAGAGAACGCGCTAGCGGCAAATTTTTCTCCGACTTGATTCACTATTATCGTCATTGCTTATTCCTTATGCTACCTATCGTAATAAAATATAGCCTATAATCTGGCCGGAGAACATATGCATGTTTTAAAAAAAAAAGTACGAAAATCGGATAAGTGGTTCTCCAGTGATAAGCGCACTAACGAACAGACAGACAGACAGAGATACGTTGCATTTTATATATATTATAGATGTAATAAAATATATATCTATAACCTGGTCAGAGAACATATGTATGAATTTAAAAAATCACGTAAATCGGATAAGTGGTTTTCGAGGGATAAGCACACTAACGGACGGACAGACAGACAGAGACACGTTGCATTTTATATATATTATAGATATAGATTATTATTATTATTATTACTATTATATAACCTGGCCAAAGAATATATGTATGAATTTAAAAAAAGACAGGTAAATCGGATAAAAGGATCTCGCGTGATAAACGCCCTAATGGACAGACAGACAGACAGAGAGACATTGCATTTTTATATATTATATTATAGATTATAGATATTCTCTGCTACATAATATTGTTCCATATTTAATGGTTTAGGCTGTGTATTGCAAACGAACTCGCTAGCGGCAAACTTTTTTCCGACTTCATTCACTATTTTACGTCACTGCTCATTCCTTATGCTACCTATCGTAATAAAATATAGCTTATAACCTGGCCAGAGAATATATGTATGTTTTAAAAAAAAAGTACGTAATCGGATAAGTGGTTCTCCAGTGATAAGCGCACTAACGGACAGACAGACAGACAGACAGAGAGACGTTGCATTTTATATATATTATAGATATATACGAGTATATATATATATATTTTATATATATATATATATATATATATATATATATATATATATATATATATATATATATATATATATATATATATTGAAACAACCAAACTTTCTAAGCATCCAATGCTCTTGATCAAGAGTATTCTTTCTTTTCCAATACTTGTTTTTGATTTTTTATGAAGAAGTTATTAGAAAATGGCCTCAAAAAGAGGTTATGGCATATTAATAAAACCTAAATTTTACACATCAAAGTATTAAAAAAAATCCAGGGGAAGCCTCATAAAATTTATTCTGCCTTGTAATATATTCCTGTTACACCAGTTGACAATATAAGTAACGGAATAAGAAAGATTTGCTGAATTTAATTACTAAGTACTTTTTATATACAAACAAAAAGCGTGAGAAATAGTGGGTGTTCGAAGTAAATAGGAATCCTAATTTGGATAAAGGAAATAAATAACGAATGTACTCGTAAGTAGTCTTTAAATGCCAACTCTGGGAAATTTTTAATTCGTTATTTAAGAAAAATTGAAATATTAAATTTATGTTGTAGGATAAACACTTTTTAACTACCTAACCGTTTATTAATAAATGACTAACCTAAATTTTAAATCGCAATTTTTTTATTCCTTATGTTGTAATTTTGTGGGAGTCTATCACAGGTAAATATTATACGAGGTATCTTGAAGAAAAGTTTAATTTTAAAATATTTATTGTAAAAACAAACCGATTAATAAAAAAAAAAACCAGCCAAGTGTAAGTCGGACTTGCGCAATTAGTGTTCCGTACATTGATTTTTAAATAAAAACAATTGGTATGGAAGTACAAAATGATCAGTGACTTACAAAATACCTACACCCTAAATGAGGTTTCCATAAAGTTTGTTTCCGACCTTCGTTGAAAACTGATGATCTTGAAAAATTTGTTTTTTCTTATATACCAGATAAATCATCAAAGGTAATGTACTCCTGATTATTTTCATTCAATTTACACTTTATGTAGAACATTTCAGAATTTTTTCAAAATTTTTTGGTCAGAACTTTTTAAGACAAGGTGGGTGGTCAGCGATTTTTGGCTGGTTTTTAAAAACATTATGAAGAAAAATTTGCGTGAGTATTACATCATACATATTTTTGAACTCGTGTTTTCACAAGCTTTCATTTGACTCCCCACTCGATGACCTGGTAAATTGTTTTTTTTTTTTTTCCACTTGCGATTTTACCCCCCAAAACTAACTCCCCCACTAGTAGATTATTTGTTCTGAACTCTATAATTTTCGCGATGAACATTTTTTCCAGAAATGTCTTGTTCGAGATATATTAAACCGAATTTAGAGTTTTTATGGCATTTCGTATGTGTATATTAAGCATGGTCATACTTAGTTTTCATATTTGACTTATTGATTTGTATTATACATTTCGAAAAATAATCATATTTATTCTAATAAATTGAGAGTTCTTATTGCGCCCCAACAAAAATTTCATTTTTAGTAGTTTGCACGGTTCTGGTCGTCATATTGGTTTCTGTTGTATCACGAATACACTTCTTATCTACGATTAGATTTTTACAACTTAACAGGCTTATTAACTCTCATATTTATGTGAACTGAAACAGAATAAACAAGTATTTCGTGTCTCGGATCTTGTTACCTCTGCAGATTGACGGTCATTTTGAGGTCTGCCATCTTGATTTTTCAAAACGGCCACAGGTCAATAAAAACTACACATATACCGGGTGACACAGCCAACATGTAACACTCTGTAATTTTTTTATTTTGAAAGTTATATATTTGCATATACCAGAATGGGACATTATTAGGCTTTTCTATCACTTAAGAAATATTCTTATAAAAATAACTACTTCTGATTTGACCGGAAGTGACTGCAACTTTCTTATTTTTAATGGAACCCTGTATATTTTGTTATCAAATTTTAATTTGCTTTGAAATTCTCTTTCCAACGATGTATCACAAGTTGACATTTGTTTGACAGGTGACCGGCAAAAACTGATTTAAACTCTTAGACTTAGGCGGTCATGGCGGATATACTAGCAATTATTTGTGTTCGTTTTATCTCACTATTCATTTATCGTGCTATTTTCGCGAGTCCAAGTGGCTCCTAGAAAATTTTATGCTTTACATTCAGTTACAGAATTTTCTCTTCAAATAATGATCAATATCACCGAAGTTAAAATAGGAATACATATTTTTTATTTAACCTAGTTACACATTACAGGTTTTTTACCAGCATATATCTAACATAACTATCTAACGCCAATTGGATTTAATATTATTTTCAGAAAATAAAGCGTTTTATTGTGCAATAATGTGATATCAACAAGTTCCATTACGGACTTAGTAGGCTGTGATAAAACAGAAAGTCATGGTTGCTGCGTGTTACCAATATGGACATTATTATTGTTTAAATTAGGTCAAAAATAATTTTTCGTTAACAAAGATGTATTCAACGGATGAAGAAGTAGACATGTTATTAATTTATGAAGAATGCAGAAAGAATAGTCGACAAAGCCGCCGAGTTGAACATGGCAAGATATCCCGATAGGAGGCACCCACCCAACAATTATTTTTTGGTCCCAAGAAAATCCTAGAATTATGCGAGAAAATGCCTATCAAGAAGAATTCGGCTTTATTGTGTGGTTGGGTATCCTTGGCACAAGAATTATTGGTCCTATTATATTTGATGGTGCGTTAAATGGACAAAGATATTTGGAGTTTATTCAAAATGTTGTTGAAGATTTTTAGAAACTTTACCTATAAATCGAAGAGATATTATTTTCCAGCAGGATGGCGCTCCAGTACACAATGGTAGAAATGTAGTAAACTACTTGAATCACAGATTTGGAGCAAATTGGTTAGGTATCAATGGACCTAATAAATGGCCTGCAAGATCGCCAGATTTTACGCCTCTTGATTTTTTATATGGAACCATCTAAAAGAAATAGTTTACAAAAATCCACCAACAGGCAGAAATGATTTAGAAATGCATTTAAGAAAAGCAGTAAATCAAATTATTGAAATTCAGTTGGAGAACGTTATGAGAGCTACGGTGAGAAAAACAAGATTGTGTAGGATTAACAACGGACAGCATTTTGAACATTTAGAATAAATACCTAGCAAATTTAGTATAAAATAGTTTTACCTATTTATTTTTATTGTGTTACTTAGTTAAAATAATACTTCCTTCTAATATTCTAATATTAATCAATTATAATTATCGGTTTTGTTGTGTTATTCTTATTATTAAATGTTTTGGTTTGATTATTTGCATTTAAATATTTATTTAATAAATAGGTTTCTTATTTTCTGAAAATAATAATAAATCCAACTGGCGTTAAATAGTTCTGTTAGATGTATGTTGGCAAAAAACCTGTAATGTGTAACTAGGTTAAATAAAAAATATGTGTTCCTATCTTAATTTTGGTGATATTGATCATTATTTAAAGAGAAAATTCTGTAACTGAATGCAAAATTTTGTAGGAGCCACTTAGACTCGCGAAAATGGCACGATAAATGGATAGTCTTAAATTCTTTCCAAAGTGAGATAAAACGGACAAAAACAATTGCTAGTATATCCGCCATGGCCGCCTAACTTTAAGAGTTTAAATCAGCCGGTCACCTGTCAAACAAATGTCAACTTGTGATACATCGTTGGAAAGAGAATTTCAAAGTGAATTGAAATTGATAAAAAAATATACAGGGTTCAGTTAAAAATAAGAAAGTTGCAGTCACTTCTGGTCAAGCTGGAAGTAGTTAAAAATATTTCTTAAGTGATAAAAAGCCCAATAATGTCCCATTCTGGTATCTAAAAATGCAAATATGTAACTTTCAAACAAAAAAAAATTACAAGGTGTTACATGTTGGCTGTGTTACCCGGTATAGTAACAAAATAAGCCAAAGGAGAATTTCCTAGGTAGCTTTAATTTTTGGACAGTAAGGGTCGCTTTTTTGACAAAGGGCCCCATATACATAATTCGCGTAAAATTTTTGACAAAGAATGATTTTTAATACAATAAAGGTGCAATAAACCCCCATATACCATAATCTCAAGGCACAAAATTAAAAAATACCAAAGTAAATTAACTAATTTCTCGTTATTGTAATGTAGTTGAAACTCAAAAACAAGTTAATTTAATTAATAAGAAAACCATAATTATTTTGCTACAATTCTTTTTTTAAGTTTCAGAGCACCCGCATTAATAAATATTATATCACAAAAATAAAATGCTAAAATATGAGCCGAAGGTTTCAATGTTAACTAACAAACTATCCTGTCGGAATTGTCTTAAAAAAATAAAGTATTTTGTTCTTGCTGCTTGCATGGCATTATCAGGATAACAGAACATTTTTATAAGATGACTTCGGTGTCTGTCGGTCTGTCCGTCAGTCTGTCTGTCACACCCGATTTTCTCCGAAACTGTTTGTCGTAGAAAGTTGAAATTTGGTAATAATATAGGAATTGATGGCCTCATCAGAGCCGTGTAGTTTTGAAAGTTAAATTTTGACTTAAGGGGTTAGTTTTGGGGGGTGAAATCGGAAGTGAAAAAAAAAAATTTTTTACTAGGTCATCGAGTGTGGTGTCAAATGAAGGCTTATAAAAACACGAGTATAAAATATATATATATATATATATATATATATATATATATATATATATATATATATATATATATATATATATATATATATATATAATGCAATACTTGCGCACACTTTTTTTTTTGCATTATTTTTAAAAAATCGCAAAAAATTGCTGTCCCCCACCTTATCTCGAAAAGTACTGATCAAAAAATTTTGAGAAAATTCTGGAATATTCTCCACGGGGTGTAGATTGAACGTAAAATAACCCGAGTGCATTTCCTTTAATAATTTATCTGGTATATAAAAAATAAAAATTTTAAGGTCATCAGTTTTCAGTAAAGATTGGAAACAAACTTTGTTGAAAACTCATTTAGGGTGTGTGTTTTGTGAAGTCACTGATCATTTTATCCCACCGCACAGTGGGGAAAAACGAAAAATCGTGTTTCAAAATTGTCTAGAGCCTTCAATTTTGGTTCGATTTGGACGATTTTTTTTTTAAATTGAAGCTTATTAAATTCCGATCAAAGTTGTCGGAGCCGATTTTTCAATTAAACTTTTGTTTCAAAATGGCGGACGTTGGTTTCTGATTATATAGCGTTAGCTGTTGTAGCCATTTTCTAGCTGTGTGAGCTGTCCTTTTCTGCGTGTATCGCTGTTTTTTGTATATGCTAGAAAATTGTCTACGATACTTAAAATTTACAGCAGTAATATTCTAGCAATAACTGCACGAAAATTTAAATCCCGCAACTAAACTTGAATAACTTGAATGATCTGACTGCCACAGTCTAAATGCCACAGAGAAACTTTCTTGCTCGATTCAATTTTGGCATCCGCCATACTTGATTTGTCATTTTAAGTCAATTGTTGAAACATATTTATAATTAACAACCTTAAAGAAATTATTTATGCAAATGTTATGGATATAAAATAATAATGGTACGTTTATTCATATTTATAATACTTTTATTGTTCATGGCAGCCATTTTGGGTTCATTATTATTAATCTTGTAACTGTGATATTAGATATATTATCTGCGACATAAAAAAACATACATACACGCATTTTAGCACAACTTGGTTTGAAACTGTAAGCGTTTTCTGTGTCTCAGTCGCTATATAACTAGAAACCGCCATTTTGAAGACGTCCGCCATTTTGAAACAAAAGTTTAATAGCAAAATCGGCTCCGACAACTTTGTTCGGAATTTAATAAGCTTCAATTTAAAAAAAAAATCGTCCAAATCGAACCAAAATTGAAGGCTCTAGACAATTTTGAAACACGATTTTTCGTTTTTCCCCACTGTGCACCGTAGCAACATTTCTTATTTTAAAAGCAATCATCGTACGGAACACTAATTCTGTAAGTTCAACTTGCACTTAACCGGTTATTATTTCTAGAAGTTCAATTCTATAACTCTTTTTCTAATTATTGCATCCATTATTACAGTGAAAAGGAGTGTGCTTAAGAAATTTACATAATATTAAGTTTAATGAGATTTTATCGTAGATCCTCTGTGAGAGTTTCTAAATATTTTGATCCGTTTATAACTGCACCACTGATAATCATCGTCGAAGATTATATTACGCAAAATAATAAAAAACCTTAAGAAAGAAGAGATGTAGTCAGACAGGTTACAACCTCAAAAGAATTTACGATGTCGTAGGTCAGTATATTTACAGCTTGCTGGCGACTGCATTTTTCCGCAGCTCAGATGTGCAGGCGTCCCAGGTTTTTATGTCACACGCCCTGTGCAGATATGCTTCTTTTTTATATTAAAGCAGTGACGTGGCATATGATAAAACGACGGGTATTCGTTGTAACCGTTTATTCCCTTTTACTTCCCTAGAAAAGCACTGTAATGATAAAGAAATCATCCTCCGAGATTTCGATATTTTTTCACAATTCATGAAACACATTTTACTTGTCTCCTTAATGGAAGTATTTTATTCACGAAAAAATCAGCCTCTGAGGTTTTTTTTTACTTCTTTACGTTTCAAGGCCCTTCAATTACGAAAAACATTTTCCACATTTTGTCGATCTGCCAGTCGGTTGATCTGTTGCAAAATTGCAACTCGAAACCAGATGAGATATCGTTTTTAAATTTGGTGCGCATTTTTTTATTGGCATGGTACACGCACGGCAGGAAAATCTCCCTAAAGCGCTACAGGAGCGACACGTGTGCGGAAAAAGCAAGCACTGAATCGCTGATAATTTTGTTTTTGCCCAAAAAAAATTTTTTTCTCATAAATGGAAAGATCATATGGGTCATTCCATCCCAAATCGACCACTTTTGACTCCGACCTCTTTCGATTTGGCTGAAAGTTTTTTATCTTTTTCTACCCTATGAAAAATGGTTCTCAGAATTTTTTCAAATTTTTTTACCCACCTCAAAAAAAGTTATGAATTTTTCAAAAAAATGGCCCTTTTTTTTTCAAATTGCCATAACTTTGTCAAAAATTGGCCGATCGAGACGTTTTTTTTTAAAATTTTCGTAATTAAATGTACTTTTTAAAAAAAAAAATACAAAAAAATTTTTAGATAATAAAATCTGTGAAATTTTAGCATTTTTTGAGGAAAACCGTCAATTTTTTGAAGTTCGCCATTTTTTATTTTTTATTTTTTTTTCTTAAAAAAAACTTCAATCAATTCTGCAGTTATCCCCGCCAATCCCAGAGTGGGCTGAATTTTTTTTCTATTTTTTTTTTAATTGAAAATTTTTTTTTTCAGTTTTTCACAATTTTTTAATTTTTTTATTTTTGAAACTTTGTTTATATAATAAAATAAATGCAAGTAAATGATTTCACGGTATATTATACTTAATTATTAGTCTAAACTTACAACTAATGACTAGGATTCTACGTTTGATACGATTAACATTCACTGTTTTTTAATACTAATTCAACAAATAATTTATTTCATTTTTCTTTGGCGTTTGAATAATTTTGTTCACTATAATTGTGTTTCACATTATAAAATAATTTCATAAGCATATTATAATAAATTTTAATCTGACATAAATAGTATTCAAATTCAGCACATTAATTAGATCGATAAGTTAAGGCATGACAATCACAGACTTACCTACGGCCAATTCACTAGATCCTCGCGAATCTATTCTATTTCATAAGCCTACCACCACTTTATATTGAGATTCAAAACATAACCTATGTATCTGTTATGTGTTTCAGTGTTTATTGAAAGTGTTTTGTTATCACGCTTGTTGAAAAAGAATTTTTAGATTTATCTGTAATATTTTACCCACCTTTTTTTCAGGGGGGAAAAAAATTCGAAAAAATTTTGAGAACCGTTTTTCATAGGGCAGAAAAAGATAAAAAACTTTCAGCCAAATCGAAGGGGGTCGGGGTCAAAAGTGGTCGATTTGGCATGGAATGACCCATATATAAGTTTTATAACAAAACTATTTTTTTTTTTCGTTATGATTAAAAAGTTATATCAAATTGAAAATAAATTTTTAAACTTATTACCGACGACGCACCGAAAAACCTAAGCGCGATGTCACAATGTTTATTTTTTCCTCAACATCGCAGACAGCTGATACGAGTGTTTTAGCTTTCAGTTAATTTATTCTTGTTATTATCATTAGTGTATTGACAAATTTATTGAAAATGTCTAATTTAAAAAGTTATCGTGTCTGTTTCGTACCATTTTGTACGAATAATACGAAAACAACTCCCGAAAATATGTTTTTAAATGAGCCACAAGATGTTTAAACGTCGAGATCAAGGGTTTCAAGCAGCACGAAGTATTATTCCTAAAAGAACATAAAATTTTTTCTGTTGTGAATATCACTTCGATGTAAGTATTTTAATATAATAATGTATTTAATAATCATTCATATTAGAACAAGGTTATCGAATAATTTTTGTTTTATTTAGTGTTTCAAAATTTATATGTCCAGCTCGGTTATACGCTGGACCAAATGGACAGCGTAAATTGTCACACATTATTGAATTAAATTAGATTAAATTAAATTAGTAACCAACAATATTTTTTTAGCTCAGTATAACACAAAGAAGCTTAGTTGTTACTACTTTTACAAAAAAGATAAAACTGATCTTTGGCAAATATCAAATGTAGTTTATGGAATTAAATGTGAATGTGGGTCAATCTAGGTTGGCCAGACTTCACAAAAATTATTTAAAAATCGCCCTACATCAAAGCGATTGTAAGCACAAACCAGATTCTACCAGTCTCAGGCAACATGTGAACAAATACGATCATCAA
Organism: Pachyrhynchus sulphureomaculatus; assembly: GCA_019049505.1. Taxonomy (NCBI): domain Eukaryota; kingdom Metazoa; phylum Arthropoda; class Insecta; order Coleoptera; family Curculionidae; genus Pachyrhynchus; species Pachyrhynchus sulphureomaculatus. The sequence continues at coordinate 72,691,317 of CM032452.1, read as the reverse complement.
GTCTACTAAAAGGAAACTTTCATTTTGGACACTGAAAGTAACATTTTCAGAAGGAATTTTCTGGAAATGTGCTATATAAAGAACTGCCAGAATAGTTTTAACCACAAAAAGACGTCGAAGGTTTAAGTTCCATTTACACATATCTATTGGTCCAAGAACATACTAAAAAAATAAGAACCAATGATGCTTATACCAGAGTTCCTTTGAATTTTGATACTCCATAAATTTTCCACTTGCTTAGTTTCTTTTATTTTCATCTGTTTCAACGATCTTAATTTGACCTTTTATTAATAACTTTCTTAACACGCAGGTTCAGTTCTCGACAGTATTGAAATTTGTATAAATTAAAAAGTACTAGATTCGCTTCAAATGGCTGAAGCACGTGTCCATTTTGAAAAAATGTATATTGTAATTCTTAGATTTTAATAATTTTAATAATTTCCAAGTACGATTATCTTGTATTTTAACAAATAAATAAACAAATCTGTGTTTACTTGTGTGAATTTATATGTATACGAATAAATTAAATAAATAATTAATTATTGTTTAAAATCATCCTTTCCCTCAACTGATATAGATCGAATTCTCTTTCGACAGAGGGCCAACTGTGAATATTCAGTAAGTACCCTTTTATTTTAATAATTCTATTCTTTAAGAAAATTAAGAATTATGATAAGGCCTCCTGCTTTTTTTCGTTTTAAAGTTCGGCATATTCCTTCAAGAGGTGCTCTGGCTGATGAGTTCTTTCTGTATCTTCCAGGTTCAGCTGAAGATGTACGATTTGGCAATTAAAGCTCGATATTAGTATAAAACTACAGTTACTAAAAACTATAAGACCTTTTTGTTCATTGTGTGTAATTTTATTTTAACTTGGGCATTTCTGCCATAGAGCTAAATGGAATACTTTATATGGAACTTTCAGTATATCAAAAATTATTCACAGAGATTGAGCCGTTTTTTTTTCTTATTAGAAAATAATTAAAAAAAGGAAAACAACCTTCCCTAATAGAATATAAACAGATCTATACTCTTCCAGCTCTGGGCCAATCAAAGAATTTCAAAATAAACAGATAGGTCAGAGTTAACATATAAATTTGCAATAACATGAGGATTTTTAACAAACAAGGCAATATGCAGAATTCAAAGTTTACTCTGGTTTTCGTGTAAATAAAACATGACGATCCTTTCAATTTGAAAATTGTCTAAAAGTCTGAGTACATGTAGAAACTTTAACAGTCCTCATGTACAGTAATTGTTTATTAATTTTGATTATAGATCATTATTATATTCGCGACATTCAAAAAAAACTCTTGGAATTGTTGACGATTCAAGTCGTCCACATAACGCGCATAAGTCTAATTCTATAACATTTTTTTTTTTAAATGAGTAAGGTACCATTCGTGGACAAATTTTTTAATAGTAGTAATAAATCATCTAGATACATTCAATACACGGTGCCAATATTTGTTCGGAATATCTTAGATATTAGATAAATATGTATTACTACTTCTTCTAAAGTTTTTCTTTTTATTTCGCCATTCTATCTTGATTTTTTAACTTATAGTTATATAAGTATCTGATAATCCTATTGGAAATGGTAAGAATTCACCGTCAACAATTGCTTCCTTTGCCAGTTGCTTAACCTTTTTGTTGTGCGTAAGACTAGTGTTAGCTTTTACCAACATAAACGCAACCCTTTTTTACTTCAGAGTAAGTTTTCTTAATATCTGTTAAATTTAACATAGGATATGCAATTTTCGGTGGTTCTAAATCAAGAGGTTTTCTAAGGCTTTGAGTACTGAGAGTGAATCCGTAAATATCAATATCCTATTTCAGTCAAATTTTCTGAAAAAACCAAGCGATTGTAGAATCGTAATTGGCTTCATAGGAGATAATGGAAGAGGCAAGATTCAGTTTGAATTTTGATTCTATTTTAATGAAAGGGATCTAGAAAGCCCCCCACAATCCTGCTTTGTTTTTGATACATCTGTTTATATGTACCATATGTAAAATTGGAGTAATTAGCTAAATTAGCTTTAAGTATAGAAGGACTCATGCTAGGATAGTCAGTAAAGGTTGGAATTGTCAGCTCTACATTCTGAGCTAAGTTGCGAAAATCAAATTCTAGTTGCGAAATATCCCGAATACTTCTATACATAATTTCAAAACAGTGCAAGTAAAATTAGAAAATTATAAAAATTTGAAAATAAAATTAAGGACGATTAAAAATTATATTAAGAAACACACACTAGCGAATGTATGTGAGAACAAAAATTATTTTATGAATCATTAAACTAAGACAGGTCATGTTCATTCCATATCATCCATCAAACATGTTAGAGCTTGGTCAATAAAAGGGGCCTTATCCCCTCATCACAGGAACTTAAGTGGTCATAGCAACTAAATGGTGTACGAGGCTGGTTTGAAAAGTCCGTGCAAAGTCCGAGAGATGGCACCACCGGCGCGTATCGAGGTCATGTTAGTTAGTAGCATCTCTTGAATGAACGCACACCAAGTTTCAGCCATATTGGTCTATTTCTTTGTGTTTGGCATTCGTGTGAATCAAGGAAGTCGAGTGATTTTCAAGAAATGGACGAAAAAGAATTTCGTGTGGTGATTAAACATTACTTTATGAAAGGCAAAACGCCTCAGGAGACTAAAGAGAAGCTTGATAAACATTATGGTGACTCTGCACCTTCGATTAGAACAGTTTATAAGTGGTTTCAAAATTTTCGGACTGGCCATATGGGCACAAGTGACGCTGAACGTTCTGGACGGCCTGTGGAGGTTACGACTCCAGAAATCATTGATCAAATCCATGATATGGTGATGGATGACAGAAGAGTTAAGGTGCGTGAGATTGCTAGTGCTGTGGGCATCTCGACTGAACGGGTACATAATATTTTGCATAAACATTTGGACATCAGAAAGCTATCCGCAAGATGGGTGCCGCGATTGCTCACGCTTGACCAAAAACGGAATCGTGTGAAGTGTTGCAAGGATGGTTTGCAGCTGTTCCAGAAGAATCCGGAGGACTTTAAGCGTCGTTTCGTCACTGTGGATGAAACATGGATACATTACTATACTCCTGAGACCAAACAACAATCTAAACAATGAGTTACCAAGGGGGAATCTGCACCAAAAAAGGCGAAGACCGTTCCTTCGGCCGGAAAGGTTATGGCGACTGTCTTTTGGGATTCGCAAGGGATAATCCTCATCGACTATCTGGAAAAGGGTAAAACTATTACAGGTGAATATTATTCATCGTTATTGGACCGTTTGAAAACCGAGCTGCAAGAAAAACGCCCGCGATTGGCCCACAAGAAAGTCCTTTTCCATCACGACAACGCACCAGCACACACCTCAGCAGTTGTGGTCGCAAAATTAATGGAAATAGGATTCCAACTCGTTTCACATCCCCCTATTCTCCAGACTTGGCTCCCTCGGACTACTATTTGTTCCCCAATTTGAAGAAATGGCTGGCGGGACAAAGATTTTATTCAAACGAGGAGGTGATTGCAGACACTAATGGATATTTTGCAGACTTGGACAAATCCTATTATTCGGAAGGGATCAACAAACTAGAAAAGGTTTACCCCAAACACATAAATAGTTTTTATTTTTGCACGGACTTTTCAAACCAGCCTCGTAAGTTAGAGAAGAATAATCACACATTTCCATTTTAGTTCCTGATACTCTATCCAAAAATGGTGGCTTCGGGTTATTAGGGAAGTACCAATTTTTTCACCACCAAGTATAATAATGTAAAAGTTAATTTAGCTAATTACAGTTGAATTTTGTTTTTTTCTTCAATCTTCAGCTACCTGGGAGATAATTAGTGAAGGTGTTTTAAAAACAAAGGGTTTAGTTACACGACTGATAATAACGCAATCCTCCGACAAATAATGGTAATTTTAAGGGACTGGACCATGAAGAAAATGACTAATAAAAGCTACGAAATTATCATTTACCTTTGGTTAAACTGAAGAAATAAAAATAAAAGAATAAATAACATATTATACCCATCGAATTATGTCTTGTTATTCTGAAGAGAATAATTCTAAAGCTGTTATGATTACTGATGTATCTTTTTTTCTTTGTTTCATTGTGATTGAAACGGTAATCAATAACTTAGTAATAACTGAATGGTATTTTTCAAGTTGGGATATTTATTTCAATGGGTTATACCATCCAATAAAGCAAACGGCAGATTTGAATAGAATAATAAGAGTCCCTTGAGCAACTTTGGAATATTAAGATATATAGTACAAAATAAAAAAAAAAAATATGAAAGATATGACCTGTGGACAATCCCAAAAACAAGAATGAGAAGCCACCTAACGTCACATGGAGAGAGTAATCTTAACTTTTTTTATGGGTCTAGGATATGTGCTGCAGGGATATCCCTAAAACGCTATAGGAGCGACATGTGTGCGGAAAAAGTGATTCACGTTAGTTGTAAATCGCTGTAAACTGTAATCGGTGGGAAACAGTCCTGGGCAAATTATTCCAAAGGGATGAGGTTAACCAGTTAAGAAAATCTTGCGGATCAGCTTCAAATATCTCACTCACGAGAAATCGTGAGTCGAATTCGTTTTTCTTCAACTAAAAGCAATATGGGGACCCACCTAGCGGAAACCTTAGAAAATCCGAGTTCGCTGGCAATGATGTTTTATGTTAGTTTATACGAGATGCCTATAGTGTCTGCAATCTCCCTGATAATTAATCTACTGTCTTTCAATATGAGATCACATACTTTGCTGATGTTTTCTTCAATCGTAGACGTCGTGGGCAGACCGGAGCGAGGGTCATCTTAGATGCTCTCTCGTCAACATTTAAATTCTGCAACCCATTCTTTCACAGTGGTTTAGAAGGGAGCAGATCCCCTCAGTTTTGTTTTCATATCATCGTGGATCTCCTTTGGTGTTAATCTTTTGTTAAACAGGTATTCGATGACCGCACGTTGTTCAATTTTTTCCATTTTTCCAAAAACGCTACACTTGGTTTCACTAAACTCGTTCCTAAAAAGCCACAAATTCTACAGCAACAAAATTTTACACTGTGACAACCAAAGAAAGTATGAACTTATTGAGGGTACTATAATAAAAATATTATAATTATTTTCTGGTGAGGCCGCGCCGCGAACTATTCAATCCATTCTCGTACCTTATTTGGTTCCTCACTGAACGTCACAGATTTCTGTATAAAATTTTCTTTTTGTTCCATTTCTTGTTAGCAGAATAAGTTAGCAGCTCCAACATGAGGCAAACATTTTCACTATTTGATTTAAACCCTTTAAAATATGTTATATTGTAAAAAAAATTCCATTCTATAGTTAATGATTCTTTTATTTCCTATAATTTGTTGATAGAATCATAAGCAAGACACACATTGTTGTGGATACACAATCTTTTTGTATTTTTAACAATTGGAAACTAATTGTATTTTTCAAAATATAAAAACGCGAGGAACAGTGTTATTTTGCGTTTTTTGTTTCGGGATTTTGTTTTCTTTTTCTTTTAATTTCCATCTCCGATATTTTGGAGTCGTTGGTGATGGATTATAAAAACAAAGTTTGCTACTTGATGTGTCTTAGTCGATCTCATGGTATATTCAAAGAATATTCTCTACTACAGTTTTACTTTAGTTACTAATATGAATTATGATATTGTTATGGATGACGAAGTTTTAGAAACTAATTACGGAGAAAAGGATAACTTTTTCGTAAATGATGAGTCCTTGTCATCGGAAGAAGCAGATGATTTTTCAGAAGATTTGTTTGATTATACTACGACTGATAATTCATGAGAGCCATCGTCGACATTTCCAATCAAATACACGTCTTTTTATCCATCGATTGATGAATCAAGGCTGAACTCGGAAGAAGAAAAAACCTCTTCGGGGGTTATGGATTTTTTCTGATTTGGAGCCGTCTACGATGGAAAAACCACCCATGGAACTTTTTAATTTGGAACCATCACAGAACATCCTATGATGATATCAGAGGATAAGGATGCTCCTCCAACAAAAAGAGTTAAATTTTGTAATAAATAAAAAACAATTTTAAAGTTTTTGTTTGATAGAAAAAAAAAATACCTACAGATTTACATTTTTATTTCCAACAATTTTTTATAATTATAGAATAGTTTTATATTGGCTAATGCACAATGCCATGGAGCAATGTTCTTATGAAATTAATAGTTTATAATCTTCTTAAATCGATTTAATTAATGTTCTAGTTTAATTGAAATATCGTTTATAAAGGGTGGGCCATCTATTGGTTTAAATTTGAACCACCGGTTATTTCGAATCTGGCGATACTTATGTCATTCTATTCTGTCACAAAATTCAGTATATTATCTCCACTGAACGAAATGAATCGATTTACGCTTGAGCAACGTTGGGATTTATTGGAAATTTATTTCCAAAACAAAGACAATTGGTCGGAAATTGCACGAAAATGTCGTACAAAATTTGGTCGCAGAGAAGGACCAACAGTGCCCGGTATACGCAAGTTTATTGCTAAAGTTCGTGAAACTGGTTTCATTGTTGATGCGCCAAGACGTGAGCGTGCTCGTACAGTGCGTACACCCGAGAATCCATCAACATCAACCCGTCATCGTTCTCAAGAATTGAACATGGTATTGATGTGAACGATGTTTGGTTTCAACAGGATGGTGCAACTTGCCACACATCTCATGCCACAATCGATTTATTGCGTCAAACGTTTGATGGCCGTTTAATTAGCCGGAATGGTGATGGAAATTAGCCGCCAAGAAGCTGCGATTTGACACCGTTGGACTATTTTTCTGTGGGGCGCCGTTAAAGACAAGTGTTATGTCGACAAACCAGAGACAATTGAGCATTTGAAGGCCAACATTCGTGATGCCATTGCCGAGATACGACCCCATACACTCGAAAAAGTGCTCGAAAATTGGTCCGATCGAATGGGGTACTGTGAGGCCAGCCGCGGCAGCCATATGAATGAAAAAATATTCCATCTCTAACCGGAACAATTGTACTTCACAACAAAAAAATAAATTTGGCAAAATTTCAAACTGTTTTTGTTTTATTGCATTTTTAAATTTAAACTTTTAAATGGCCCACCCTATATATTCATCCAAGAATTACCTAAAAAATTTTTCCTTTTCGTTTCCTTTGACATAAATTTGGTATGGAGATTGGTAAACTTTTAATATATTTTTAAAATTTCAGCAACTCCAGTCTCCTAGTCTAAACCGTGGGATAGTTCTGACCAATTACTCAATTTTTGAGCTTCAGCAAATATCATGTTTCGTAAAAGGTTTTAATAAATAATTTGCACAACGAATACCATCATAAATTGCTAACTTTTTGGGAACATAGTCAAAAGAGCAATTATAATCCTGACTGTCAATTAGCACGTCGAATTCGAGCAAATCCATGTTTAATATTGAACGCAAATTGACGATAAAAAGATTGTTTCGGTTTCATTTTTTCTTTTTCGGTTTTTTCATTTTTTCCGTTAGTTTTTTCTGTTTTCTTTTATTCTTAGGCACATATATACTATATTAATATTTAAAATTTACTAATTGTTAATATGAATATAAAATATTATTCTTAGCAGCCATTTTTGTTGCGTGGAGGCATATATTAGTATTTAAAATGTATTTATTTTTTTTTATAAGGAGTCACTCTGTTTGTGCGAGGAGGAGGAGGTATTCCCACAAACTACCTACTGATCTTAATCTCCAGTAGTCTTCACTTTCTTGATAATTTTAGTTATGAAAGCATTGAAAGCAGTCGGGCTGAGACTATCGCCATGTCTAACTTTATATCTTGATTTGAGAGTTTTTTTCATTTTTGGCCAGGTTTTTAGTTTAGATACCCCTATGTATGTCGTTTAATTAATTGAACAAGCAACTGCAGCAAACTATATAGTTTCTACTCGTATTATGGTAATTAATTTTCAAACGCAAAATTGTTCGAAGCGAACAAATGCTATCGAAGTTTACCTACATAAAACTATTTATGATTTTGTACCGTTATTACATCATTAAAAGAAGTAATAAAATAATTTCTCATATTGTATCACACCATTATTATCACTTCTTTAATTAATATTTATTTTTTATTGCTTACGGGTTTCATTTGATCTCAATAACTTTAATGTTAATTCTTTAACAAGTATTATAAGACTGTGATAAAACTGAATATAAAGTTACAAACATTTAGAACAAATAATTCAGCTTTATTAATAGGTATGTTTTTTTAAATGGCATTGAAAGGACTAAGGGATAAACTTATTAATATTCTCAGCTTTATTGTGAGGGATTGTGCTCATGCTTTGTTGAAGCCTTTATCTTATATATTCGTGTATTGGTATGATAGGGGAAGCATGCGTGATAAAAAACAGGACCTAAAAATTTTCTTGAACATCGCTACTGTGTTTTATGTTTACTGTTACTAAAGCTTATGGCTCGAGAATTTCACGAGAATTATATTTGTAAAAATAAGTAATAATGTTTTATAGGATCAAAACATTTTTGTCTTTCGAACTTAAATATCAATGGTTTTTAAAATTTTTTTTGATAAAAATCACATGTCATAAATCATATTGCAAATGTTGGTCAATATGTGACAATGATGATAACTTGTTTGTTATAATTTTGCCAATAATTATACTTTCTAGAATTCCTTGCAAATTATTACTATCATTAAATGATGAATTAATTATGTAAAATCTGATGATGATGAATGATTATTAACGTATAATTATGCTAAAAGACTGGTTGATTTTATTATTATGGCAAACATTTATACGAGTTCAGTCAACTAATAAATATTTTTACGTAGAGGTAATATGTTTATAAATAAGCTGTTGCTTTTTAGATAAGGGGATTTCTCAGTGTGACTGCTTCAAAAAATCCATTTTTTTTTCTTACTTATTTCTAAAGTAAAATATACTTAGAGTATATTATAAAAATTATAGTATATAGAAGAGAGCGCGTTGTAGTAGCCACACGACTGACGACAGCTGCAATGATCTGAGTTGCTCTATTGTTCTTTCGCCACCCTTATACGAGGCATGTTTTTTAAGTAAGTACCGTTTTGCGATTCCGCCGCCGCAGCGATACGGTCGGCGTTCCGCGCATGCGCGCTGGTAACCTACATCTCATGTCTACGCACTGACGCCATTACAGTCTGATTCTTCATTGTATACGTTATTTACTGAGTGTTTAAGATGCCTCCGACAATCGTGAGTCCCGCCGATTGTGAAGTACGGGCTGTTATACGATTTCTTAGTGCTAAAGGCGTAAAACCGATAGATATTCATCGTGAGATCTGTGAAGTTTACGGACAAAACATTATGAGTGATGGAATGGTAAGGAAATGGGTGAGAGCATTTAAAGATGGCCGCACAAATGTGCATGATGAAGAACGGAGTGGGCGTCCTTCGGTCGTTAATGAAGATTTGGTGCAGAAAGTGGACGAAAAGGTGAGAGAAAACAGACGCTTTACAATTTCATCATTGTGCGACTGCTTTCCTCAATATTCTCGTAGTGTTTTGTATCGCATTTGTGATACAGTGGTTAACAAGTCAGGCGGCAGAATTTTATGAGGAGGGTATTCAAAAACTGGTGCCACGTTATGACAAGTGCCTCAATATTCACGGAAATTATGTAGAAAAGTAGATTAAGGTACAGGCTTTCATGTAAAAATAAAATTATAGCGATATCTTTGCACGTCTTTTTTTAATTCCAAAACGGTACTTACTTAAAAAACATGCCTCGTACCAGCGAGCGCTTAAAATGAAACCTTTGAAGAAATGGAAGGTATACTGTATGAAGCAGGCATAGCTGATTAGTGTAAGTATAAGTTTTCTATAAAAAAATCACTTATAAAAACTTTAAATTCGCTTGTCTCGAAACTACTTGTTTTCCGTTTGTGGGAAGCAGAAACACAATTCTATGGGATACTACTTCCATGTTTAGTCCTCTGCCCCCAAACGTACGTTGCGTTTGGTAGATTCTGTTCAGAAAAGGACTGTTTGTGTTACTGGAGACCTGGAACTGGAAGAATGGTTGACGACTTGAGCTTATTCAATAAGTACTTTCACGGAAAGTGTTCGATAGATCTATCTCGGTTAATTAATTCCAGCGTGATGCACGCTATGAATACTCGTCGCGCTAATATGTCACAACCTTATGAAGTTTAGCTTGTTACTTCTCATACCACTGCGTTCAAAAATTCTGTTATATGGAGGACCTCACCATTTTGGAATGATTTATCGAGGACTGTTTTCCACCGAAGACAACTTACCATGATTTAAACCAACGTAAATGGATTTTTTATGACACGTGTCACTCTGGTAGTAGTAGGGATTTCCTTGCAGCGTGTCAGCTGTAATAAAAAAAGACCCACAGACTGATCTACAGTCCGATCGACGGAAATATGAAACTCTTTTTGTGATATAGGGACACTGAAAGAAAAAAAGAAAGTGATTTCTTTAAGCTAATACTTTTTCTTTGACCAAGACAGTACAGGCTGAGTCAACGATAGAGTAAAGTTCATTATCTCACTTGTTTCGGGAATGACGAATAAATGATAAATACAATATTTTTAGGGAATATTAAGGTGCACAGTTTAAAATTATTTTTGAGTATACAGGGTACTTCAAAAAAATGTGGCCGATATAACATATGTTTTTTTAAATGAAACATCCTATTTTCTAATTTATTTTTAAATACTGTGTAAAATTTTATAACTTTTTTTATTAATAATGTTATATACCTAAATCTAGTAGTTTTTTTATAATATTTCAATTTTTTTTGAAAAATACTAGTTTTCAGTTTTGTAAAAAATTGCCAGTACCGCCATTGTTTCTGAAGGTGAAATACTCATAATTGGTACGAGCATTCTATAGAAATAAAGATATATGTAAAGAAATTTGAGTTAGATGCTACAGGGTGTTCAAAATAAATTTATGCATTTCGACTATTTTAAATTGAAAAATCTCAAATTTTTTGAATGGCACACTCTGTATATTATTATTTTTTCTGACAGATTTTACAAAACCCTCGAACTTTTATTAAGTATGTCATATACCTATTTCTAATAGTTTTCAATTTATTTTGAATTTTTCAATTTTCACCCTTGTTTAATACACTTACGCTATTGTGAAAACATAAACAAATAGTTAATAATAATTTTAATATAGGTTAACTTATCTAATGATTAATTATTATGACGTAATAAATGTTCAAAAATATGCCCGTCTACTTGAATACACATGTTTAGTCGTTTTACTATATTTTCCTTAACTTTCCTTAGCATAAAGGGCGTTAATGTCCTGCACGCATCCCGTATTCTATTTTCCATATCTACTGGTTTTGTAGGGGGATTCACATAAACACGATCTTTAATGTAGCCCCACAAAAAGAAGTCTAAAGGTGTTAAGTCACATTATCGAGGGGGCCACTAAATGAATCCATCCTTACCAATCCATTTTTGTGGGTAACGATTGTTTAAAAATTCCCGAAATTCCCGGTGGTAATGAGCAGGAGCTTCGTCTTGTTGAATCCACATTTGTTCCCTTTCAAGGTTATCAACTTCTTCAAGAAACTGGGGTAATTCGTTTTGCAAAAAATTTAGCTATATCTAGGCCCGTTAAGCGGTTCGCGGAAAAAATATGGACCAATAATTCGAAAATTTAGTATTTCACATTATATATTAAGCGACCAATGGTTTTGGTTTTGAACTTTCCGGGCCCAAAATGGATTAACTGTTGAATAATAATGCAAGTTATGGCTGTTAACAGCTCCATTACTGCAAAAAGCGGCTTCATTAGAAAACATTATTTTGGATAAAAAATTTGGATCGGCCTCTATTGCTCCATCCATGGTAGTAAAAAAAAATTACTCGTCGTTCAAAATCACGGTCTTGGTGTAGTTCCATATGAAAGGGATGTGTCAACATGAAGTAAAATCTCCATTTGTTTTTCCTCATTAGTAACATTCTGGTTTACTACTTTCCGCTACTCAACGCTACCACTACCATCAAACCGTTTCATTAAGCACTGAAAAGATTTTCTAGATGGTATACGTTTATTAAGGTACTTCGCTCCATAAAGCCTTACTGCCAAAAGACAATTTTTTCCCGCCTCACTCAGTATATAAACCATATCAATTAATTAATTTTTAGGAAAATCCATAACTATTACCTTTATGTGTCACTTACTACAACAAATTAAACTATTTTTACTTGCTTAATAGACATATCAAAATTTGACAATGCCTACATTTTTGTGTTGTCGTGGCAACTATGATGTTATAGCGTAAGTGTGTTAAAAACAAGGGTAAAAATTGAAATATTGAAAATAAATCGAAAACTCTTAGAAATAGGTATATGACATACTTAATAAAAGTTGGAGGGTTTTGTAAAATCTATGAGAAAAAAATAATAATATACAGGGTATGCCATTTAAAAAATTTGAGATTTTTCAATTTAAAATAGTCGAAATGCATAAATTTATTTTGAACACCCTGTAGCGTCTAACTCAAATTTCTTTACATATATCTTTTTTTCATCTCTATAGAACGCTCGTACCAATTATGAGTATTCCATCTTCAGAAACAGTGGCGTTACTGGCAATTTTTTACAAAACTGAAAACTAGTATTTATTTTTAACAATTGACATATTAGAAAAACTACTAGGTTTAGGTATATAATACTAGTAATAAAAAAGTTATAAAATTTAACGCGGAATTTAAAAATAAAATAGAAAATAGGATGTTCCATTTAAAAATAACATTTTTTATCGGCCACACTTTTTTAAAGTACCCTGTATACTCAAAAATAATTTTAAAGTGTGCACCTCAACATTCCCTAAAACTATTGTATTTTTTCGTCATTCCCGAAACAAATGAGATAATGAACTTTACTCTATCGTTGACTCACCCTGTACAAGAGGCTAAAATTAAAATACTTTATTAAATAGTTTCCTATTTTAGTACAGTACATCCAAAGAAGGAAAAAACTAAGTAACTTGAGCAAATAACGCTTGAAAATTTAACAGTGTTCCGTACGGAACACTTATATGTCTTCGGTGTCTGTCCGTCTGTCTGTCCGTCGGTCTGTCTGTCACACCCGATTTTCTTCGAAACTATTTCACATAGAAAGTTAAAATTTGGTACTAATATAGGAATTGATGGCCTCATCAGAGCCGTGTAGTTTTGAAAGTTAAATTTTGGCTTAGGGAGTTAGTTTTGGGGAGTGAAATCGGAAGTGAAAAATTTTTTTTACCAGATCATCAAGTGGGGTGTCAAATGAAAGCTTGTAAAACTAAGAGTTCAAAAATGCAATATATAATGTAATTCCTGCGCACCCATTTCCTCCTATCATTTTTAAAAAATTGCGAAAAATCGCTGTCCCCCCCTTATCTCGAAAAGTAATGATCAAAAAATTATGAAAAACTCTGGAATATTCTCCACAGGGTGTAGATTGAACAAAAATTATCAAGAGTGCATTACCTTAATAATTTATCTGGTATATATATATAAAAAGAATTTAAGGCCATCGGTTTTCAGTAATAATCGGAAAAAAACTTTGTTGGAAACTTATTTGTGAAGCCGTTGATCATTTTATACCTCCGTAACAAAAATTTTTATTTTAAAAGCAATCGACGTACGGAACACTAATTGCGCAAGTCCAACTTGCACTTGACCGGTTGTTTGTAATAATATTAGCAAAATAGTTTAGTTGCATTGCTTTAAGGATGAACACTACTCTAGAGGTCAAAAAAAAGGTGAATTTTAAGAATTTTTTGACGAAGAAATATACAAGATATCGACTTGTGATTAAAAAAGTTTTATTATGCAAATATCAAAGAACATACATGGTTTTTTTCAGAATTTTTTAATACAAAATGGCGGCTGTAGCCCTCGGTGAACAAAAACCCTTTTTTTGCACTACCGGCAAGATTTCTCACGAAGAGATGAACCTAGAATGAAAAAACAAAAATATTCTTATTTCATAAGTGAAAATCTAGGGAATGATGTTGGGAAATGAAAAAAATATTGATTTTTGTTAATTTGGCAGGCAAATGAACAAAACAAAAAAAAAATTACGAGAAATCTTGCACTAAATTGTTAATAAAAGAAAAATTTTTGCATTAATCGTAAAATCCGTACGTCATTCCTTGAGTTATTACCTCTTAAAGCTGTGTACAAAATTTTTAGTCGATTCAGTGAAGTTATGTTTACGGTAAAGTGAAAAACGTGGTTTCGAGAAAAACGCGTTTACAGTTTTAGTTGTAATTTGACGTAAAATATTTTGTATACAGGGTGTCCCAAAAGGTATGGTTAAAAATGAAGGATCTAGTAGATTGGACCAAAATGAGGTCAGAAGTTCCAATAAAAATGTCGCCTATCTCCTCCCGTTAGGGAGCTACAGCCTCCCAAATGAGGAGCCTGAAGATGGGTTTTCATTGAATATTTCAGAAATCGTTAAGGATAAAAACATAAAATTCAGGTTCTAAAGTAAAGTTTATGTGCTAAATGGGAATTTTACCTCATAATCGTCAATAATTCAACCGGTGCGTCGAAAGTAGTGGAGGGCGTGGTAAAAATGGACTTAACTTTTTTTTACAATAAGTTTTATTGCATTTTCCCTCGGATTAAGGAAGCTTGAGATCTTTGACGAAAAAAAGGTACTCTTAGTTTAATACGATTAGACACACCAATTCCGAGTTAAAATCGATAAAGAATTTCCATGTCAGAAAAAAAGCCTATTACCTAATATTATTATGGTTATTAACAATACTTCAAAATATCCAGATATTCTTAAATGATCATACAACTAAATAATAATTAAAGAAAATATAATTATCAAATGAAGCAAAAAACTTATTTTCATTTATCAAATCAAGAAAACAATCACAAAACACTGCTAAAAAATCGGAAATAATATTAATTTAAAGGAAAAATAAAATCCATGCGTAATTTCAACTAGGAAATATGTTCGATGTGGGCACCTTGTACAGTTACGCATTTCCTTAAGTTAGTGAGGAAACCCCTTTTAACTCTAAATAACATTATTCCTTATTAAAGCACAGTGAAAGAAAATTCTTTCTAACAGCTCTTCTCTAGTTCGTACAGGAGTTGAATAAACAAGATATTTAAGGTGGCTCCATAGAAAGAAGTCTAAAGGATTTAGATCTGGTGATCGGGGTGGCCACGGGAATGGCCCACCCAGACTTATCCAACGATTGGGAAACTGGTTATCTAAATATCCCCTAGCAATGTTGCTGAAATGTTGTGGTGCACCGTAGTACATTAACCATATATTGTTGTGAATATGTAACGGAACTTCTTCTAATAAATTATTTAAATCATCTCGAAGAAATTGCAAATATTTCTCACCATTTAGCTGCCCGTCAATGACATATGGTCCAATCAAATAATTCCCGATAATTCCCATCCAGACATTTATCAAAAATTTATATTGGTTTTTAGTCTGAATTATCGTATGAGGGTTATCCTCATCCCATAACTGAAGATTATGGGAGTTTATTAAACCATCCCTAGAAAATCCCGATTCATCTGTAAAAAGCACTTTGCTTACAAATGTATTATCTTCTCGTTGCTTTTGTAGAAACCAAGTAGCGAATTCCACTCGTGCAGGATAATCATCGGGTGACATAGAATAAACTTTTTGGAAACAGTAGGGATGGAGTAATTGTTCTTGAAGTATCCTATGCACCAACGATTTGCAAGTATGAAGTGGTGCTGCCAATTTCCTTACACTATTAGTTGGATCGTTTGTTAGTAGGTCCAAAATATTTTCTTCCATTTCAATGGTACGAGCAGTTCTTGGACGACCTACCAGGTTTTGATATAAAACTACCTAAAAGATATCCAGTAATAAGCACACAATTTGAAAAAGCAAGACACAATAAACCTGATTCCCGTAGATTGCGATCAACTCGTTCAATAGTTCTGCGATCAGGCAAGTGTCGATCAGGAAATCGGTCTGCGTAAAGGCGAGCCGCTTCACTAGCGTGACCAGAAGCTAAGCCATACATTAAATGCATATCCGCATACTCGACAAAAGTAAAATTTGGCATAATGAAATCGACTGCAATTTTTTGAACTTTCAGATTTGACTTGTGTGTGTTGACATTTGATTAATTATCATTGGACTTGGTAGAAACCAGGTACAAGGCTCTTTTTCTGACATGGAAATTCTCGATCGATTTTAACTCGGAATTGGTGCGTCTAATCGTATTAAACTAAAAGTACCTTCTCCAAAGATCTCAAGCTTCCCTAATCCGACGAGAAAATGAAATAAAAGTTATTGTAAAAAAAGTTAAGTCCATTTTTACCACGCCCTCCCCTACTTTTGACGCACCGGTTGAATTATCGATGATTATAAGGTAAAATTCCGATTCAGCACATAACCTTTACTTTAGAAGCTGAATTTCATGTTTTTATCTTTAACGGTTTCTGAAATATTCCCCACCCATTTGGGTGGCTGTAGCTCCCTAACGGGGAGAGATAGGAGACATTTTTATAGGAACTTCTGACCTTATTATATTATATTTTTCTCCTCTTCTTCCTTCCGATTTGATTTTAGGTCTAACCTGGCCCTTTTTGCAGCTTCGCTTATCGATTTCTCGCATCTCTCTATTCGCCGAGCGTCGGCTTTGAGACAAAAGTTGTAACATTTTTCTCCGATTACCATGTACAAAGCTTTCATAACTTGTATTATGCTTAATAAACCGTCACTGTATATGCAAACAGCCATGTTTGTATATAAAGTATATTTTTGCCACCAGACGCTGTTTTTGGAGCCATAGACCATACCATTTTATGAAGCTTTCATTGTCATTTTGCGTGAAACCGCCAATATAGCGCGTTAGCAAATCATTGCTTGACAATTCTTCGTACACAGGTTTTATAGCTTTGAATACTTCTTCTGACATTGGGCGATTTATGCATATACTCAGATAATTTACCGAAAGCCTTCGCCTTTTGTCAGGAGCACCAAGACTTATCGCCGGGCGGGCATTTCTCGTGCTGTGGGTTTGCGTCTGTCGATATTTTATAATATAAAGTTGCCCAAATAGCATCTCTCATTTGTTCCACAGATTGATGGTACCAATGGATTGCCAAACCATAATAAATACTTTGACTTCTTTTTTTTAAGTTATGTAAACTCGGACCCATATGTTTTTGCACAAGATCTATGCATTCCTTTTTCATTACATTTATTTCGTCATAAGGCTTTGCATCTGTAATATCTTTATAGGTCTTGGAGTCTCCATCACGGCATCGACTTACATCTTACCAGCAGACCCTTCATGATTTATTTGACACTCTTTCTCGTGATTCAGTTTCCATTCCGTATATTCTTCAGTGACAGTCTTTTTTTCCCAAATTTGGCAAGACCGTTTGGAGCTTGCGCAGTAGTAAAGGAAAAATTAGAATGTAAAATACATAGATAACTTACTTTATATAGTTAAAAGAAATGTAACAGCTTACCATCAAGCATCTCAGTGAGTCAGTAAGTATACCTGCCGCGCGCTGCAGGCGGTCCGGTTCTACGTCGAAAAAAACGTGTTAGCGATTTTTCCCTGCTATAAAACTTTTTTTCCACATTCTAAACATAAAGAATCATTTAAGCCAAGAAAAAAAACGATTTTTTTGAAAATTTTACAGTGGTGTTCACTCTTAATACTGCATCCTTGCGTGAGATATTTCTTAAGACATGCTCTCTGAGAACATATGACATCCAGCGTCTTAAACAGACAAGAATTAAAGCATCTTTTGGCGTTTTCCCCACATCAAGTTATCTATATTATCAAGCATGTTTGGTATACTGCTCGATCCCTGCGCAAAGAGTACTGAAACTGGAGATGGACGATTATGGTTTTTTACCTACCGATAATTGACAGCAACCGATCTATCGATAATTTCGACCTATCGATAGGTTCATGGTTACCTATATATTTAGAGTTAAGGAGATATTCATATATCAAGTTCTCGACGTAACAATAGTCAGCAAAATTTCGATAGTGACCGATAAATTGACAGTTATTGATATACTAATAGTTATCAACAAATCGATTGTTATCGAAAGAGTAACTATTAGTACTCTGGCAGAGTATTATAGATATTTTTCAGGTTATAACTAGTAAGTGAACCTATGCCAAATATTTATTTGGTATAATTAAAAATTATTTTTTCAAAATTTATACTGTTTTTGTAAATATATAATTCATTTTTAAAACTTATATTAAATTCTTACGACTGGCTTAAACGCAGTGTTTAAGTTAAATATTATTTTCTTGGGTTACAAAGTAATTTTTAGCAATCTCAATATATCGATATATCGGTAAGTATAAACATATCGATAATTATCGATATATCGGTATCTGTTGATATATAAATAACTGTCAATATTGCGATAACTATCTATAATTCTTGATATAGCGAGGGTTATCGATAACTATTGGCTATCACCACCAATACACGGATACTAACACCTAGGAAACAAAACAGCAAATTTTATAACCACAGAACCAGAATACAAACGTAATACATTTATAGAATAACCGGTAAGGTGCAAGTTGAACTTGCACAATTAGTGTTCCGTACGTTGATTGCTTTTAAAATAAAAAATTTTGTTACTGAGGTACAAAATGATCAGTGACTTCCCAAAACACACCCCAAATGAGTTTTCAACAAAGTTTGTTTCCAATCTTTACTAAAAACTGATGACCTTGAAATTTTTGTTTTTTTTATATACCAGATAAATTATTTAAGGCGATGCACTCGTGATAATTTTCGTTTAGTCTGCACCCCGTGATGAATATTCCAGAATTTTTTCAAAATTTTTTGATCAATACTTTTCGAGATAAGATGGAGGGACAGCGATTTTTCGCGATATATATATATATATATATATATATATATATATATATATATATATATATATATAATTTTTACTCGTATTTTCACAAGCTTTCATTTGACACCACACTCGATGATCTAGTAAAAAAAAATTTTTTCTTCACTTCCGATTTCGCCCCCCAAAACTAACCCCTTAAGTCAAAATTTAATTTTCAAAACTACACGGCTCTGATGAGGCCATCAATTCCTATATTATTACCAAATTTCAATTTTCTATAACAAATAGTTTCGAAGAAAATCGGGTGTGACAGACAGACACCGAAGTCATCTTATAAGTGTTCAGTACGGAACACTAAAAACAAGTTCGCCACGGACTTGCATCCAGCTACCAGTTACCGAAAAGAAAATATCACTCAGGCTGAAAAGTTTTTGGTTCGACATATAGATGTGGCCCTTTTCAAAAAATCCATATGATTTTTAGGAAGTACCAACCTTCAAACGATACGTGTCAAAATTTCATTTATAGTGGTTTCAGTGACGCTGCTTTCGATATTTTCAAAACAATGGAAAAAATCGAATTTCGTGTGTTGATTAAACACTGTTTTTTGATGGGAAAAAATACTGTTCAAGCAAAATAATGGCTTAATATGTTAAGTATTACGGGGGACTCTGCCCCTAGAAAATCACTCATCGTTTACTAGTATGCTGAATTTAAACGCGGTCGTACAGACACAAATGATGCCGAACGTTCTGGAAGCCCAAATGAGGTGGTACACCGAAAAACATAAAAAAATCCACAAAATTGTTTTGGATGACCGTAAAGTGAAATTGCATACGATAGCTGACACTCTATAGATATCAAAATAATGTGTTGGTCATATGTTGCATGAACATTTGGGCATGAGAGAGCTCTGTTCGAAATGGGTACCGCGTTTGCTCACAGTGGACCAAAAACAATAACGTGTTGGTGATTCTGAGCGCTGTTTGGACCTGTTTAAGCGCAATAAAAAGGATTTTTTCATGCGATATGTGACAAAGGATGAAACGTGGATCCATCACTATACACCGGAATCAAATTGGCAGTCAGCTGAGTGGGTAGCAGCCGGTAAAAGTTGCCCGAAGCGACCAAAGACACAACAGTCGGCTTGGAAGGTTTTGGCCTCTGTATTTTGGGATGCGCATTAAATAATTTTCATCGACTATGCTGAGAAGGGAAAAACCATCAATAGCGAATATTATATAAAGTTACAAGTGCGTTTGAAGGTGGAAATCGCAAAGAAACGGCCCCAAATGAACAAGAAAAAAGTGCTCTTTCATTAAGACAATGCACCGTGTAACAAGTTAATATTTACGATGGCAAAATGGCATGAATCGAAGTTCGAATTGCTTCCTCATCCACCGTATTCTCCAGATTTGGAGACTATGTTGATGAATAAAGTCGAATTTTGAAAAAAAAAAAATGTATTTTAAGTAGCTAGACCAAAAACTTTACAGCTTACGTGTTATACATTAAATTTTTTTTAATATAATACCACGTATATTTACGGCATTTGTATACCAAATTATATTAAACGTAGTCTATGCTGTAGTTAAATAATTTCGGTTTTGATTAACGCGGTTAAAAGCCGGTTAAAATGCTCTGTGATAGTAACGGTATCAAAAAGATATTATACAGTTGGATTTAGCACTTTTGATGTTAAATTCTTTGGCACATTTTTTTTTTCTGGGTTTAGCACACGTGCTGCAGGGAAGTCCCTAAAACGCTACAGGAGCGACACGTGTGCGGAAAAAGTGATTCACGTTATTCTTGAATCGCTGTAAATTGTACTCCGTGGGAAACACAGTCCTGGGTATGCCATTTCAAAGGGATGATGTTCTTCATATAAAAGATTGCTTGAAAAGCGTTGTACGAGGAGGAACAAGCTGAACCTCATACGGATGTAAAGTATCAGCGCGACGTGTACTTCTAACATGCATCGCTCTAGGAGGAATTAAGCGGGCTACATCTTTCGAACACTCTCCATGAAAATACTTGTCGAATAGACTCAAGTCGCCAACCGTTCTTCGATGTCCCAGCGAATAAAGGCCGCCGGTCAGTTCCGGGTCTCCAGTCAGACGAACAGTTTGGGAGCGGAGCCCCAAACATCGGAGCAGTATTCCATAGTTGGTCGAATTTGAGTTTTGTAAAGAATTAACAGTTGTTGTGGAGTGTAAAGCTTTCTGGTACGAAATAATATTCCCAACTTTTGAGAAGCTCTCCTTGCTATGCCTGCAACATGTTCATGACAGGACATATTTGCTCCTAAATTAACGCCCAACCCAACAAACTAAGTGAGTGCCCCGACATAACTATGTCGGATTCAGCAACGTTAACTTTTTTACAAAAAACTGCCGCCTGGGTTTTTGTAGCGTTAAATTCCGCTTGGTTACTGTCACCCCAAGATATAATTTCTTTGCAGGTCTTTGTTAAGTTGAATGACTTCTTGTTGTCTGCGGATATTTTCCTGAGCAGCCGATGTCCGAGCGTTCAAAGTGAATGAAGAGATAAGCGTACTGTCATCTGCAAAGCTGTAGGTTGGATTCCCGGTCTTTTCCAGCAGATCGTTAATGTAAATGAGAAAGAGAGTAGGAGACAGTATGGAGCCTTGAGGTACACCGGCGTCGTGAAGGTGTTAGAAAGAAATCCGTCAACTGCGACTCGCAAAGAACGCTATCTGAGGAAACATGAGAGCCACATACAGCCACACACAGAGCTTTATACATGATCTCCCTGATGTAAAACTTCTCGCCATTTTGTCAAGATATTAAAGTGTCTTGTTCTTTTATGCATTAAGATTTCAGATACTACGTAATTCAAACTTCAACCCTACATAATACCTACTGTTTCGGTAAAAACTTATTCTTCAAGACTTTTGCTTTGCTTCACGTTTTGAAGTATCTAGAATAGCTCCAGGAAGACATTGCATACATACATACATATATAGTACTTGAAGGAGAAAAGAAATCTGTAGTTTTTAAGCGATATCGCTTCAAAGGACAAGGTGAAGGAATTAAGGGATTGATAAATCTTTTTGAGTTTCAATAATATAATCGGTTTTTTTCTGGTATTTAATTGAAAGAATAAACATAATTTATGTATCAGTAGTTATCATATAACACGTAGGCTGAAAAGTTTTTGGTCTGACACATAGATGTCGCCCTATTCAAAAAATTCAAATAATTTTTAGGAAGTACCAACTTTCAAAAGATACGTGTCAAAAATTTCGACAATTAGTTTACAAGTTACAATGGTTTTAGTGA
This sequence comes from Pachyrhynchus sulphureomaculatus, assembly GCA_019049505.1. Lineage (NCBI taxonomy): Eukaryota > Metazoa > Arthropoda > Insecta > Coleoptera > Curculionidae > Pachyrhynchus > Pachyrhynchus sulphureomaculatus. Next base: position 72,669,124 of record CM032452.1, on the reverse strand, counting down.
CGCTACTTTTGATATTTTCAAAACAATGGAAAAAATCGAATTTCGTGTGTTGATTAAACACTGTTTTTTGTTGGGAAAAAATACCGTTCAAGCAAAACAATGGCTTGATAAGTGTTATGGAGAGCAAATCACTTATCATTTACTGGTATAACTGGACGCTGAAATTAAACGCGACGGTACAGATACAAAACAGGCTGAACGCTCTGGACACCCAAATGAAGTTGTTACACCGGAAACCATAAAAAAAAATCAACAAAATTGTTTTGGATGACCGTAAAGTAAAATTGCGTGAAATAGCTGACACCTTAAAGATATCAAAAGAAGATGTTGGTCATATTTTGCATGAACATTTGGACATGAGAAAGCTCTTTTCGAAATGGGTACCGCATTTGCCCACAGTGCACAGTTGCTGACCTATTTAAGAGCAATAAAAATGATTTTTTCATGCAATATGTGACAATGGATGAAACATGGATTAATCACTACACACCAGATACAAATCGGCAGTCAGTTGAGTGGACAGCAGCCGCTGAAAGCCGCCCGAAGCGACCAAAGACACAACAGTCGGCTGGGAGGTTTTGGCTTCTGTATTTTGGGATGCGCATGGAATAATTTTCATCGACTATGCTAAGAGGGGAAAAACCATCAATAGCGAATATTATATAAAGTTATTGGTGCGTTTGAAGGCCGAAATCGCAAAGAAATGGCCCCAAATGAACAAGACAAAGTGCTCTTTCATCAAGACAATCCACCGTGTCATAAGACAATGGTTACGATCGCAAAATTGCATGAACTGGAGTTCGAATTGGTTCTTTATCCATCGTACTCTCCAGATTTGGCCCCCAGCGACTATTATTTATTCGCAGACCACAAAAAAAAAAATGCTCGCGGGAAAGAGATTTTGCTCCAATGAAGAAGTTTTGAAGGCTAAGTCCTTCTACAAGAAAGTTAGAAAAGCGTTGGAGTGATTGCATTACTTTTGAACGAGACTATATTGATGAATAAAGTCGAATTTGGCAAAAAATGTGTTTTTAAGTAGCTAAACCAAAAACTTCGTGTTATACCATCTTAGATATTCTTTTCAGATTTTTTTGTGTCCAGGAGAGATCATAACAGAATTCACATATAAAGAGTTCATGTATTAATGAGAAATTTACTAAAAATCTGTTTACTATAATAGTGCAGTAAAAAAAGCATTTGAAATTGCACAGTCTAGTTACAGCAATATTATGATTTTATCCTCTCTGGGGTATCACCAGGAGTATTATCTTGAGTTTTGGACCTCGAAAAACTTGTGTGTGCTTTGTTGTTTATAAACAACTTAAGTTTTCAAAACGCGTTTTTTGAGTTTAAAACGTGAATAACTTCGGTTATATAAGTCAGTTTAGGTTAGTCACTCAGGTGCTTACATAACCTACAAAATAATTGAAAAAAAAAAACTGTCGTTTTTTATCTTATCGTATAAGTTGACTAAGTGAACTGATCGGCTTGAAAAAAAAATTGAACCCAGTGGGCACAATTGAATTTGTTATTTAAAATTTGAATTGCCCGCCGTTTTTATGCCATTTGGTCCAAAATGGACATTTTTTTTCAAAATTTAGGTCTCGATGCCATTAAAATTTTTTTTTTTTGAAATCATTTTGATCGTTTTTTTTTGTTGTTTGTTAATCAAATAACAACAAATGCGTTTTTTTTCAATCATTTTGAAAAAAGCAAAATCGCGAGACTTTTATTTAAAAAAAAATTCAGTTTCGTTAACAGTTTTTATTAGGGCTTTAGGGTAGTGGCGTCACTTGAAAAGCAGGTACTATTTTTAAATAGTTGGGGAACCAAGGTATATTTAAAAATACGGCCCTGCAATAGGAATTTGAATTGGAAAAATACGTAATTATCAATTGAAGTGTCAATTTTTGTTTCTTATAAATATTAGTAAAATATGTATCAGGTGTACAAGTATGAAATGAGGATTTTTTTTCTAAAAAAACATGTTAAATTCGGAAGAATGATAAAAAGTGCTTTATTCAAAGTATGCTCCATCGCTTGTTATACATTTTTTCCCATCTTTCGAGCAATTTGTGAATACCACGCCAGTAAAAATCTTCCCCTTTTTCTGCGAACCATTCATCGAGCCATTTTTTCACATCTTCGTACGAACCAAAGCGCTGCTCAGCAAGTGCGTGACCCATCGATGCAAACAAGTGGTAATCGGAAGGAGCCAAATCTAGTGAGTAAGCCTCATAGGGTAGAACTTCCCAGCTGAGTGCTTCCAACGTGTAGCGAATTGGTTTTGCCGTATGTGATGGAGCATTGTCATGAAGAAAAATGACTTTGTGTTGCCTCTTTCGGTATTCTGGCCTTTTTTCAAGCAGCGAACGGTTCAAATCGGCGAATTGTTGTTAGTAACGTTAAGTATTAACCGTTTCCCCAGGTTTTAACAGCTCATAATAGACCACGAACCTCCGGTCCCACCAAACACAGAGCATCGTCTTTCTGCCAAAGCGATTCGGTCTTGCGGTCGATGTGGACGGTGTGCCTGGGTCTACCCATGATTTTTTGCGCTTGGAATTCTCAAAATAAATCCACTTTTCATCTTCTGTAACTATATGATGCAAAAGACTTCCTTTTGTACCGAGCGAGCAAAATGTCACACGTGTTTTTGCACTTTTCCATTTACCTGTCGTTCAACTCATATGGTACCCATCTACCGGTCTTCTGAATCTTTCTCATCTCTCGTAGCCGATTGGAAACAGCTTGTTGACTAACGCCCAATTGCTCGGCGAGTTGTGTTTGTGTTTGCGAATCATCTTCGTCCAACAATGCTTGCAATTCCACATCTTCCTATTTTTTTGGCGGTTTTCCACGTTCCTTGTCTGCAACATCGAAGTCACCACTTTTGAAACACCGAAACCATCGTTCACACGTATCTTGCGATGAAGCATGTTCACCATAAGCTTCTCGAAGTAATCGGTATGATTCAACAGCAGTTTGCTTCAAATGAAAACAAAAAATTAATGCCGTTCGCGAATGCTCTTTGTTCGGTATAAATTTCGACATATTGAACACAACAACACAACTCTATGCACACACTTTTCCAATTTATCACTCGTGCGCGTCTGACACTTATTGATGACACAACAAAATGGCGCAGTGTCAAATTTTTATAGCACAAATTGCATTGGTGCACCATCTGTTGTCTGAAATCCCCATTTCATACTTGTACACCTGGTATTAGTAAAATAAAAGTTAGTCTTTTATTTATTATTGTTATTGGTACATTTATTTTATTATTATTACTATTATTTTAAAAATAGTTACCCTAGAAATGTAAAGTTAATAAAGGTTACAGATCCTGATTTATAACAGCGTCTCCTGCTGAGGATGAATACAATTCATGCTGGGTGATATACAAAATTGGCTCTATATTTTATGAAAATATCTCTAATAAAATTACGAAAATTTAATTTAAGAATTTAACTAGAAATATAAAGCGGTAAATTTAATTTTTTAATTATGCTAATATTAAATATAAAAATAACTTTGAAAAACTATACTACTAGGACTATTGTTTTAAAAAGTATAATCATTAGAAATAAATATCGCTAGTGGAAGTATCAGTGCGTATTTATTGGTCCTCTCCTTAATGTTTCAAACATTTTGCATAGGGAATATTGTACCTCGATTATAGAACGCAGTCGTTGCCAACTGTTAAGCACAAGCATACCTTCGGTGGAATCTGAGGGGATTAGAGTGTCGTCAGCATATATGATGGTAGGAATTGGCTCTCCGTTTATTTTAACAAGAAGATAGATCACGTTTTGTAGTGCTTCTTTGAATAGACAGACGGTTAAAATATAAGTTGAGAAGTAAAGGCGAAAGAACACAATCCTGCCGAACACCCCGTTTCTTCTAAGGTACATAGTAACACGTTAATAATTTTGTCAATTAAATGTCATATTGATAGACATTTGTTGAAACAGAGTTAATTTTTCTTTTATATTGTTGTTACATTCATATTTTTATTTTGGGTTAATTGTATTTAAATATTATGTTATTGATATAGTTGTCCTTTACTTCGTGATATAACATTCTTCTTCGTACTTGGTCTGGTCTCTTTAACGTTGGCGAATACTGCTCGGTCCTCCGCCCCGTGGATCAATTCTCGAGGGTTTCGTACTCCTGTTCAGTGACGGATGTTTCTCAACCAGAAAAGTTTTTTTTTCCCACTCCATGACACCCAATAATTTTACCTTTCAGGATAAGTTGAAGGAGCAGGTATTTATCTCTCCTCAATACATACCCCAGATACGCAGTTTCTCGTCATTCGACAATTCTCAGGAGGCGCCTTCAGGTATCAGCTGTTCCAAGGACTTCTTCGTTGGTAATGTGTTTTCGTCCATCTAATGTAAAGCATTTTTCTGTGCATTCACATCGCCGACGCTTCGAGTCGATCCATAGTTCTGGCTTTTAACGACCATATTTCAACACCATACATCAGCACTGACCAGACGTGGCACTCGCACACACTTAAGCTTAGCTAATCATTGCAGGGGAACCATTTCTTGTTGCTAAAGGTAGCTAGAGCCATCACAATGTCTGTGGTGGTCTGTACGAATGCTACCCAGGTATTTGAACCTATGGAATAGTTCAATTTAGTTCTCGATTAATGTAATAGTTATGCCCTGATATTGCTGATGACCTTAAAAAAGGTACGAAACTACAGGCAAAGGCGAGAAGGTCGTCTACGTTCCTATCGGATATGGCACTTCGAGAAGAAGCAGAAAGGTTTTCCAACGAAGGCAGATTTTTTTTTTAATGTGTACCGAAAATTTATTCCAAAATATAAAATAACTTTTTAACCTAACAATTCTTCAGGACTTATTTAGGATAAAGAGATATTCCTATGTTACTAAGAATTACAACACCAATATTTCAAGAAAATTATTTAATAAACCTGACAATTTAGGTCATCCTATTGAAAAATCTGGCACGTAGTAAGAAATAATTTTAGCAATTCTTTAGGGTTTCTGAAAACAGGTTATATATATAGTACGAGGATGGAATGAAAAGTTTCCGACATTACTAAGAAAAACTCATTTTTCTGAGCCAAGCTGACGACTGGAAGTGGTCCCACACGCATTTTAAAGGTCTTAACTTTTGATTTCTACGTCATAGATTTAAAGTAAGTATAGAGGTTAAGTTCAGGTGTGACAAAAAATTGTACAGAACAGAAATTGTTTGAATTTATGTATTTAAAGGCATCCAAAGTTAAGAAATTTTCATAAAATTGTCGCCTATCACTCCGGGGAAAACTTAAAATTACACATTTACGCACTATTGGTAATGCGCACAGTTTATAAAGAAAAGTTTTTGTCTATTATATTTGATTTGCAAATATTTTCAAAATCAGATGGTATGCCATCTCCTTTTATTAAAATCTACCATAAATTTAAATTGACCTTGATCCTCAACCGCTTAAAAATTGTGCCTTTTTTTCATGTGACGTTATTTCTTATGGAAAACATGAGTATTTTTAAGAGTCTTAATCTACAGCAACAAAACCGCATAGAATACACCTTCTATAAATTTATGTGTCAACTTGAGACTCACCAGACTAGGAAGTCCAGGATACCTACAGCGAAATAGAAAGAATTATACAGAAACAACGAATAAACAAGTGATAATCCTACTTGGAGATTTCAATGCAAAATTAGGAAAGACACAAAAAGACGTTGATAGCCGTAAAACAGTTGGTGAGCGAATGAAAGGAGCGAAGGGTTACTTGAATTTGTGCATCGAAAATAAAATAACGATATTGAACACTACCTTTCAACAGCATTCTCGTCGCCTCTATACATGGGTATTTCCAAATGGCAAGCATAAAAATCAAATAGATTTTAACATGTAGGCTGAAAAGTTTTTGGTCTAACTATTTTAAAAAGATATTTTTTGCAAAACTCGACTTTAATCATCAATATACTCTTCTTCAAGAGCGATACAATCAACACCTTCATACGTTTCAAACACCTTCATACCTTCCTTTCGGCGATAACTTCTTCGTTGGAGCCAAATCTCCTTCCCGCGAGCATTTTTAAGGTCTGCGAATAGATAATAGTCGCTGGGGGCCAAATCTGGAGAATATGGTGGATAAGGAAGCAATTCGAACATCAGTTCATGCAATTTTGTCATCGTAACAATTGACTTGTGACATGGTGCATTGTCTTGATGAAAGAGAACCTTTTTTTGTTCACTTGGGGCATTTTCTTTGCGATTTCTGCCTTCAAACGCACCAATAACTTTATATAATATTCGCTATTGATGGTTTTTCCCTTCTTAGGCATAGTGGATGAAAATTATTGCATGCGCATCCCAAAATACATAGGCCAAAACCTTCCCAGCCGACTGTGTTTTTGCTCGCTTCGGGCGGGTTTCACCGCTGCTGTCCACTCAGCTGACTGCCGATTTGATTCCGGTGTGTAGTGGTCCAAACAGCGTTCAGAATCATCAACACGTTGTTGTTTTTGGTCCACTGTGAATAAACGCGGTACCCATTTCGAACAGAGCTCTCTCATGCCCAAATATTCATGCAAAATATGACCAACACGTTCTTTTGATATCTTTAGGGTGTCAGCTACCTCATGCAATTTCACTTTACGGTCATCCAAAACAATTTTGTGGATTTTTTTGATGTTTTCCGGTGTAATCACGTCATTTGGGCGTCCAAAGCGTTTAGCATCATTTGTATCTGTACGACCGCGTTTAAATTCAGCATACCAGTAAATGATGAGTGATTTTCCAGAGTCCTCGTAACACTTATCGAGCCATTGCTTTGCTTGAACGGTATTTTTTCCAATCAAAAAACAATGTTTAATCAACACACGAAATTCAATTTTTTTCCATTGTTTTGAAAATATTAAAAGTAGCGTCACTAAAACCACTGTAACTCGTAAACTAATCGTCGAAATGTCATGAAATTTTGACACGTATCCTTTGAAGGTTGGTACTTTCTAAAAATCATATGGATTTTTTGAAAGGGGCGACATCTACGTGTCAGACCAAAAACTTTTCAGCCTATGTATTATAATGATAAATATGAGGTGGCGCACCTCATTTATTGATGTTAAGGCAAAATCGGGAGTAGAATGTGGATCTGATAATCGGTTACTCCTAGAAAAAATTAAAATCAAATTTCAGACAAGAAAACATAAAAAAAAAACAGAAACAACGATCAGAATTCCAAATCCGAGACATTCCAAAGGCTGCCTGGACAAACTAAAAGGCAAAGTATGACAGACAATTACTTAAGTATTTGATGGTTATAACCGCTTAATCCCTCGCGGAGCAGTTAGCTAGGAATACATGTCACACTAATACATCACATCTACGAGGCTGGTTTGAAAAGTCCGTGCAAAAATAAAAACTACTTATGTGTTTGGGGTAAACCTTTTTTATTTTTCGACATAGTCTCCTTTTAGGCTTATACACTTCGTCCAACGATGTTCTAGTTTGTTGATCTCTTCCGAATAATAGGATTTGTCCAAGTCTGCAAAATATCCATTAGTGTCTGCAAAATATCCATTAGTGTCTGCAATCACCTCCTCGTTTGAATAAAATCTTTGTCCCGCCAGCCATTTCTTCAAATTGGGGAACAAATAGTAGTCCGAGGGAGCCAAGTCTGGAGAATAGGGGGGATGTGAAACGAGTTGGAATCCTATTTCCATTAATTTTGCGACCACAACTGCTGAGGTGTGTGCTGGTGCGTTGTCGTGATGGAAAAGGACTTTCATGTGGGCCAATCGCGGGCGTTTTTCTTGCAGCTCGGTTTTCAAACGGTCCAATAACGATAAATAATATTCACCTGTAATAGTTTTACCCTTTTCCAGATAGTCGATGAGGATTATCCCTTGCAAATCCCAAAAGACAGTCGCCATAACCTTTCCGGCCGAAGGAACGGTCTTTGCCTTTTTTGGTGCAGATTCCCCCTTGGTAACCCATTGTTTAGATTGTTGTTTGGTCTCAGGAGTATAGTAATGTATCTATGTTTCATCCACAGTGACGAAACGACGCTTAAAGTCCTCCGGATTCTTCTGGAACAGCTGCAAACCATCCTTGTAACACTTCACACGATTCTGTTTTTGGTCAAGCGTGAGCAATCGCGGCACCCATCTTGCGGATAGCTTTCTCATGTCCAAATGTTTATGCAAAATATTATGTACCCGTTCAGTCGAGATGCCCACAGCACTAGCAATCTCACGCACCTTAACTCTTCTGTCATCCATCACCATATCATGGATTTGATCAATGATTTCTGGAGTCGTAACCTCCACAGGCCGTCCAGAACGTTCAGCGTCACTTGTGCCCATATGGCCAGTCCGAAAATTTTGAAACCACTTATAAACTGTTCTAATCGAAGGTGCAGAGTCACCATAATGTTTATCAAGCTTCTCTTTAGTCTCCTGAGGCGTTTTGCCTTTCGTAAAGTAATATTTAATCACCACACGAAATTCTTTTTCGTCCATTTCTTGAAAATTACTCGACTTCCTTGATTCACACACGAATGCCAAACACAAAGAAATAGACCAATATGGCTGAAACTTGGTGTGCGTTCATTCAAGAGATGCTACTAACTAAACATGACCTCGATATGCGCCGGTGGTGCCATCTCTCGGACTTTGCACGGACTTTTCAAACCAGCCTCGTATATGAGATTCGGCTTGTAACTCCCTGTATAACCTTTTTTCAATATTCCTTTGTATGGAATATTCCACCCCTTTGAAATCGTTTACTCAGGGCTGGTTCTTTGTCCTCTGTGAACAAACGCGGTACTCATTTCTAACAGAGCTTTCTCATGCCCAAGTGTTCATGCAAAATATGACCAACATGTTCTTTTGATATCTTTATGGTGTCAGCTACCTCACGCAATTTCACTTTACGGTCATCCAAAACCATTTTGTGGATTTTTTTTATGTTTTCCGGTGTAACCACGTCATTTGGGCGTCCAGAGCGTTAAGCATCATTTGTATCTGTACGGCCGCGTTTAAATTCGGCATACCAGTAAACGATAAGTGATTTTCCAGGGGCAGAGTCCACGTAACACTTATCAAGCCATTGCTTTGCTTGAACAGTATTTTTTCCCATCAAAAAACAGTGTTTAATCAACACACGAAATTCGATTTTTTTTCCATTGTTTTGAAAATATCAATAGTAGCGTCACTAAAACCATTGTAACTTGTAAACTAATCGTCGAAATGTCATGAAACTTTGACACGTATCGTTTGAAGGTTGGTAATTCCTAAACATCATATGGGTTTTTTTGAAAAGGACGACATCTATGTGTCAGACCAAAAACTTTTCAGCCTTCGTATTATACTGATAAATATGATGATAAAATTGAAATGATTTACTCAGGGCTGATTCTTTGTCCACGCACGCGTCTCTCCCGTACCGCTTTAGGAATTTCCTTGTAGCGTGTGTGCTAAGCTCATAAAAAACTGTTATTTTATACATAGTGTTTCTAAATATAATGCGGGTGTACACGTGTCACTGACATGTATGTTTACAACTCTCTAAATTTTCAGTGGAGGCAATTTGTCTTTCAGAGTGGGCAACGCCTCCTAATGAATAGTTTTTTTTTGTAGTCGTTTGTTCGAAAACTCACCCCAATTTAGATTAACGACTACGACTTGGTTAATTTGTACGGTCTAATAAAAAAAAATAAACGGTTGCAGGCACTATTGTAGACGTACTTAATTGCGTCTGCAACGGGAAATGCAAATTAGCAAATGCAGGCCACTGGCAAGCATAAATTAGTTAATAATCATCATTTCGAAGCACGGAAGAAAAAATCGGTCGGTGTGTTATTAAAGTCGCTGATCGAGCTAGATAAAATTAGAGGGGAATTTGGGGTAACTAGAACATGGAACAAATGAACAGAGTTATCCTTTTGGTGGAGAAGCCACTATAATAACAAATATATTTCGAATGCTAATGAAAAGGAGAAGTTTGAGCACTTATGTGAAATTTGGTTTGCCGACTTGGACTTAAAAAAGACTCTGCAAAATTAGGTGATTTATATTCAATACTAAAATAAACCTAGGTATTGCAGCACTGACTATTGTCATTTCATATATCAGTCTATCTCGGGCGTCTTTTGTCGTATTATGGCTCATTTAGCCCAGCTTTTATTCAAGAAAGGCGATCACGAAAACCTTGAGAACTATCGCCTCCATCAGCATGTTATCACATTTGAACAAGCTTCTTACTAAAATTGTCACAAACCGTTTAACGAATAAGTTCGATGACTACCAACCAGTCGAACAGGCGAACTTTCGCAAGGAATTTGGGACAACACATCATATCCAGACTTGTAATAGAAAAAGCGACCGAATGTAATATTAAGCTGTACCCTTTCTTAGTTTATAGGAAAGCTTTCGCTTCCCTGTAACATTGGGCAATTATGTAGTCCTTAGTTCATGCCAAAATAGACTCAAGATATACTGAACTCTTAAAATTCATATACGAAAATGCGACATTAACAATTAATTCTTATTTTATTTTTTTTTTTATGGGTCTAGCACACGTGCTACAGGGAAGTCCTTAAAGCGCTACAGGAGCGACACGTGTGCGGAGAAAGCGATTCACGTTGTTCTTGAATCGCTGTAAATTGTACTCGGTGGGAAACACAGTCTTGGGCAAATTATTCCAAAGGGATGATGTTCTCCATATAAAAGACTGCTTGAAAAGCGTTGTACGAGGAGTAACGAGCTGAACCTCATCCGGATGTGAAGTATTAGTGCGCGACGTGTACTTCTAACATGCACCGTTCTGGGAGGAATTAAACGGGCCACATCCTCCGAACACTTTCCATGAAAATACTTGTAGAATAGGCTCAAATCGCCAACCGTTCTTCGATGTTCCAGCGAATCAAGGCCACCGGTCAGTTCCGGGTCTCCAATCAGACGAACAGCTCTTCTCTGAATAGAATTCAACAAATGCAGTGTGCATAGTTGGTCGAATTTGAGCTTTGTAAAGAACTAACATGATAACGGCCAAAGACTAATAACAGTGTGCGAACAAAATGAGTTAAGAATAACTAATGGATTCTACTCACACAAATGGATCCATAAATATACCTGGACTAAGCCATCTAGAAACCAGCGATCCATAATTGATTACCTGATTGTCCGTCAGAAAACAACCCTTAGAATCCACGACGTCAGAGCTTATAGAGGAGCTACTTGCGGTAGTGACCATCATCTCCTAAATGCAAAAATAAGCTTTACTGGTAAAAAGCCACACACACATACTCAAAAACGTGACGACTATGAAGAGATAGAATTTAGTAAATACAACCTAGAAAGCTTAGACCAAGAAAGTACCAAAAATCTGTACAGAAGGAGACTAGATGAGAAACTACAACCCAGAGACTTTTCGACCACATCAGAGCACTACAACCACATTAAAAACTGTCTACACGAAGCAGCAAAAGAGTCACTAGGATTCAAAGAAGGAGAAAGCCGTCTAAAACCTTACTGGTGGGACTCGGATATAGAAGAAAAAATAAAAAAAAAGAACGAAGCACATAAAAGATACCTCAGCATGCGAACAGAAAACAACAAAGAAATGTATAAACAACTTCAAGCTAATGTACGTAGGATGATTACACAAAAGAAAAATGAAACTTGGGAGAGACGCTGTAACAGAGTAAACACGTACAGAGGAGGAGCCAAAAGTACAGAAAGTTGGAGACTTATAAAATCACTGCGCCAAAATACCAAAAAGGAAATTATATCGCCCATCACTTTAACAAATTGGGATAAATACTTCAGCTCCTTACTTACGGAAAACCGAGAACTATACAGAGATCCACCTGAGGAAATGGACGCCATAAAAGTGACCGCATCACCGATCCGTATTACAGTCAGAGAAGTAAAAGAGGTGTGCACAAAACTCAAAAACAGAAAAGCTCCTGGACCTGGAAATATACCAGCAGAATTGATAAAATATGGCACACCAAAGTTGTTTGAACATCTAACCAATTTGTTCCAAAAATGCCTCAGCACTGAGCAAATACCACAGGAATGGAAACTATCTTTTCTGACACCCCTACATAAAAAGGGCAACAAAGAGAGCTGCGATAACTATCGAGGTATTGCAGTCATGGGGACAATAAGTAGAATCTACGGAAAAGTCATAAAAGCAAGAATAGAGCGAGAATATGTGGACAGCGAGGCAGAAGAACAAGCCGGGTTCAGAGCAGGAAGATCAACCGTAGACCACCTTTTTTGTCTAACTCAGCTCATAGGAAAGATGACAGCGATGAACAAGGAGTTACATATTCTCTATGTGGACTTGAAACAAGCTTACGATAGCGTCCCACTTACAAAACTATGGGAATCATTAAAAACAACAAACATAAACACTAATTTGATCAGAGCAGTGCAAGATCTATACCAACATTGCCATATCCGAATAAAAATCGGCAATAAAATATCAAAGGGTTTTTTTCCCCAAATAAAGGTCTAAAACAGGGCTGCTGCCTATCACCAACGCTTTTCAAGATTTTTCTTGAGAAGATGCTTCTTAGATGGAAACTCAAATGTAAAAATATGGGAATCCCGCTCAACGATACTGTTCTCTACACTCTTAGTTTTGCAGATGACCAAATAGTAGTGGCCCAAGAACAAGAAGACTTGGAATATATGACCAGGAAACTTATTGAAGAATACAAAAGATGGGGTCTACAAGTAAATCTATCAAAGACAGAATATATGTGCATAGGGGGTACGCAACAGGATTTGGTGACAGAAGACGGACACAATCTTAAATCATGCAGTAGCTATAAATACTTGGGTCTAAATATAACCAACAATGGAACTCTCGATGACGCCATCAAAGAAAGGAATATTCAGGGCAGGAAAGCTATCAGGTCTCTGAACAGTATTTTATGGGACCAGAAAATAAACAAAGAGAACAAACACCGAATATACAACACAATAGTTAAAAGCATTGTAACATATGGTAGTGAGGTATGGCAGTTAAAAGAAAAATCCGTTAAATCCCTAGAGGCCACAGAAATGGACTACTGGAGACGGGCAGCCGGAAGATCTAAGCTGGAAAGAATAAGGAACGAGAGAATTCGTGAAATTATGGGTGTAAAAAAGACCATAGTCGAAGAAATAAGGGGTGAAACAACTTAAATGGTATGGACACGTCCAAAGAATGACATCAGAGAGGCTCCCAAAACAAATATTAGATTGGACACCTACAGGAAGAAGAAGAAGAGGTAGACCAATAATGAGCTGGAGAGAGGGCATTGACAAAGAAATGCAAGAAAGAGGACTGGAGGAAGGCCAGTGGAATGACCGCACCGAATGGAGACTGGGTATTGAAAGACGTCGGAGAACGTTGTGAAACCGATATAATAATAATAAAGAACTAACAGTTGTTGTGGAGTGTAAAGATTTCTGGTTCGAAATAATACCCCAACTTTTGAGAAGCTCTCCTTGCTATGCCTGCAACATGTTCATGCCAGGACATATTTGCTCCTAAATTAACGCCCAACAAATTGAGTGACGATGTTAGAGGAATGGAGTGCCCCGACATAACTATGTCGGGTTCAGCAACGTTAACTTTTTTAGAAAAAACTGCCGCCTGGGTTTTTGTAACATTAAATTCCACTTGGTTACTGTCACCCCAAGTTAGAATTTCTTCCAGGTCTTTGTTAAGTTCAATGACTTCCTGCTATCTGCGGATATTTGTCTGAGTAGCCGATGTCCGAGCGTTCAAAGTGAATGAAGAGATAAGTGGACTGTCATCTGCAAAGCTGTAGATTGGATTTTCGGTCTTTTCCAGCAGATCGTTAATATAAATGGCTAGAGAGTAGGAGACAGTATGGGGCCTTGGGGTAACCGGCGTTCATAGTGAAGGTGTTAAAAAGAAATCTGTCGACTGCCACTCGTAAAGAACGTTCTCTGAGATGAGAGCCACAAGAGAACTTTTCAGATGAACATCGAAAAACAGAACCCATAAAGATCAAGGAAGGTGTTAGGCAGGGCCACACAATTTCACTAAAATTGTTTACTCTGGCCTTGGGAGATGGCTTGAGTTGGAAGAGAAGGGAATCAAAATTGATGGGATATATTTACATTAGTAGTGATTCGCAGATGATGTAGTACCAATTATCGAAGATCTAGAAGAACTCAAAATCATGATAGAACAACTTAACCAAGCTTCACAGAAAGTTAGACTGGAGATGAACATCAAAAAAACAAAACTTTTAAGACCACAAAACATAAAAATTAAGATCAGCACGGAAGAGATAGAAAGACTGGAAAAGTCGAACATAAAATTAGATTGGATAAAGACAATCAAACAACGGAAATACCAAGGCGAATAGGTTACAGCTGGACTGTATTTTAAAAATTGGGATTCATTGTAAAAAACAGACATAGATAGAGCTGCATACTTCCGGTAAGTACGTATGGGCTGGAAACCATGAACTTTACAAAAAATAGTCTTTGTCAACTCCAACGTGCTCAAGACGTTATGGAAAAACAGATGTTAGGTGTTAGTTTACGAGAATACATTAAAAGCGAGTATATCAGACGAACAACAAGAATTACAGATATCAGTAAAATAGTAGCAAAAGTGGCAGTAGGTGGGGCATGTGGCTAGATGAGCAACAAAATTACTTAAATGGAGTCCTTGGAGAGCAGATGAAGTGTCGGAGGACCAATGAAAAGATGGACTGATAAAGCGGTTTATCTCCTGCGGTGGAGAAACAGTGACTTATAAAGAAAAAGAAGAGAACTATGATCGACAAACGAAAGAACAAACCTCGAAGTACTTATTGCACTACTGGCGTAACATAGCAGTAAGATACAACAAATTGCATCTCTAGCATGTGAAAGCATAAATTTTAACAGTATACCTGCTCTCCGTCAGGAGCTGTTTAAAGCCGCAGATCGCTAGATAAATTATCACTAACAATTACCGCTAGGTAGCTCAGTTGTTAGAGTTTTAACCCAGTAATAAAAATCCATATAAACTACTAAAAGTGAACAAAGTCGACATTTCAGCAGTGACCACTGTTCTCTTTGTTAATCTAGCGATAATTGTTAGTAACAATTCCTCTGTCAGTATGAGGTCTTAAATATGGAGGGCAGGTATACTTTTAAATTTTGAGCTTTCGCAAGCCAGATGTACAATTTTTTATATCTTATTGCGATCTCAGCTGATTCCACAAGTTGGGCATTTCAGTTTCGACAATTTTTGGTGATTCATTCTTATTATTTTGTTGTCATCGATTTACTGTTGACGTTTTACCGAAGATTGAGGATGTTTTCAATACTAGTAAAAATACAGTGTTTATTTTGCAATTATCACAATTGGGGTTTTAAAAAAATTTTTTTTGTCATAAATGGAAAGCTTTATAACAAAACTATTTTTATTTTCTTTTTGTTATAATTAAAAAGTGATATCGAATTGAAAATAAATTTTCAAACTTAGTAGCGATGACGCGCCGACAATTCCCGAAAAAAATCGAGCATGTGTGACGTCACAATGTTTATTTCTCCTCCACAACACAGATAGCTAATACGAGTGTTTTAGTTTTCAATTAATTCATTCTTGTTATTATCATCAATGTATTGATAAATTTATTGAAAATGCCTAATCTAAAAAAATTATCGTGCCTGTTTCGTACCATTATGTACGAATACACCAAAAATAACTCTCGAAAAATGTTTTTAAATGTGCCTCAAGATGTTAAACGTCATAATCAAGGGTTCCAAACAGCACGACGTATTAATCCAAAAACAACATCAAATTTTTTCTGTTGTGAAGATCATTTTGATGTAAGTATAAGTATTTTGTTTATTATTTACATTTACATTATTATTTTTTAAAAAACTCATATTGATGCTTTAGCACCTTGAACTTCAGCTGAATTGAACCGAATGTCATTTTTGAGAAAATCTGTGACCATGAAAATATCCACAGCAGGTGATTTTATTTACATTTTGGCAAATTCTATTTCTGTCACGGTTTATTTGATTAAATAAAAAATAGATTAGAGCTTTTTCTTTAACAGTGGAGCTAATAAACTAAAATAACTGTATTTTTTGTATGTTTTTAAATAAAATGTGACTGTAGCCTAAAAAATAATACACACTTCATGCCGTGTTGTATGTTTTTTTATTCAGAGATAGATAGATAACTTGTGCTTTAGCTCCTCAGTAACCTCATGTAATTGTCAATTTTGATTATGTCGTGATTAATTTCTGATGACAGGACCTATCAGCGCATAAGAAATGCCACCTCCGCTACCTTTACTGTCATCTATACAAATAAATAAACCCACTTTTCTTGTTAACTTTGGTAAAAATAACTGTAATTTATGACTTTTGTACCCTTAAACTTTAAGAAACTTTTTTTGACTGCCGACAACTTTCCAAATGCGATTTCCTGTAGAACAACTATTTGATAGCATATTTTAAAAGTTAAGTGATCTATAACTTGAAAGATTAAAGTTAAAACATAAAAATATATTCTACATAAATGTACGCTTTGTGTCGCAATACCAAATCATGTCCTCAGACTCATGCGCGTGAAGCAGCAAACAAACGCTAGGTTTCCAATAAATCTTTATTTTATTTAATTTGAATTTTAAGCCACAAATAACCATATATAACACTGTACCACGAGTCAGTAAAACATGGGGACACACTATATATATACATATATATATATATATATATAATATATATATATATATATATATATATATATATATATATATATATATATATATATATGTATATATATATATATATATATATATATATATATATATATATATATATATATATATATATATATATATATATATATATATATATATATAATATATATATAAATATATACCTGTATATATATTATATATATATATATATATATATATATATATATATATATATATAAATATATATATATATATATATATATATAGGCATGACGGTCAGACATCGAAGTGATCTTATAAGTGTTCCGTACGCAACACTAAAAATAGCACATTTCAGTTGTAAGCATCTCAGCATTAATTCCTTTGCTCAACTTTTTCTTGTGACCACATTATTCAAAATATTCAGTGGTAATTTTTTTATTATTTACTGTAAGAAAGAAAACTTTTTGGTCTAGCTACGTAAAACACATTTTTTTTGCAATATTCGACTTTATTCATCAATATAGTCTCTTTCAAGAGTCAGTCCAACGCTTTTCTAACATTTCTATACGTTGTCTGCAGAAAGATTTGTCTTTGCCTTCAAAATAGGCCGCAGTTTCGGCAAAAACTTCTTCATCGGAGCTAAAATCTCTTTCCCGCGAGCATTTTTTTGAGGTCTGCGAATAGATAATAGTCGCTAGGGGCCAAATCTGGAGAATACGGTGAATGAGGAAGCAATTCGAACTTCAATTCATGCAATTTTGCCATCGTAACCATTGACTTGTGACACCCCACACAACCACTGTCTTGATGAAAGAGCTTTTTTTTTGTTCATTTGGGAGCCGTTTCTTTGCGATTTCTGCCTTCAGACGCACCAATAACTTTATATAATATTCGCTATTGATGGTTTTTCCATTCTCAGCATAGTCGATAAAACGTATTCCATGCGTATCCCAAAATACAGAGGCTAACACCTACCCAGCTGACTGTTGTGTCTTTGGTCGCTTCGGGCGGCTTTCATCGGCTACTGTCCACTCAGCTGACTGCCGATTTGTAGTGATGGATCCATGTTTCATCCATTGTCACATATCGCATGAAAAAAAAACCTTTTTGTTGCGCTTAAACAGGTCCAAACAGCGCTCAGAATCAACACGTTGTTTTTAGTCCACTGTAAGCAAACGTGGTACCCATTTTGAACAGAGCTTTTTCATGCCCAAATGTTCATGCAAAATATGACCAACACGTTCTTTTAATACCTTTAGCGTATCAGCTATCTCAAGCAATTTCATTTTACGGTCATCCAGAACAATTTAGTGGGTTTTTTTTATGTTTTCCGGTGAAACCACCTCATTTGGGCGTCCAGAGCGTTCAGCATCATTTGTATTTGTACGAGCGCGTTTAAATTCAACATCCCAGTAAATGATGAGTGATTTCCAGGGGCAAAGTCCTCGTAACACTTATCAAGCCACTGCTTTGCTTGAACGGTTTTTTCCAATCAAAAAACAGCTTTTAATCAACACACGAAATTCGATTTTTTCCATTGTTTTTTGAAAATATCAAAAGTAGCATAAATAAAACCACTGTAAAACTAACCGTTCAAATGTCATGACATTTATGTATCGTTTGAAGGTTGATAATTCCTAAAAATCATATGGACTTTTTGAAAAGGACGACATTTATGTGTCAGCCTAAAAACTTTTCAGCCTACGTGTGATTTTAGAACTTCGCCACGGCAAGGGAAGTACTGGGTCTTTTTTTTCGTATCCTCGGTTTACGATTGGACCTAAAATCGACCTTCGATATTTTTACCTTTTTTGCCACACACTCCCCTATCTACTGTAATGTAGGTTTAAATTTTTATGTGTAATACGTGTGTAATAGGGCATTATTTAAGTAACATTTTAACATGCTAGTTAGAATACATTGTTCATATGGATGAGATTAAACACGATGTTAATCTGAAGGTAATTTTTTATTGCATGTGGGCTCTAAAGAGGCGGCTGAAGACGCTATTAGGTATGGAAACTAGACATATTAATTTTTTAACTGGTAATTAGGTTTAATAAAGTTTTGTTGTCTTCATATAAAAAGGAAAATTCATAGGAAATTACTTGAAAATGCTAATTGTCGGTTTAATTAACTTTCGGTCGTAAAGTAGCAACACACTTTTTTTATTTTTTTTTTTTCATGTGCATAGCCACGTGCTACAGGGAAATCCCTCTCTCTGTGAAACCAAGGTCAGTTCATCGACCAGCACAGTCAATTATCTTTATCCTGGGTACTTCTATTCCCGATTTAGGCGTAACTTTGGAATCTGTCTTTTTGTCAGAATCGACCTCTCTTACCAACGAAGAGGCTCTGGAGCCCCCAAACTTTGATGTTATGTGTTCAAAAATAACGGCTCAACCAACCACAAGATTCATCTGTATCCTCTATCGACCACCAAGTGATACTAACTTTAGAACACTTTTCGCTTCTCTTGCAGACACCATCGATCATTTACAAATTAACTATCCAAATGCCGAAATTGCCATCCTGGGTGACTTTAATGTACACAACATCAACTGGCTTAAATATTCAAATACTTCCGACGAGCAAGGTCGTGAAGCCGAATCATTTTCAATCAGTTGTGGTTTAACTCAGCTTATTGACGAACCAACACGGATCCCTGACCGAGACGGGGAGTTCGCCAGTCTTCTTGATCTGTTTTTAATCACCAATCCGGAGATTTACACGGTCAGCGTAAATCTGCCGTTAGGTTCTTCTGACCATAAACTATTTTCGACATCCAGTATCCTACTAATCAGAGACAGAGAGGCGCCTAAACCGCGCAAGATTTGGCACTACAAATCTGCTAAATGGGAAGATCTCATGGAATATTTTAGAACTTCCCCTTGGTTAGACGTTTTGTTTCCGATCCGACGACCCATCTGACTGCGCCAGGGAAGTTTCCGATGTTATTTTGGCCGCTATGGAGGCTTACATCCCTTTTTCGAAGAAATGCCCTTCCAACGACAAGCCTTGGTTGGACCAAAAATGCAAAGATGCTGTTACTTCTAAACATCTTGCTTACCGATAACGAGGTGAAACTCCTAACACCATAAACCGTAACACCTTTGTTCGTGCCAGGAACAGATGCAAAAAAATTATCGACGAAACCAAGGAGACACACAATCAACGAATTAGGAACAAACTTCTCGCTTGTTCCAGCAATTCCAGGTCCTTTTGGTGAGTCGCTAAGGCAGTCAGTCAAAATTTCCCCAAATCCACCATACCACCACTCACACGGCCAGATAATTCTATTGCAACGACACCTGTTGAGGAAGCGAACTTGTTGGCTGAAATCTTTGCTTCACATTCTAATGTCAATTTCCAAGGAAAAACACCACCTACCATTCCTATAGTGCAGTCAAGAATGCCCGATATTGTCTTTAGACAGTGTATCATAAAACGTATTTTAATGAAGCTAGACACCAAAAAAGCTTCTGGCGCTGACGGAATACCTGCCATAGTTCTCAAAAACTGTGCGAGGGAACTAACACCAGTTTTCTGTAGATATTTAAACCTATCCTACAGAAAGGGAATATTTCCTTCAAGCTGGAAATGTGTCACAGTTCAGTCGATACCTAAAAAAGGCAAGAAGACCTTGCCAAATAACTACCAACCAATCGCACTGCTTTCAATAATATCGAAAGTCATGGAAAAGGCTATTAATCAGCATCTTCTAAAATATCTTGAAGGATTTAATATTAATAGCGATCATCAATATGGCTTTCGTAAAAACAGATCAACAGGAGATCTGCTGACTTATGTAACACAGGTTTGGAACAACGCAATTGAATGCTTTGGAGAATCTCGAGCGGTTGCTCTTGACATATCCAAGGCATTCGACCGTGTTTGGCACGATGGGTGGTTGGCTAAGCTACGCTGTTATGGTATGTCTGAAAAATTCTGTTTGTGGCTCTCATGTTTCCTCAAATAGCATTCTTTACGAGTGGCAGTCGACGGATTTCTTTCTAACACCTTCACGACGCCGGTGTACCTCAAGGCTCCATACTGTCTCCTACTCTTTTTCTCATTTAGATTAACGATCTGCTGGAAAAGAGTGAGAATCCAATCTACAGCTTTGCAGATGACAGTACGCTTATCTCTTCATTCACTTTGAACGCTCGGACATCGGCTACTCAGACGAATATCCGCAGACAGCAGGAAGTCATTCAACTTAACAAAGACCTGGAAGAAATTTAATCTTGGGGTGACAGTAACCAAGTGGAATTTAATGCTACAAAAACCCAGGCGGCAGTTTTTTCTAAAAAAGTTAACGTTGCTGAACCCGACAGAGTTATGTCGGGGCACTCCATTCCTCTAACATCGTCACTCAATTTGTTGGGCTTTAATTTGGGGGCAAATATGTCCTGGCATGAACATGTTGCAGGCATAGCAAGGAGAGCTTCTCAAAAGTTGGGAATATTATTTCGAACCAGAAAGCTTTACACTCCACAACTGTTAATTCTTTACAAAGTTCAAATTCGACCAACTATGGAATACTGCTCCCATGTTTGGGGCTCCGCTCCCAAAAATACACTGCATTTGTTGGATTTTATTCAAAGAAGAGCTGTTCGTCTGATTGGAGACCCGGAACTAACCGGCGACCTTGATTCGCTGGAAAATCGAAGAACGGTTGGCGACTTGAGCCTATTCTACAAGCATTTTCATGGAACGTGTTCGAAGGATGTGGCCCGCTTAATTCCTCCCAGAGCGGTGCATGTTAGAAGTACACGTCGCGCTAATACTTCACATCCGTATAAGGTGCAGCTTGTTACTCCTCGTACAACGCTTTTCAAGCAGTCTTTTATATGGAGAACATCATCCCTTTGGAATAATTTGCCCAGGACTGTGTTTCCCACCGACTACAATTTACAGCGATTCAAGAACGACGTGAATAGCTTTTTTCCACACACGTGTCGCTCCTGTAGCGCTTTAGGGACTTCTTCCCTGCAGCACGTATGCTAGACCCATAAAAAAAGCATTATTGGAGCGACGCACGGTGGGGAAAAGCAGATATTTACTGTTCAAAAATCGCTATAGTCTTCATTTTTTATCTAATCGGGTTAATTTTTTTGTTAGGTACTCGTAAAGCAATTGTAAAGAGATTTCTGAAATGTATCTCAAAATTGTCCAAAAGAGGATGAAATTGGGGGTTAAAAATTCCACACTTACGTGTATTAGGGTTCACGCGTTGAAAACTGGTTTCCCGGGGGTTTTTAGGGTTGCTGATTCCATTTCCTGGGTCAGTATGATCATACGACTCCTTTTAGGGATGAAAAGGGGGGTTGAGGGGGTGAAATTTCGTAATTCACTTAACAATTTTGAACCGAACATTATCAAATGTACTTTAAACCAAGCAACTTTAAACCTAACATAACTTGATGTACCCCAAACCAAACAACTTTAAACCTAACCTAATGTACCCCAAATCTAACAACTTTAAACCAAACATAGTCTAATGTACCCCAAACTTAACAACTTTAAACCCAACATAGCTTAATATACCCTACAAATTTTGGTCACAGAAATTTAATTGTGTTCAGACAGAATTCTTAAAATTCTTTATGAATTCTTACTTAAAAATACCCTGTGTAACTGATATTCAGCAGTATTATATGTAGAGTCAGTTTCCTCTATCCTATGCTTCGCTTAATCAAGATTGATTCAACTTTTTCAATGTCATTGTACACTGTATATATCCTTGATGAGGAATCAATTGGAACTTCAGTTCATGCAATTTTGCCATCGTAACCATTGAGTTGTGACAAGGTGCATTGTTTTGATGAAAGATCACTTTTTTCTTGTTCATTTGGGGCCGTTTCTTTGCGATTTCTGCCTTGAAAGGCACCATTAACTTTATGTAATATTCGCTATTGATGGTTTTTTCCCTTCTCAGCATAGTTGATGAAAATTATTCCATGCGGATCCCAAAATACAGAGGCCACAACCTTCTTAGCCGACTGTCGTGTCTTTAATCGCTTCGGGCGGCTTTCACCCGCTGCTGTCCACTCAACTGACTGCCGATTTGATTCCAGTGTGTAGTGGTGGATCCATATTTCATTCATTGTCACATATCGTATGAAAAAATCCTTTTTATTGCGCTTAAACAGGTCCAAGTAGCGCTCAGAATCATCACCACATTGTTGTTTTTGGTCCAATGTGAGCAAAGGCGGTACCCATTTCGAACAGAGCTTTCTCATGCCCAAATGTTCCCGCAAAATGTGACCAACACGTTATTTTGATATCTTTAGGGTGTCAGCGGTCTCACGCAATTCCACTTTACGGTCATCCAAAACAATTTTGTGGATTCTTTGATGTTTTCCGGTGTAACTCATTTGGGCGTCCAGAGCATTATTTGTGTCTGTACGACCGCGTTTAAATTCAGCATACCAGTAAATGATTAGTGATTTTCCAGGAACAGAGTCTCCGTAATACTTATCAAGCCATTGCTTTATTTGAACGGTCTTTTTTCCCATTAAAAAAACACTGTTTAATCAACACACGAAATTCGATTTTTTCCATTGTTCTGAAAATATCAAAATTAGCGTTACTAAAACCACTGTAACTTCTAAACTAATCATCGAAATGTCATGAAAGTTTGATGATGTGTCGTTTGAAAGTTGGTACATCCTAAAAATCATATGGATTTTTTGAAAAGGGCAACATCTATGTGTCAGACCAAAAAATTTTTAGCCTACGTGTTACATTTGTTAAAAATTTGTAATGAAATCAGGTGAAAAGAGTACAGGAATGTTATATACAATATTCAATGACATTGAAAAAGTTGAATCAATCTTGATTAAACGAAGCATAGGATAGAGGAAACTAACTCTATATGCTAACTGCTGCATATCAGTTAAACAGGATGATTTTTAGTAAGAATTCAGAAAGAATTTTAAGAATTTAAATGTATGAACACAATTAAATCTCCGTGACCAAAATTTGTAGGTTATATTAAGCTATGTTAGGTTTAAAGTTGTTAGGTTTAGGGTACGTTCGGCTATGTTAGGTTAGGTTTAAAGTTGCTTGGATTGGAGTACATTAGGTAACATTATATAACGGAAAATTTCAGTCCTAAAGTAATGATGACTGAATGAAATGAAAAGATCGTTTTTGCTCTGCCACTGGTAAATAAAACTATTGGGATATAGGATGTTGCCGTGGTTTAACTAGAAGTTTCATAACAAATTGAAAAAAAAAAATAAATAAAAAGCTTTACCGTTTTAATAATAGACCGTTGATTTTATTTGTTTATTGCAAAATAATTAAAACGGTATTCCGAGATTAACAGCGACTTTAAAAAATAATAGGTTTGGCTTGGTACTTTTACGTAATAATTTAATATTGGTATTTTAATAATTCGCTTTTTAATTATAAATATTTTTAAACCAGTAATATTTTACTTTTTATTAAAAATTGTCCCTTAAATCAATTTTTAAGTTAGATGAGGTTAGTTTAAATTAATTTTTTGTAATTATTATGTCGTAAATAGCGGATGTGTTTCTTTGGAATACATGTTCTTTTCACACCCTGAATGTTTAAATATATATATATATATATATATATATATATATATATATATATATATATATATATATATATATATATATATATATACATTAGAGCAGGGGTGCTCAAACGGTCGATCGCGAGTGCTTTTTGAGTCGATCTCGAGAAAAAAATTCCGATATAGAACTATTCACAGATTTTGTTTTAGGTAACTAAAACAAAATGTAACGAATAAACTACTAAAATTTATTCGATCCACAATTAGGCCAAAATAATCCCCTCATCACTTTCTTTTATCGTAATAACCCCCTGCTAGCGGCAAAAGGCAGCTTTATCAAAGGAACGCGCGGTACTTGTCAAAGAAAAGCCGCGTTTTTGATTCTCGCCGATTTTTCTAGAAACTTCGGGCGGCGTGTTTGACGGGAACATTCGAGACTTCGTTCGCGCCGATATAAATGTTGCGCCTGCAGGAATAGGAGTCAGTCTGAGTTTGTAATTTGAAGGCGATACATCGATACAAAGTTTATTAATAAATAGTCCAAACTAAGTGCGGCGAAGAAAAGTAAAACTTATCATTTTAATAAAGATTGGGAGGAAGAATTTTTCTTTTGTATGGTAAAGGATAAGTGCATTTGTCTCATTTGCCATGCGTCAGTTGCAATACCTAAGCGTGGGAACTTAGAGAGGCATCATAAAACGGTTCATAAAAACTATGAAAAGGATTTTCCGTCACAGAGTGAATTAAGAAAACGAAAAGAACGTGATTTGATAACTTGTTTGAAAAAAGAATAAACCATGTTGACAAGACCAGCCAAACAATGAAAAGCTGCAACGATCGCGTCATTTAAAATATCTCATATATTGGCGAAACACAAGAAACCATTTGATGATGGATTGGTTGTGAAGGAAGCATTTATTGAAGCGGGTGAGACTTTATTTGGAGATTTTAAAAATAAAACAGAGATTAGGTCTGCTATTAGAGAACTTCAGTTATCTCGTCCGACTGTCACAAGGCGTGTTGAAGTCATGAGTCAGGACATGGCAGATAAACTAAAACATGATATCATGGAATGTACATACTTTTCTTTACAGTTCGACGAATCCATCGATATGACAGACACTGCCCAGCTGTGTATTTTTATTCGAATGGTATTCAATGACATGTCGGCTAAGGAAGAGTTTTTGACAATGATTTCTCTGAAAGGAAAGACCCGTGGCGAACATATATATGACGTTTTCTTCAATTTTGTAACAAACTACAAGCTACCAATGTATAAACTAGTGTGCATTACAACCGATGGAGCACCAGCAATGACTGGCAACAAAAACGGTTTTGTGGCATTGTGTCGAGCTAATGATGATTTCCCTTCATTTTTCTCCTTCCATTGCATTATACATCAACAAGTTTTGTATTCAAAAGTTCTAAACATGGAGGAGATTATGGGCATTGCAATAAAAATTGTGAATTCTATCCGTGTACGTAGCTTGCAACGACGGCTCTTTAAATTGCAGTTGGAAGATAGTGAGTCAGCTGAACACACTGATTTAGTTCTTCACACGGACGTCAGGTGGTTGAGTCGCGGAAAATTCCTAGAAAGGTTTCAAGAATTATTGCCCGAAATAACAGCTTTTCTGGACGAAAGAGGTGATGACACTCAGATGTTGAAAAACGGAAAATGGCTGACTGATTTGGCATTTTTGACAGACATCACAATGCATTTAAACACCATTAATTTGGAGCTTCAAGGTAAAGGAAAAACTATAATTGAGATGATTAGCGCAATAAACGCATTCAAAAGTAAATTGCAACTTATGATAGATCAACTGAAAAAGGATCTGAAAAATTTTCCGTCTTTGAAAGCAAGGATTCCTCAGTTGAATTATGATATTTATGAGGCAGAATTATCAAATATTTTGGGCCAATTCGAAATACGTTTTTATGATTTCAGTAAATTGGCAAATATCGCATCATTTATGAGTTATCCTTTTTCGTGTAAAAACATTGAGGAATTAGCTACTGAAATAGCAAGTCAGTTTAACATGGACCCATGTTCTGTTGAAAATGAGTTAGTGCAGATTATATCAGATATATATCTTAAAGCCACAGCATCTGATACAAAATTCTGGTGTTTTATATCTGAAGATAAATATCCGAATCTAAGGCAAATCGCCCTTCAACTGACGGCAATGTTTGGGTCAACTTACTTGTGCGAGTCTGCATTTTCTGAAATGAAGATAATTAAGTCAAAATATCGCAATCGACTTACTGACGAACATATGTCATCATGCTTGCGATTAGCACTCGGTAATTACGTACCATCTTATGAAAAGTATGCTGAGGACATGCAGTGCCACGCTTCAACATCCAAAGTCACTCTTTAGTTAAGTTTAGACACTAGAACTCGTTTGTTTTGTAAGAACCAATAAACTCGCAATTTTGAATAATTATGAGTTTTTTCATTGACATTTTAGAGCAGACCTACACTTACCTTGACTAAAAAAATGCATATTGTGCGGAAAACTAATATCTATGCCACGATACACCCTATCTAGACGACAATCCTGCATCACACTTACTTACAGCCTCTCAGAGTCGATCGATCGTAGTCTAACAATATTGAGGTAGATCGCCAGCAGTTCAAGTTTGAGCACCCCTGCATTGGAGGTTTTCACGGATGGTGGAATGTTATACATTAAAATTCTAGGTTTCAATCCGTGAGTTAGCTTCGAGCGGCAGCAACAGGAAGATTACAGTATCGAGTAGCGGTAGCAAGAGCACTTGAAAATGTCAAATGAGATTTTGGTGAAACGTCGTGCAAATTTATTGTTAGACGATCGGATTGAAATCCGGAAATTTAATATAATATAATATATATATGTATATATATATATATATAAATATATATATATATATATATATATATATATATATATATATATATATATATATATATATATATATATATATATATATATATATATATATATATATATATATATATATATATATATATATATATATATATATATATATATATAAATCGTTGATAATTTGAAACTGACGAATCTTTATAAAAAAAGAGATTGCATAAAAGTAGTAATAACGGTTTTGTTTTATAACGGAAAATTTTAACCCTAAACCGAAGATGGACCGAATGAAATGAAAAGATTGTTTTCACTTTGCCACTGGTAAATAAAACTAATGGAATATAGAATGTTACCGGGTTTTAAATAGAAGTTTTACGACTAATTTTAATGTTACCGTTGTAATAGTAAGCCGTCGATTTTATTTGTTTATTGCAAAATAATTAAAACGGTATTCCGAGAACAACAGCAACTTTAAAAAAAAATAGATCTGATTTGGTACTTTGCCGTGTTTTAAAAATTCACTTTTTAATTATAAATATTTTTAAACCAGTAATATTTTACTTTTTATTAAAAATATGTTCAGAGAATTTACTCAACCTTGAGTTTGACAAATGTGATACTTCTAGAGATAGCTCTGTGAGTATGTATCTTCATAATTTTTTTAGAATTATTAAAGGAGGGTAGTTAAAAACTGATAAATTATTCAAGATGTGAAGCTGTATAACCACTAGTGAAAACGTCTCAAGGAGTATGGTCAATGTCAGAATTAATGTTAAACAAATTATCTGTGTGTATTTTTTTTTATTTTTTTAATGATTTTAGAATAAGGTAGGTTGACACTCTTCTCAAAGGTTGAAGACGGTAAGTTGTGTAATTACTAGCTAATGTATCCCAAGAGTTGTACAATCTCAAATCAAATTTAAGGTCGGATATATTCTCTGTGTATATTTTTTAATTTTTTATTTTAGATTTAATTTTTGCTTTATGAATGCCTTACACCCCTACTAAGGATCAACGATAATGCTTAACTAAATTTCCCAAATTAAAACCCTTCTCCGTGTAAAATGATAATCAAATAGTGATTAAGTATTAATAGCGATTAAATATCAACCAGTGAACTTATTATATGCAACCTCTATAAAATGGAAACTGTTTGAGACTGCGTTACTAGCTTCATGCTTGCGTAGATCAGGGATTCCCAAATTAGTCCTGGAAATAGTTAGGTGGAAAAAAATTTAATTGGATTTGCGTTTAGTGACCGTATACAAATAAAATGTTTATAAAAATAACTACAATAAAAAAAATCAATTATACGGATATATCAACAAATAACAATTTAATTTAATAATATAGTCAGAAAATAAAGTAGTTTTCAGACAAAATAAATGTAAATCTGTTTGTAAAAGGATAAAGAGAGATGCTGGCTAGTTGGTATACACCAATGCCATGAAACACACACACATACACACAATTTAATACGTTTTGTGTTATTTAATAGGAGATAACAGCAACTTATACTGGACGATCGAACCATCATAAAACACTGCGGTGACTACAAGTAGCTGGGAATAAAGTATGGAAAACTGGACAGGGCAATAAGAGAGAAAAATACGGCCGGAAGAAAGGCCAATAAATTGCCAAACAGCATTCTATGGGATAAATTTATAAATAAAACCAACAAAAAGAGGATATATGAAATCGTAGTGAAAAGTATCGCATCATATACCTGTAAAGCATGGCTTCTGAAGGAAAGAGCATTAGCCACGCTGAGAGCAACGGAAATAAACTTCTGGAGAAGAGCAGCATGAACATCTAGAAGAGAAAGGGTCACCAGCGAACGTAATAAAGAAATCATGGGAATCAAACGCAGTATTACAGATGACATTTTAACCAAATAACTTATAGGGTTTGGACACATCCAAAGAATGGGCGAAGATCGAATCCCAAAACCAGAAGGCAGGAAAAAGCGAGGTACATCCAGAACAAGTTGGAGAGAGGGGATACACAAGGAAATTGAGGAAGAAAACCTAGAAGATCTATGGAACGACCGAAGGAGATGGAGATTTAAGGTCGGAAAACGTCGGAGAACATTGTGAATCGATATGTATATATATGTATATATATATATATATATATATATATATATATATATATATATATATATATATATATATATATATATATATATATATTTTATCGCTCAGTAGGGATTTTACCCATTTTCCATATCCCAGGGATATCGGCGAGGATGTCGTAATACCCGTCAACGTTGTCCAAGTGCCAAAGCATATTTTTTGGATTTCACAGCACCTTTCAGACAACGCGGTAGTGCTGCCACGGATGTTATTGCATTTCTGCAAACAACTACTATCTATGTGCGGCGCTAGGCCAAATATACTTAAATAAATTAATAAATATAAGTATACCGATCTACAGGATTGAACCCTCGACCTTCTGCATCGTAAGCAAAGTACTACGCTATGGAGCCACGGGCGGGGGGGTATATGTATATATACAAATAATATACATATAATTATTAATTCGAGAATACAACAAACTAAATAATTAGTAATCAGTAAGCTATTTAAGAAATTCATCCGAAATTGTTAAAACTGTGTAAGGATGCATCACCTTCACTTTCCATTGTGAAAAAATGGGCTGCTCTTTTTAAATCTGATCGTACAAGCCTCGAAGATGATCCACGCGAAGCTCGTCGAAAAACTGCTAAAACACCCCAGATCATTCAACAAGTCCATGATATGGTGTTAGATGATCGACGAATGACAGTGCATTAAATAGCTGAGGCCATAGTCATCTCAAAAGAACGAATTGGAAATATTTTGCATAAGGAATTACATATGAAAAAGCTTTGTACAAAATGGGTGACAAAACAGCAGAAGTAGTACGAATTGCTTGAACATCCAACATGTTTATATATATATATATATATATATTATATATATATATATATATATATATAACATATATATATATATATATATATATATATATATATATATATATATATATATATATATATATATATATATATATATATATATATATATATATAATATATATAAAATGCAACGTCTCTGTCTGTCTGTCTGTCCGTTAGTGCGCTTATCACTGGAGAACCACTTATCCGATTTACATACTTTTTTTTTTTAAACATACATATGTTCTCTGGCCAGGTTATAGGCTATATTTTATTACGATAGGTAGCATATGGAATGAGCAGTGACGAAAAATAGTGAATGAAGTCGGAAAAAAGTTTGACGCTAGCGCGTTCCCTTGCAATACCCAGCCTAAACCATTAAATATGGAACAATATTATGTAGCAGAGAATATCTATAATCTATAATATTTATAAAATGCAATGTCTCTCTGTCTGTCTGTCTGTACATTAGTGCGTTCATCACGCGAGAACCACTTATCTGATTTACCTGTCTTTTTTTAAATTCATACATATATTCTCTGGCCAGGTTATATAATAATAATAATAATCTATATCTATAATATACTATAAAATGCAACGTCTCTTTGTCTATCTGTCCGTTAGTCCGCTTATCCATCGAGAAGCTCTTATAAGAGTTACGTGATTTTTTAAATTCATACATATGTTCTCTGACCAGGTTATAGATATATATTTTATTACATCTATAATATATATATAAAATGCAGCGCATCTCTGTCTGTTTGTCTGTCGGTCTGTCCGTTAGTGCGCTTATCACTGGAGAACCACTTATCCGATTTTCGTACTTTTTTTTTTGAAAACATACATATGTTCTCTGGCCAGGTTATAGGATATATTTTATTACGATAGGTAGCATAAGGAATGAGCAGTGACGATAATAGTGAATGAAATCGGAAAAAAGTTTGCCACTAGCGCGTTCTCTTGCAATACACAGTCTAAACCAATAAATATAGAACAATATTATGTAGCAGAGAATATTTAAAATTTATAATATATATAAAATGCAATGTCTCTCTGTCCGTCTGTATGTCTGTCCGTCCGTTAGTGCGCTTATCACCGGAGAACCACTTATCCGATTTACGTGCTTTTTTTTTTTAAAACATACATATGTTCTCTGGCCAGGTTATAGACTATATTTTATTACGTTAGGTAACATGAGGAATAAGCAGTGACGATAATAGTGAATCAAATCGGAAAAAAGTTTGCCACTGGCGCGTTCTCTTGCAATACACTGCCTAAACCACTAAATATGGAACAATATCATATAGCAAAGGATATCTATAATATACATAAAATGCAACGTCTCTCTGTCTGTTTGTCCGTTTGTGCGCTTATCACGGGAGAACCACTTATCCGATTTACGTGCTTTTTTTTTAAACATGCTAAATATACCATTAAATATGGAACAATATCAAGGAGCAAAGAATATCTATAATATATATTAAATGCAACGTCTCTCTGTCTGTCTGTTAGTGCGCTTATCACTGGAGAACCACTTATCCGATTTACGTGCTTTTTTTTAAACATACGTATGTTCTCTGGCCAGCTTATAGAATATATTTTATTACGTTAGATGACATAAGGAATAAGCAGTGACGATAATAGTGAATCAAGTCGGAGAAAAGTTTGCCGCTAGCGCGTTCTCTTGCAATACACTGCCTAAAGCATTAAATATGGAACAATATCATGTAGCAAAGAATATAATATATATAAAATGCAACGTCTATCTGTCAGTCTGTCTGTTAGTGCGCTTATCACTCGAGAACCACTTATCCTATTTACGTGTTTTTTACAAATTTATACATATGTTCTATATAATTCGATGCCTAGATAATGGGAGATAAGGTGAGATAATGGGAGATAAGGAGAAATAAAGGGAGATAAGTCGAGATAAGCCTCGATAATGGGAGATAAGGTGAGATAATGGGAGATAAGTATAAATAATGGGAGATAAGGAGAAATAATGGGAGATAAGCAGAGGTAAGTCCAGATAATGGGAGTTTTGGTGAGATAATGGGAGATAAGGAGAAATAATGGGAGATAAGGAGAAATATTGTGAGATAAGTCGAGATAAGCCTAGATAATGCGAAATAAGGTGAGATAATGGGAAATAAGGATAAATAATGGGAGATAAGGAGAAATATTGGGAGATGAGCAGAGATAAGCCTAGATAATGGAAATTATGTAGAGATAATGGGAGATAAGGAGAAATATTGGGAGATAAGGGGAAATAATAAGAGATATTTTATAACGTTGGGTAACATAAGGAAAAAGCAGTGACGATAGTAGTGAATCAAGTCCACGCGAGCGGAGCCGCGGGCCCGGCTAGTATATATATATATAAGCAGCATTAGAGTTAGCTTCGAGCAGCAGCAAGATCACAGTATCGAGTAGCAGCAGCAGCAAGAGCACTTGAAAATGCCAGAAGAGATTTTGGCAAAACGTCGTGCAAATTCATTGTTAGACGAACGGATTGAAACCCGGAATTTTAATGTATTATATACATATATATATATATATATATATATATATATATATATATATATATATATATATATATATATATATATATATATATATATATATATATATATATATATATATATATATATATATATATATATATATATATATATATATATATATATATATATATATATATATATATATATATATATATATATATATATATATATATATATATATATATATATATATATATATATATATATATATATATATATATATATATATATATATATATATATATATATATATATATATATATATATATATATATAGGGAGAGTTGATATTTAAATGTCAATAAACATGATATCAGGGTAAATAACTTTTTCATGAAGTTTCATTTTATTGTCGTATGCGAAGCTAATGGCATTAATAAAATGATTTAATAAAAAACCTAGCAAGGCCACCGGTAATGCCTCTTTCGTTATTCAGCAAAAATATACTCGTATAAAAAATTTATATCATTACATAAAAAGAGAAATTTGACACTGATTTCTACGTCATGGGCGGTGCCCGCGTATTAGGGGTTCAGAGATACTAATTTTCTACGAATTCAAGACTTATCTTGTTCAGGTAAGTAAAGCATGTCTTTCATTGAATACTAACTTACAAAGATTAGATTTAAAAGTCAACATTAATATTACTGGACAGTTTGAGACATAAAAAAGGTGTTAAATTTAAAGATTTCTTTGTGCTTAAGACAATCTAAAACCTTACAATCAGACTGTAAAGTGAATTAAAAATTGACGAATCGTTGTTAATGGTAAGTGGCTGTCCTAGGAGATGGCTATCTCGGGTAATTTTGTAGCCTAGGGTGTGAAGCCCAAAAGAGAATTATATGGCAAGATTTTAGGCTTGTATTTTAAATAATTTTCATCAGTTAATCCACGACATTGTAATTATGAATGGGATCAGATAACTCTGAACCGGGGCGCCAGGCTCACTTAGGCTGACCCTGACTGTATTATTATCAGATATAAAACACCTTCTTGTAAAAAAGATATAATGTTAGTGATGTTTATAAAATTAGAATGTATCTTTAATGATCTGCTAAATAGAAATATATGGTAAACTTAAATTGATCTATAATTAATGCAAGTCTTTTAAAACAACATTGCCAAGTTATATTTTTCTCGTTTTTTATCTTTTAGTCTAACAGGCCTTTGTCAGAAACTAAAGAGACCATGACCAATTCTTTTTTTTTATTATTTTCTATATTTAGGCTGAACTCTACACATTCTGTCGGCTCGGCTAGTGGTTTTGATTTTTGATGGAACTCTTCTTGTTTTTTTGGCTTGTGATGATGATGTTGACTTTTACTCTGGATTTCGATGTTTTTTTTTTGTAGATGATACTGAAAACCATATTTCGTCAACACAAACAATTAAATTGTGGAAATTTGGATTATT
The DNA here is from genome assembly GCA_019049505.1 of Pachyrhynchus sulphureomaculatus. Lineage (NCBI taxonomy): Eukaryota > Metazoa > Arthropoda > Insecta > Coleoptera > Curculionidae > Pachyrhynchus > Pachyrhynchus sulphureomaculatus. The sequence continues at coordinate 72,635,065 of CM032452.1, read as the reverse complement.
TATAGAGGATTGTATGAAGTTCCTAAAATGTTGTAGTATTAATAATTGTTGATCTTCTCTAATGTATGTGAATCAAATTTTACGCAAATTATTTTTTTGCCTGTATCTGTAATAAAATCGTTCGAAATGTTTCTTTTTCCCCATTTTTAATGATGCGATCATCTAACACGAAGTCGCTAATCCTTTTTATATCGCTGTAAAATACTTTTTCCATAAATTTGAAGATTTTTGTGGCATCTGTACTGTCATTTAATTACAAATCTTAATTTACGTCATAATTTTTACCATGATATTTTTGACTTTAAATATATTATTGAATCTCAGTCATTTGTTAGTATTTTGCGCTAAAATGTAAAGTAAATGTCGGGAGGGCAATAAAATTACAGATTGGACTTATAGATGACGCTACTAGTTTATAATATATAGTGCCAGTCCAGAAAACTAAATGACTCACTGTATATATTCAGATCTTTATAACAATAGAATTGTCGCGTTAGGATAGAATCCGTTTTAAATAGTATTATTGATTTTAAAAGACATATTATTATTCAGTTCATTAAAAATTCTCGAGATTTTATCGAACACTACCTCGTAATGATGTATAGAATGATAAATAAGATGATAATAATATTAGTATTTTAAAAAATTTTAAATAAATTTTATCAATTATATGAAACGAACTGTATTACTATTTATTGGTTCCTTAATTATCTTAGATCATCTAAGAAGAAATAATACAGGCAGTTGTGACCTTTATATAAACCTGATCAATTAAATAAAGTCAAGTGCAAGTTGGACTTGCGCAATTAGTATTCCGTACCGTGATAACCTCTAAAATAAAAATACGATAAAAAGTTCTTTACATGTATATATATATTAAGGTCCAATATGTATTTTCACGTTTTTTTTTCTTAGTCAATAATGTATCATAGTTATAGCTACCTAATAGCCAATAAATCAAAATAGCTTTATTCTAAAATCCAGTAATAAAAGTGTAAAACAAGTATTTACTACCCAAATATTTGTTTAATTGTAAACAAAGAAAACAAAATTATTTTGACTCTAGAGGAGCGACGAGCGGTATTGAAATTATATTTATCATCAGCATATTGTACTGAAACCTCCTCGATATTGTCAAGGCACATATTTTTTTGTTAGATCACATAAATTATTAAAGGTAATTCACTCGTGATAATTTTCGCTCAATCTACACTTTATGAAGAATATTCTAGAATAGTACTTTTCGAGATATGATGGGGGGACAGAGATTTTTTTATATAAAGAAAAGTGTGCACAAGCAATACATCATATATATTTTTGAACTGGGTGGAAAGAATTTAAAGATACTGTTTTAATGCAGCAGAAAGTACCTGTGGCTCATATATAAATAGAAGAAATGAAAAAAATATCTACGAACAAAAGATCCAACCGATTATGAGGAATATAGACAACAAAGAACACGGCTTAAAAGAATCATACAGGAAGAAAAGAGAAAATCGTGGAAACAATTTGGAGAGCGAATGGAAACAGCCTATAAAGACAATCAGAATCTATTTTTCGGTATGATTAAGAATATGAGAAGGAAAAAGGTAGAAACAAGAGCAAATATAAAAGATAAAGAAGGAAATATCTTAAAGGAAGAAGACAAAATTATGGAAAGATGGAGGGAATATTATAAAGAACTATTGGATGGGGGTGACATAGCAGATAAAAACCAACATAGAGATATTATACCAGAACAATATATAGAACTCACACAAACAGAAGAGATTAATACAGAAGAAATAAAAGAGGCAATCGGCAAATTAAAATTGGGAAAGGCTCTTGGACATGATAAGATCACAGCAGATATGATGAAAGCGCTCCCTGAGGTAGCAATAGAAGAACTTAAAAATATAATGAACAACGTAATGAAGAACAATGTACCTACGGACTGGACAACAGATATCATAACCCCAATTTATAAGCAAGGTGACATTAAAGATTGTGATAACTATAGAGGCATAACCCTCACTAGCACTGTGTCAAAAGTATATACTAAGATACTAGAAAAAAGTCTAAGAAAGAATCTTGAGCATACATTGGAAGAAATGCAGTCTGGCTTTCGGCCAGGTAGAGGGGTGAAAGATGCAATATTTATAATGACGCAGTTGTGTGAAAAAGTAATAAGAGAAGATAGGGAAATTCACTTGGGTTTTATAGACCTACAAAAAGCTTTCGACAAGATTAAAAGAGAAGACATATGGGAAACATTGAGAAAAAGAGAAATACCAGAAATAATAATAAAAGGCGTACAGAGTTTATACAAAGAATCAACAAATTATATAAGAACAAGACAAGACAGATCTGATATATTTGAGACAACTATGGGCCTTAGACAGGGATGCATCTTAAGCCCCATGCTTCTCTCAATAGTTCTGGATGAAGCAATAAAAGAAGCAATGAAGAAAGGGGTAAGATCATACCGATTAGGCTATTGGAAGATGAAATGATAGAAATATCAGAACTATGCTATGTAGATGATATGATTATTATAGCAAAGGACGAGGAAACGCTTAATAAGAACATACGGATATATAAAGAAACATTGAAAAAAATAACCATGAAAATTAATAAACAAAAGACAAAGACTATGATAATAGGAAAACAAAAGCGACAACATGAAATAAAGATAGGAGAAGAAAGGCTGGACCAAGTGGAGAAGTTTAAATATTTAGGAGCAACAATAACGGAGGATGGAAGTATGGAAGAGGAGATCAAGTAGAGAATAATAACAGGAGGAAGATTATTTAATAGTATAAAGAATACATTCCTAGGAAAGAAAGAGATACCAAAAAATATTAAAGCCCAAGTATTCGAGAAGGTTGCAACACTAATACGTTTATATGGAGGAGAAACATGGACAATGACAGAAAGACAGAAAGGAAAGATAACGGCTACAGAAATGAGATTCGTAAGGAAAATAGAGAACAAAACAAGGATGGACAAGGTTAGGAATATATAACTCAGAAAGAATTTGAACCTGAAACCAATGGTGGAAAAGGTTGAGGAAGCACAACTAAGATGGTATGGTCACGTCGAAAGGATGCCTGAACAAACAATAGTTCGACAAGTGTTTGAAGCCAAAGTGAGCAAGAAAAGAACAAGAGGGCGACCTAGAAGTGCATGGTTGGGGGATGTTAGAGAGGTAGTGGCCAGAAGAGGAATAGAGTGGGAACACGCAAGACGAGCCACACAGGATAAAAAGAGGTGGAAGGAAAAAACTTCACCTCCCCCTACAAGCTAACTCCTCAAGTTAAAATTTCTATATTTGTACCAAATTTCAATTTGTCAAATAGTTTCGGAGAAAATCGTGTATGATAGACGATCCCATAATTGTTCCGTACGAAACATTAAAAATAGTATGTTAGTAAGCTACCTAGCGAGATCCCCTGCATGACAAGTTTGGAATATATACAATTTTGGCTTATTTATCTGAAATATTTTAAAATATGAGACATTATATACATTGTAACGTTTTTCTTCAATAACGCGATATATTTAATCACAGCTTTTTAAAACGTCCGATGTTGATGACACCATCCTCTGCCTGTCGACACATCTAACTGTATCAACTAAAAGAGTTACCTCATCCAACCGTGCGGAAGTGCGCTAGCTTGTCACATGTAGTGCATATGACACTTCCTTGTTCAAATTATTTCTGAAAAGATCTAAGAGCGTCGTGGTGTAAAATTATCTAATTTATTTATAATTGTTTTGAAATTAAAAATCGTGTTAACTACAGTTATCTATAAAAAAAAACTTGCTCACCTCTGTGATTCATACTGATTATTATATTTGTGTGGTATATTGTTCATACTGGGTGTCAAATTAATATGTTAGAGTAAAATAAGATAAAATTCATTGTAGGGAAAAATTTTAAGGATTTAGGTAACCAAGCTCTTTAGAATCTGTTTTGCGTATGAAGAAATACATGGAACGTGCAATTTATTGCCTACAGATATCAGCTTATACTCATTTCATCATCAAGCTATAACACGTATCCCGAAAAGTTTTTGGTCTGACACATAGATAATTTTTAGGAAGTACCAACCAAAATTTCATGACATTTCGACAATTAGTTTACAAGTTACAGTGGTTTTAGTGATGCTAGTTTTGATATTTTCAAAACAATGGAAAAAATAAAATTTCGTGTGTTGACTAAATACTGTTTTTTGATGGGAAAAAATACCGTTCAAGAAAAGCAATGTCTTGATAAGTGTTACTGTGACTCTGTCCCTGGAAAATCACTCATCATTTACTGATATGCTGAATTTAAACGCGGGCGTACAGACACAAATGATGCCGAACGCTCTGGAAGCCCGGAAAACATAAAAAAACTCCAAATTATTTTGGATGACCATAAAGTGAAATTGCGTAAGATAGCTGACACCCTAAAGACATCAAAATAACGTCTTGGTTATATTTTGCATGAATATTTGGACATGACAGAGGTCTGTTCGAAATGAATACCGGGTTTGCTCACAGTGGACCAAAAACAACGTGTTGATGATTTTAAGCGCTATTTGGATTTTTTTATGCGATATGTGAAAATGGATGAAACAAGGATCTACCGCTATACACTGAAATCAAATTGGCAGTCAGCTGAATGGACAGCAGCCGGTAAATGCCGCCCGAAGCGACCAAAGACACAACAGTCGGCTGGGAAGGTTTTGGCCTCTGTATTTTGGGATGCGCATGGAGTAATTTTCATCGACTATGCTGAGAAGATAAAAACCATCAATAGCGAATATTATATAAAGTTATTGGTGCGTTTGCAGGCAGATCTCGCAAAGAAACGGCCATAAACAAGAAAACAGTGCTCTTTCATCAAGACAATGCACCGTGTCACAAGTCGATGGTTATGATGGCAAAATTGAATGAATTGAAGTTCGAATTGCTTCCTCATCGACCTTATTCTCCAGATTTAGCTCCCAGCGACTATTAACTATTCGCAGACCTCAAAAAAATACTTGCGGAAAGAGATTTGGCTCCAGTGAAGAAGTTATCGCTGAAACTGAGGCCTATTTTGAAGGCTAAGACAAATTCTTCTACAAAAAAGGTATAGAAATGTTAGAAAATCGTTGGACTGATTGTATCGCTCTTGAAGAAGACTATGTGGATGAATAAAGTCGAATTTTGCAAAAAAAAGTAGCTAGACCAAAAACTTTTCAGCCTACGTGTTATGTTTACGTTTACGTGCGTTATAAGTTTTTTGGTTCATCTATGAAAATATTAAGTTGTAGGGTTTCAAATCTTCGACTACCAGGTACTGAATGAATAATGATAATTTCCTATCTCTTGGTGGCATTATTTTTATTTTGATCCAGGGGACCATATTAGCTGTTTGAGTATACTGAATCTTTTATTATGATGTTTTTTGTTAATTTTAGATGCCTCGCAAACCTATAATATCTCCTGCTGGTAAGAAAACAACAACATAAAATTCAGAAAAAATGAAAAATGACGTTACAGTTGTCAGAAATAAAATCATCGAATATAAAAATGCTGCAAAAATATTTTCTGTATCAAGAGTAGTGAAACATACTCAAGATTCTGCAGACTAAGTGGTGCAAAAACCACTTGGTAGAAAAAAATTAGGTACTATGGTCTTATACGGATAAATGTTCGATAAATGGCCTATGAAGTGGCTTCGAAGAATAATATTCAATACAACTTTAGAAGTAAAGTCGCAGGTCGAGCGTGGTTTGACTATTTCTTAAGACGATATTATTATTGTTTTAAATAAATCAATAAAAAGTAATTAGAGATTTTTTATTATTTTGGATGTTGAAATTATCAAAACAGGCAACCTTGTGATCGAATTTTCAATGTGAATGAGACTGAATAGACAATTTTTTAGCCAAAAATGTCAAGGAAGGCAAAAAAGGAAAAAAAAAGTTGGTTATGCGGTAGAAGGAGGGTCGTTAATGAGTTTAGTTTATTACATTGCATTTGGTCTTTCTTAGACACTTGTGATGATTTTCCTAGAAAAAATAATTGACATATTTTGATAAACTGTAGTTGGTTGAATTCAAACCAATTTATTCACTGAATAGTTTAAACATTTTCTAAAAGAAATTCCAATACAGATTCTCCCGTATTGCTTATCTTCGATGGGTTTTACAGTTACACTAGTAATTAAGCGCGTTTAGAGCTGACCCGTGAAAAACAAATCACCATGGTGAACCTCCCAACTCTCACGACGTATAAATTTCAATCGTTGGACTAGGTATTCATGCGTTCATTCAAAAGCGACCAGAGTGAGAAGATTTGTAATTTCAAGTTATATTTTAATTGAATGGCCAAGCAACATGATATAGCTAAGTCTTTTTGTCGTGCCTACCTTAAGAGCTCAATGGGAGAAACTGCGGTTAATCTCTTTCTTGCGACTGACATACAGGGGTGAATTGAAAAGTCTTGTAAAAAACATTTGGTCTAGCGAGATTCCAATTTTTTTTTTCCGTCAGAAAAAGAATTATTTTGAACTGTGCATAATATTCGTTTACCGTACAGATAACCTCTTCATTTGACAAAAATTTCTTCTCCTTAAGCTAATTTTTGACGTTAGAAAACAAAAAACTCACTCGGAGCAAAACTGAGGAATAAAGTGATTGGAGAACAATTTCGAAGTCTAGCTCCTGTAATTTTTACCATTGCAACGGTAGATGTGTGAGCAGGCACATTGTCCTGGTGATGGAGTACTTTTTGCACGCTAATCTTGGTCATTTTTGCTTTAACCGACTATGTAAATGATCTTATAACGTTGCATAATAAGAGCTAGTCACTGTTTTACTTTTTGCCTAATAGTCAATCATGATGATACCTTGTGAGTCCCAAAAAAATAGTTGCCATCATTTTTCCGTCCATAAAACTCTATTCGCTTTTTTCGATGCACTATCACCTTCGCCAAACCACTGTTCTGACTGTCGCTTTGTCTCCGAGGTGTAATGGTGGATCCACGTTTCGTCTACAGTCACAAAGGGACTACAGAAGTCCCTCGCATTACGCTGCAACTTTGCAAAACACGATTTTGAAATGACGTTTCTCATGCGTTTTTGGTCTGGTGTCAACAAATACCGCACCCATTGCACACTCAGCTTTTTCATCTTTAGAACTTCATGCAGGATTATATGTAACCGTTTATATGAGATGCCTACCAGCTCAGCAATCTCATGAAGCTTAATGCGACGATCTTCCATCGCGTTAGCTTGAATTTTATCGACCACTTCTTCAGAAGAAACCTCAATCGAGCGCCCAGTAATAAATGATCTTGAGTGCTGGTGCAGAGTCTCCATGAATTTCGTTCAGTTCAGTTTCTAATGGGGTCTCAGTCCACTTTTTTAAATAAAAATGTTTTATGACTGCACGATATCCATTTTTATCCATATCTACGAACCATGTGACACCGTTTACTTACGATAGCTGCCAAGAAACAACTTCTCGTTCTATCTGTTGGAAACTTAGAACACAATTGCTACAAGAGTTACCAACAGAGGTTAACAAAATTTTCCGCCATTTCGTATAAATTTGCCAGACTTGGCAATTCACCCTCGTATGCCTACAACTACAACTGATGTAAATTTTTTAGTGGTAATTACACACACAGGCCAACAAAAAAAATATTTGTAAAAACTTTTTAAACCAATACATCTAAGTGGTATGTATTGGTTTGGGGTGCTGAAACCGTATCTGGTATCAGTTCTTTTGTATCACCCACAGTTATCTTACAATATGACATCGATTAAATTTCAAAATAGGGAAAATTTGATACATAAAAAATAAAAACTTATTTTTTTATTTGATTAGGCTACAGTTTTTTACTCACGATAACATATTTCACTTCAATGCGAATATTTTAATTGCTTATTTTTTTGTATTTCCTTTCCCTTTTCTCTGTGAAGTTTCTTATATAGCTTTTTCTCCGATGTAATACATTTTGTTGTTCTCTATGAAGTGACCAACAATAATCACCCATCATCTTAATATTCCACCGTCCCTGTGTCCTGATAGAACTGTTCCTCCTGCTCTTCACTCACATCGTCTAAGTTTTTAGGAAAAAAGTCAAGATGGTTGTGCAAGAAGTGGACTTTAAGGCTCATCAGACAACCCAGATTTTTGAACTGGTCTGTCATATTAGCTACGATAAGTTCATAGTTAGGGTCTTTCACATTGTCCTAAAACTTAGTCAAAGCTTCATTAAATGATATCCAAGCCTCCTTTTCCTTTGTAATCATCCTTGCTTCAAAGTTAGAATCGAACATCATTTTACGGATATCAGGCCCAACGAAAACTCCTTTTTTCAGTTTGGCTTCTCATAAATGAGGAAATCTTTTACACAAATACTTAAAACATTCACCATCTTTAGGCAAGGCTTTCACAAATTGTTTCATTAGCCTAACTTGATGTGTAGTGATGGTAGAAGAATCTTTTTTGGGTCTACTAAGGTTTTATGCAAAATGTTCTTCTTCTCGCCAGGTGTGTAAGTTTTTCTTATGGGCCATTGTTTTTTGGATCAATGTTGATCCCTTGCTCTGCTGTCCCACTCAGATATAAAACGTGGAAACTTTGTAAATCCCTTTTGTTGATCAAGGATCATGGCGATAACTTTTAAATCTCCACCTAGCATTCAATCGTGAGCTGGATAGTTAATTTTCTGTAAAATCATGTTAAGATTTTCGTAAGTTTCCTTCATATGGACTGAATGAGCAACAGGCAGTGAAGCATAAGTATTACCGTTGTTTAACAGAACACCTTGTAAACTAGTTTTTGATGAGTCTATAAAAAGCCTCCAATCTTCCTTCTTGTACTCAATGCCAAATTCGTTCATTAGACTACCAATATCATGGCAGTAAACCAAATCCTCTTCCTGCTTGGAAAACTGAACAAACTGTTGGTCCCTTGTTCTGTAATGGTAAATAGATGTTTTAGATTCCAATAAATGTTTTTCTTTCGGCCTAGAACCAAGCAATTCAGCTTTTTCCTTAGTCAAACCCAAATCTCTAACTAAATCATTTAACTCAGCTTGTGTAAACAACTGTGGTTTTAAATTTTCTAGAGAACATTGAAACTCATCATCATCCGGTCGACTTTCATTAAATTCGTCATCATTAGACTGAGGTGGCTCAGGGACAAGAAGTCCTGGTCCATGTCCTACCGACCGATTAGCTGAAGTAAAGTTAGGATAGACAATTACTTTCTTATTTTTAGAGTTATATCCAGAAACATCAACGCTGCAAAAATAACAATCTTTTGAATGATTTTCTTGCTCTCTCCATGCCATGGGTACTGCAAATCTAAAAGCTTTATTTTCTTTCTTATACCATTTCCTAAGATCCTCGACACAAACATAACATACTCTGTGAGGAGCCCAACATTTTTCTTGATTACCGATTTCTAATTTACAATGTCAGTAATGTTTCTTTGATGTTTTTTAAATACAAACTCACCACATATATAACAAAAAGTGTTGCGACAGTTTTTACAGCAATACTTTGAGTGTGAATTAAAGCACATGGGTTAAACACTGCAATGCTGGGTTATATTAACTGGAAGAAAATAAACAGCTGCCACATTTGTGGCAACCTAATAACATTTCATTTTACTGCCAACCTTATAAACTTCTGATTTTATTGCCAACCTAATAACATTCGAATGATAAAAAATAAACTTTTCACATTGTGAATATTAAAATGTGAAAAAATGGTGGGTGATACCACTTTTTTATTATTATTTTCGGACTTAGCACACCAAAAAACATAGGAATCAGGTAAAATTATTAAAAAAGTTTTTTCATCGTGCCTGTGTTATTGGTCCACTTATTACGTAGATTTTTTCTTAGATCTCTCGTGGGATTTGGATTGTAACATTTTGGATTCTTCTGATGGCTTTCACACATGTTTCTTCCTTTGGCTTTCTCTCTGCTATTTCTCAGTCCCAAATAAGTCGTACAACTTTCTAAATTGTTTGCAATGGTTTTCTGCCAAACAAGTGAAACTTTCGTCACTTTTCATTTTCAATTTGTTTTTAAAATAGCAAGTTCTTTTATATAATATTACTGACATTCCTCGATTGGGTGTTATGGTATTCATAATTTTTTTTATGGAACTTCGGATCACGGGAACCACTTATTAGTAGATCTTGAAATTTTTAGCTGCTCTGCAGTAAAAGGCCTGGGAGTATTTGAATTTTCAAGTAATTTAGCAAAAATTTTTTCCTTTGGTCTTTTTGATTTATTTTTAAGAGCAATTGTTAAACTGTTTTGAAAACAAATGACAATTGTCAAGATTTTAAAGCTTCGCAATAAATAGGAAACAATGTTATAATAATTTCGAAAAATTTTTCGAGCATATTCAAATTTTTACAAATTATATTTAGCACGGTCCTTATTTTTCATCTTCTACAGAAGTGTCTCAGTGGATTCCTCATAAGCTCACTCCCGAAAAGAAAAACCGCGCTACGATACTGCTCTCGCCTTGCTCTTCAAGTTTAAGAAAAAGGCCTTTTGGACACAATTATGATGAATGATAAATATTGTACGAGAATTGTAATGAGGCGAAAATCGTGGATATTGTAGGTGATTCATCAAGAAGTATCGCCAAACCGGATTTCCATGAAAAAATCTTTTGCTATGCATTTAGTGGGATCAGAGCGGTGAGATCTACCATAGAATCCTCCTACGTAGTTAGGTCATAACTCCTAAGTTATATAAACAACAGCTGATCTGCTTGAGTCATACCTTTGAAGACTCTTTACTGGCAATACGAGAAGGGCAGTGATACTATTGCAGGACAGCGCTCGCTCCTTTCAATAAGAGGATGGAGAAGATGGAAAGTATCTTAGATTTGGGTTACAAAATTTTCCTCGTTCGACGTATTCTATAGACTGGGCCTATTTTCATTACTTCCAGTTTCAATTTCTACAACAGAATCTGGCTGTTACTCATTTCAAATCAGTTAAACAAATCGAAAAAAGGATTGATGAGTTCATTACAGGAAAACGACCATTGTTTTTTGCGATCTGGAAACCGACAACTGCTTGAAAGATGGTAAAAAGGTGTAGACAGCAAAGAAGATGATTTTGACGTGGTATGTGTATTAGTGCCCTTATAAATAAATGTCAGAATTTATTTAAAAGGGCTTAGAATTAATTTATTAATGTAATAAATATTAAAGTTGGTTATTCACGGAATTGATTTTTAGAATAAAAAGACACATTAGAAGATGCTCTAATAAATTAATTCGAGCAAGTTGATTTATAGTGTCACTTGTTTGTAAAATTAAAGACATTATGTTAAATAAAAGTATTTTAAATAATGTATTTCAAGCTTCTTAAATCAATGAAGTTTTTTTTAGTGTTCCGTACAGAATACTTATAAGATCACTTCGGTGTCTGCCCGTCTGTCCGTCCGCATGTCTGTCTGTCACACCCGATTTTCTCTGAAACTATTTGACACAGAAAGCTGAAATTTGGTACTAATATGAAAATTGATGGCCTCGTCAGAGCCATGTAGTTTTGAAAATTAAATTTTGGCTTAAGGGGTTAGTTTTGGGGGGTGAAATCAAAAGTTCAAAAATATATATAATGTAATACTTGCGCATACTTTCCTTTGTATTATTTTTAAAAAATCGCGAAAAATCGCACTCCCTCTCTTTATCTCGAAAGTACTTATCAAAAAATTTTGAAAAAATTGTGGAATATTCTGGAATATATTCACGAGCTGTATATTGAACAAAAATTATCACGAGTACCTTTAATAATTTATCTAGTATATAAAAAAAACAAAAATTTCAAGGTCATCAGTTTTCAGTAAATATCGGAAACAAACTTGTTCAAAACTCATTTGGGGTGTGTTTTGTGAACTCACTGATCATTTTATACCTCCGTAACAAAAATTTTTATTTTAAAAGCAATCAACGTACGAAACATTAATTGCGCAAGTTCAACTTGCACTTGAGCAGTTATTTTGTAATAAAATTCATACATTTACTGCCTTACACATATTATTGACGAGATGGTGGAGTTAATAATTATAGAGTTGAATAAGTACATACGTACCCAGAATATGATTTCTTACTAAATTCTAAGCCTAGGTCATAAAATGTTTTAGATTCTGAGGTATAGGGTGTTGAAATTAAAGTTTTCTCGGTTTTCGTAACATACCGTAAATATTTTTTAAAATAATTTATTTAAATTGAGGTTTTCATTAATATTTTATTTAAGAGTGCTTATCTGACGCCCTTATTTATGAAAAATAATATCCAGGGTACAGTTTTTCATAGTTTGTCTATTTTTACCCCAAACCCGTTTTCTGAAACATTGCCAGTTTTTTTTAGTTTATGCGTCAATTCTTTATCTCACCCAATAAAATCTTTTAGCGGGAAATGTTCAAAATTTGATGTATTTTTGTATTGTGAAATTATAGCAAATAAGGGCGAAGAAAATGAACCCGTTTAAAACTACGGGAAAAAAATAATTGAGAAAACAATTCGAAAGATCAAACTAACGGAGATCCTGAAAAAAGGCATTGTTTGTCACAGTAATGGTGTTATATAGACACTTAAAAAACTAACATATTGTATGTTCCGAATTGGATTCAAAATTATGTATTTAAAATAAGTAAAATAAAATGACAGTGAGGAATATGAAAATTGTTACTGCTATCACCATATACAAATAATGTAGCGATAACTGTAAAAATAAAAAGAACATTACTAACCCGATACAGAAACAGAGATAGATTATTTTACCACCATCTTTGTAATACTATAATTGCAGAAGGAATTTCACTTCTGATCTGATTACACAGGCGTATTGCACGGGGGGGGGGGGGGGGGCGGAACAGAAAATCACCCTCGGTACGTTCTGCCTGTCGTAGATGGTAGATGCCTAGACCCACCAAGCAGCGACCGGTGCAATAACATCGCATCGGCTAGACTTCAATAAGCTTTCGACAATATGCAAATAGAAGACGTTATTCATCTATTATATAACAGGAACATCTCATCAGACCTAATTAAAACTACAAACAGAATGGAATCAGGCAGGGAGATTCTTTAAGTCCTCTTCTGTTTATTATTGTCATGGATAAAATTATAAAGAACTTCAAAAGAAAGAAGGGATATAAAATGGGTAACAGAGAACTTAAAATTACATGTTATGCAGATGACGCGATAATAATGGCTGAGACCAAGAATAATCTGCAAAAGCGAATTCTACATAGCAGCAAAATAATACAATGTGTCAATCTCAAGTGAAAAAACCAAGAAAATAGTAACCGCAAAAGAGCCGATTAGGTGCAAGCTGATGGTGGAAGATAAACCAATAGAACAGGTGATGGAGTTCGATTACCTGGGTATCAAAATATCTAGTATCGGAAAAATCGAGAAAGAAGTAAAACATTAAGTCAACAAGGCTAACAGGATGACGGGATGCCTCAGCGATACCATATTTAGAAATAACTTCTTCTCCGTGGAGACCAGAACAAGAATATACAAGATCGTAATATGACCATTAATGACTTACACATCTGAAACAAGACCCGATACAAATATAACACAGAAGATGCTGGAATTGAAATGAGAATACTTAGGAGATGTACAGGGTGAGTCAACGATAGAGTAAAGTTCATTATCTCAATTATTTCGGGAATGACGAAAAAATGTTAAATACAATAGTTTTAGAGAATGTTAAGGTGCACAGTTTAAAATTATTTTTGAGTATACAGGGTACTTCAAAAAAGTGTGGTCGATATAATATATGTTTTTTTAAAGGGAACATCGTATCTTCTAATTTATTTTTAAATTCTGCGTAAAATTTTATAACTTTTTTATTAATAATGTTACATACCTAAACCTAGTAGTTTTTTTAATATATCAATTTTTTAAAAAAAAATACTAGTTTTCAGTCTTGTAAAAAATTGCCAGTAGCGCCATTGTTTCTGAAGGTGGAATACTCATAATTGAAACAAGCGTTCTATAGAGATGAAAAAAAGATATATGTAAAGAAATTTGAGTTAGATGCTACAGGGTGTTCAAAAAATTGAGATATCTAGGCCCGTTAAGCGGTTCGCGGAAAATATATGGATCAATAATATAGTTTAACTTATTTAATGATTAATTATTATGACATAATAAATGTTCAAAAATATGCCCGTCTACTTGAATACACATGTTTAGTCGCTTTACTATATTTTCCTTCACTTTCCTTAGCATAAAGGGCGTTATTGTCCCACACGCATCCCGTATCCTATTTTCGTATCTACTGGTATAGTAGTGGGATTCACATAAACAGATCTTTAATGTAGCCTCACAAAAAGACGTCTAAAGGTGTTAAGTCACATGATCGAGGCGGCCACTGAATGAATCCATCCCTACCGATCCATTTTTGTGGTAATAAGCAGGAGCTCCGTCTTGTTGAATCCACATTTGTTTCCATTCAAAGTTATCAACTTCTTGAAGAAGCTTGAGTAATTCGTATTTTTGCAAAAAATTAGATATCTAGGCCCGTTAAGCAGTTCGCGGTCTACATTTTAAAAAAATATGGACCAATAATTCGAAAATTTAATATTCTACACCAAACATTAAGCGACCAATGGTTTTGGTTTTGAACCTCTCGGACCCAAAATGGATTAACTGTTGAATAATAATGCATACTACTCAGTATATATCACCACTACAGCAAACACTTTATTTTTGCCCCTCGACGCGCGTTTCGCTAACCATGTTAGCTTCATCAGGAGCGATGATTGACTAAAGCTAAACTACAAATCTACCCTATTTATACTCAGCCTAACCCTTGAATTACTCAAGCGGAACTAATGACATAGGCAAGGCCATCAGTTTCGGTCAAGTAACCAGTAGAGGGGACTATAAGGAATAGGCCCTCTGTCTTTATTTAAACTACTTTTACATTTTATGATTTCCATACTTTCGTATGCGTTCAACAATCTCCTATCAGATACATTTTTTATTAATCTTAGATTATCTAATGTTACAGTATGATCAGCTTCAAGGGCATGTTCGGCAATGCTAGACTTTTCTGTTCTATTGTATTTTAAGTGTGCTAAGTGTTCTTTAAATCTTGTTTTAATTGACCTTTTAGTTTGCCCAACATACTTTTTGTCACAATCATTACAACTAATTTCATAAATTCCACTTTTCTCACAATTAGGAATCTTATCTTTGGGATTTCCTAAAATATTCCTCAGATTGTCTGATGATTTATAGACTAAGGTGAGGCCTATCTTATTAAATACCTTATTGAGTCCCTTGCTATATTTCGGATTATATGGTATGGAGACATACTTGGTGTTATTTTCTTCGCGTGTAAAAAAAGGTGGAATTCTGAATATTAAACCTAAACTTATGTCTATTTATTAGCTTATTTACTAAGTCATCGTCATAACCATTAACTCTAGTTATATTTCTAATACGATTCCTTTCTTTATTAAAGTTTATTCTATTCAGAGGGAAAGTGACCAAACGATGAACTAAAAAATGTAATGAGGCTAATTTATGTTGTTTACAATGAAATGAGTCATTAGGAATATATCTATCTGTTACTGTGTCCTTCCTGTAGATATCAAATTCTAATCTATTATTATTTTTAATAATTAAAATATCTAGAAAAGGCATTTGTCCTTTGTTCTCAACTTCGTAAGTGAATTTAATGGAATCATACCGGCTATTTAATTTAGAAATAAAATCATCAATATTTGCTTTCTTTGTATCAAAAATCGCGAAAATATCATCCACATACCTATACCATACCCTTGGGAAATATTCGAATTCTTGACTGGCTTCGATTTCAAACTTACTCATGAATAAATTGGCTATGAAAGGTGATAAGCAATTACCCATAGCTGTTCCTTCTTTCTAAACATAAAATTGACTGTTATATTGGAAATAATTGTGTTCCATACAAAGTTTAGATAATGTTAAGTATTCACGAATAATTTCGTCTTCAAAGTCATTCATTCTAAGTAATTCTTCGAGATATTGTAAAGTTTGTGGAATTGGCACACTTGTTAGTTCTTTGTTCCCAAGTAGTTTAGTCAATCATCGCTCCTGATGAAGCTAACATGGTTAGCGAAACGCGCGTCGAGTGCAAAAATAAAGTGTTTGGTGTAGTGGTGATATATACTGAGTAGTATCATTATGCCAAAGATTCCACATTCCCACCTTAAATAATAATGCATAATATGGCTGTTAACTGCTCCATTACTGCGAAAAGTAGCTTCATCAGAAAACATTATTTTGGATAAAAATTTGGATCGGCCTCTATTGCTCCATTCATGGTGGTACTCGTCGTTCAAAATCACGGTCTTGAAGTTCTTGGCGTATTTCCGTATAAAAGGGATGATACTTGTATTTTCTCGTGATGCGATTAGCTGTAGATTGGGATGTGTCAGATAAGTCAGCTAGTTGACGGCTGCTGACCTGAGGATTATCTTCAACATGAAGTAAAATCTCCATTTCTTTTTCCTTATTGGTAGCATTCTGGTTTACAACTTTCCGTTTCGTATACTCAACGCTCCCACTACCATCAAACCGTTCCATTAAACACTGAAAAGATTTTCTAGATGGTATACGTCTATTAGGGTACTTCGCTCCATATAGCCTTACTGCCAAAAGACAATTTTTTCCCGCTTCGCCCAGTATATAAACCATATCAATTAATTCATTTTTAGGAAAATCCGTAACTATTACCTTTATACATCACTTACTACAACAAATTAAACTATTTTTACTTGTTTAATAGATATGTCAAAATTTGACAATGCCTACATTCTTGTTTTGTCTTGGCAACTATGATGTTATAGCGTAAGTGTATTAAAAACAAGGGTAAAAATTGACAAATTCAAAATAAATCGAAAACTATCAGAAATAGGTGTATGACATAATTAATAAAAGTTGGAGGGTTTTGTAAAATATATTAGAAAAATAATAATATACAGGGTGTGGCATTTATAAAATTTAAGATTTTTCAATTTAAAATAGTCGAAATGCATAAATTTATTTTGAACACCCTGTAGCATCTAACTCAAATTTCTTTACATATATTTTTTTTTTTATCTCTATAGAACGCTCGTACCAGTTATGAGTATTCCACCTTCAGAAACAATGACGCTACTGGCAATTTTTTACAAAACTGAAAACTAGTATTTTTGTAAAAGAATTGAAATATTAGAAAAACTACTAGGTTTAGGTATATAACATTATTAATAAAAAATAAAATTTTCCGCAGAATTTAAAAATAAATTAGAAAAAAGGATGTTCCATTTAAAAGAAAAAACGTATGTTATATCGGCCAAACTTTGTTGAAGTACCCTGTATACTCAAAAATAATTTTAAACTGTGCACCTTAAAATTCCCTAAAACTACTGTATTTAATATTTTTTCGTCATTCCCGAAACTAATGAGATAATGAACTTTATTCTATCGTTGACTCACCCTGTACAAACAAGACACTGAGGGATAGAGAAAGGAGTGAAGACATAAGACCGACATGTAATATAGAAAATATCAACCAGTGAATAAGAGGAAGAAAAGTGGAATGGGATCAAGACTTCGGAAGAATGGCAAACAGGCTAGTACGGATAGCAAGAGACACGTTACTAAATGGAAGAAGATCAATGGTACATCCAAGAAAGAGATGGAGCGACAATCTATAGAGCAGGGAACAAAGAAAACAGGCAATAGTGCCTAGCTATAAGCCGGAAGAAGAAGAAGGATCTTTGGGAAATCTAAAAAAAAAACTCCTTTGAAGATACCACATATATTTTTACAAGAAATAACTGCACAACAAAAACTTCCTCTTGACATCTTTTAAGTGTTCCGTACGGAACACTTATAAGATCACTTCGGTGTCTGTCTGTCTGTCACACCCGATTTTCTTCGAAACTATTTGACATAGAAAGTTGAAATTTGGTAATAATATAGGAATTGATGGCCTCATCAGAGCCATGTAGTTTTAAGAGTTAAATGTTGACTTAAGGGGTTAGTTTTGGGGGGTGAAATCGGAAGTGAAAAAAAAATAAATTTTACTAGGTCATCGAGTGTGATGTCAAATGAAAGCTTGTGAAAACACGAGTAAAAAATGTATATATAATGTAATACTTGCGCGCACTTTTCTTTGTATTATTTTTAAAAAATCGCGAAAAATCGCTGTCCTGCGCCTTATCTCGAAAAGTACGTATCAAAAAATTTTGAAAAAATTCCGGAATATTCTCGACGGGGTGTAGATTGAACGAAAATTATCACGAGTGCATTACCTTTAATAATTTTTCTGGTATTTAAAAAAAAACAAAAATTTCAAGGTCATCAGATTTCAGTAAAGATTGGAAACAGACTTTGTTGAAAACTCATTTGGGGTGTGTTTTGTGAAGTCATTGATCATTTTATACATCTGTAACAAAAATTTTTATTTCAAAAGCAATCAACGTACGGAACACTAATTGCGCAAGTTCAACTTGCACTTGACCGGTTATTTATAATTATTTTCAATTATAAAGTCAAACGAGTCATTTACTTATAGGAAAATTGTTAATAATGAATTTCGGAGCACGTTATAAAAATATTCTCCTTGAAATCTAGATGTAAACACAACCCGCGACCGCATGGGTGATAAAAAAACAGGATCTAAAAATTTTCTTGCGCGTCGCTACTGTGTTTTATGTTTACTGTGGTAATACGTAGTGAGAAATGTCAGGTTTCAGTTGTAAAGACATTCACAGTCAATTACCTGATGGAGTCTTCGTGGTTGATTTAACTTAATACTGAGTTTAATTAAATTCAGTTTTTATTTTAGAGCCCCGTTTTTGGGAGAAAATTACTGAAGAGATCGCTTTACTCATTTTTTAAATTATTACATTTTCACAACTGTTACTTTTTACCCCGCCTATGTATCCTTTTATATGTCTCTTTATATGTCTGCTTTTAGAATGTACTATGTTATTCATCCAGTGTATCTAAGCCTATTTGTGACACGAAATGAACATTGACTAAAAAGATCTGAGTCCCGCTGATCCTGATATGCATGTTGAGATTCCTTTTATGCCAAGTGGAATTTAACAGGAATAGCATACAAAGCTCCTGCAGAAATGTTGTGGTCTTATCGACGGCATACAGATTTCCTGTCAGCACGTCAGTGCGGTGGTTGCTTTACACAATTTTGCATTTTCCGAATTAATTGGATGATATATATAGCGTTTGTAAGCATCAAATTAGTTATTAACTTAAAATTAATTAGTTAATTAGATTTTAATTTATGAAATCTTTTTTCCACTATGAATTTTTATACAGAACGAAAAAAAAAAAAAAACTAATTCGAATTTAGGATTTTGTTTATGGCCTAGCACACGTGCTGCAGGGAAACCCCTAAAGCATTACAAGAGCGACACGTGTGCGAAAAATCGATTCACGTGGATCTTCAATCGCTGTAAATTGTACTCGGTCAGAAACACAGTCCTGGGCAAATTATTCCAATGGGAAGTTGTCTATATAAAAGACTGCTTGAAAAGGGTTTTACGAGGAGTAACGAGCTGAACCTCATGCGGATGTGAAGTATCAGCGCGACGTGTATTTCTAGCATGCACCGCTCTGGGAGCGGGTTACATCTATCAAACACTTTTCATGAAAATACTTGTAGAATAGGCTCAAGTCGCCAACCGTTCTTCGATGTTTCAGTGAATCAAGGTTGCTCGTCAGTTCCGAGTCTCCAGTTCTCTTCTAAATAGAATCCAACAAATGCAGTATATGTTTGAGAGCAGAGCACCAAACATGTGAGCAGTATTCCATAGTTGGTCGAATTTGAGTTTTGTACACAATTAACAGTTGTGTAAAGTTTTCTAATTCGAAATAATATTCCTAGCTTTCGTAAAGCTCTCTTTGCTATGCTTACAAACTATTCATGCCAAGACATATTTGCTCCCAAATTAACGCTCAGCAAATTGAATGACGGCTAGAGGAATGGAGTGCCTCGACATAACTATGGTATGTAGGGTTCAGCAAAGTTCACTTTTTTAGAAAAAACTGCCGCCCGGGTTTTTGTAGCGTTAAATTCTTCTTGGTTACTGTCACCCCAAGATAGAATCCCTTCCAGGACTTTATTAACTTGAACGACCTGCTGCTATCTGCAGATATTTGCATGAGTAGCCGATGTTTGAGTGCTCAAAGTGAATGAAGAGATAAGCGAACTGTCATCTGCAAAGATAGATTGAATTCCTGGTATTTTCCAAAGTGTTCAATTACGTTGTTTCAAACATGTGTTACATAAGTTTGAGGATCTCCTGTTGATCTATCGAAAGCCATATTGATGGTTTCTAATAATATTGCATCCTTCAAGATATTTTAGAAGATGCTGATTAATAGCCAGTGCGACTAGTCGGTAGCTGTCTGGCAAGGCCGTATTACATTTTTTGGGTATCAGCTGAATTGTCTCGAAAGGTGATATTCCCTTTCCGTAGCTTGAAAAGTTTACAAAAACCTGGTGTTAGTTTTCTCGCGCAGTTTTTAAATAATATGGAAGGTATTCTGTCAGCGCATGAAGCTTTTTTGGTGTGTAGCTTTATTAAAATATATTTTAGGATACGCTGTCCGAAGACAATGTCGGGCATCCTGGACTGCACTATGGGAATAATAGGTGGCGTTTTACCTTGCAGTACGTGAAGCCAAGAGTTCAGTCAATAAGTTCTCTTTCTCAATAGGTGTTGTTGCAATAGAATCATATGGCCCTGTGAGTGGCGGCATAGTGGACTTGGTGAAATTTTGACTAACTGCTTTAGCGACTGACCAAAAGGACCTGGAATTGTTGAGGCAAGCAAGATGTTTATTTTTAATTCGTTGATTGTGTGCCTCTTTGATTTCGTCGATAATTTCTTTGCATCTGTTCGGGGCACGAGCAAAATAACAAACGTCTAACCCAGGGAAAATTCTAAATTATTCCATGAGTTCCTCCCATTTAGCAGATTTGTAGTGCCAAATTTTGCGCGTTTTAGGCGCCTCTCTGTAACTGGTTGGTACAATATTCAATTTCGAAAGCAGTTTATGACCGGAAGAACCTAATGGCGGATTTACGGTGACAGTGTAAATCTCTAGATTGGTGGTTAAAAACAAATCAGGAAGACTGGTGAGCTTTCCATCTCGATCAGGGATGCGTGTTGGCTCGTCAAGAAGCTAAGTTAAGCCATAACTGATTGAGAATGATTCAGCTTTTCGACCTTATTCGTCAGTAGTATTTGAATAATTAAGCCAGCTGATATTGTGGACATTAAAGTCGCCTAGGATGGCAATTTCGGCATTTAGACAGTTAATCTGTAAAGGATCTATGGTGTCTGCAAGAGAAGCGAAAACTGTTCTAAAATTAGTATCACTTGGTGATCGATAGAGGCAGCAGATAAACCCTGTGGTTTGTTAAATTGTTATTTTTAACCACATAAGGTCGAAGTTTCGGAGCTTCAGAGCATCCTCTCGTTGGCAGATAGCTCACCTCTGACAAAAAGACTGACTTCAAAGTTACGTCTAAATTGAAAATAAAAATCGTACTCAGGATAGAAAAAGTTCACTGTGCTGGTCGCGTTTCGGCAGATATCGGCTTTACATGTTTTTTTTTTTAGTTTCTCTTATATTATCTGCATCACAGTGTTATTGGTATGACAATAACTCGAAGATGAAATAGCAGACGGTTTTATTTATTGTATCGAATTATACATTTTCTGGATGTGTAATTTTAAGCAGCATCCTAATTAGCATTTGACTGAAGTCGTGACTTTATAGATGTTTTAATACGAAATTCAATACTTCATGTTCTGCATCGTTAAACGGGGGAATGATTGCTTCATGTGTTGGAGTGGCTGGGCGACTACCTCAGGTTCCTCTCGAGATGTTCGAATATACCCGATCTAAGAAGGTATGCAACGTGACTCCAGCAGGTGGAATTACAAGTCTTTCTTGAATCGATCACTCCAATCGAGGAGTCTTTGTCTATTATAAGAGTCGTTATCTAAAGACATTCAGTTTGCAGACCCTTCTCCTTGCTCATCGTCTCAATCCGAATGGGTCGGGATGTTTTCCATAACAGTGAGTTTTGTGAGCTAAACGACGAGGTGTTGACCCAGCCTTACTTTAAACGTGATATGTGATCTAGTAAAATACACAAAAACAAATAATTATACTATTGACCTATCATAAATCAAATCCGTGATTCCGGCTTAGTTCTAACTCAAAGTAAACTTAACAGTCAAATCATAACCCATCCTTTATCGCTAACAATTAAAGCGGTTACAGTTTCTGTACTATCTAGGCATGTTTTTAAGCAAGAAGCTTATTAGGCTAGTTAAATTGGGTGTGTGAATTAATTTTGAGGCATTTTTCCGTAAAAATATCGCTTTATTGTAAAAAAATGGTTACAAATTGATTATTCAAAGTATTGTCCATCGCTAGCTACTACTTTCTCTTATCTTTGTCGCAGCATATGAATATCTCGTTGAACGACTCATTTTTTGGGGCCATCCACGAATCGACCCATTTTTTGATCATGATGATAAGAATTGAAGCGCTGTTCAGACAGGCCGTGCGTGATCTATCGGAAGAAGTGATAATCAGAAGGAGCAGTGTCTGATGAGTAAGGCGGGGGAGGTAGAACATCCCAACCAAGCGCCGTTGTCATGTTGAAAAATCACTTTGACCTGTCTTTTGGCATATTGCAGTGGTTTTTCCTTCAACGCTCGGCTCGGCTGCATCAATTGTTGTCGGTAACGTTCTCCAGTAATAGTTTCGTTGCGTTGGAGCAGCTCATAATACACTACACCCAGCTGATCTCACCAGATACACAGCATAAGCTTGGAGCTTTGGCGAGGATGCTGATAGTTCACCGGGTTTCACCCCATGATTTTTTTTGCACTTTAGATTATAATAATAATAATAATAATAATAGCTTTTATTACCCAACAGTTTCCCATTAATAGGGTAAATATTTCGTAGCTGTAGTAATTTACCCATTTTTCATTATAACCAGTTACGATACAATGTTAATACGTAAAAAACCTTTACGATTGTGCCGTTGAAGCAGTTGTTCACAGATGAAAAATCACCTTTCAGCGTCTCTGGGTTTCACAATTCGTACGGCACCCCGCCCTTCATCGAGTAATGCCTCCAAATCTACATCTTTAAACTTTTTTCGGCTCGGCGTTCTTTGTCTTCCGTGTTGAAATCACCAAACATTTTTTAAAGCGTCCCAAAAAACCAGTACTTACATGTAGGCTACAAACTGAGTTCGATTATCGATGAATTAGCTTAATACCACCATAGGTCTCACGACAGCAATCGACGACTTTCAGCAGCACTATGTCTTCGAATTCACACAATCAAAAAGTATCGATTGAATTATAATCACCATAGGTTCCGGCAAATTATATTTTGAATTGGCCCGTAATGTTGGCCCGTAACATATTCAAGCTCAAAAAAAATATGATATTTACACTTTGGCAAAATAACATATAATAAATATTAAATTTTAATGATGCTGCTTTACCATGAAAATAGCAACAGTATGCCCCAATGCGATATATACAAGTTACACTCTTTTTTAGAAATCCCTCAAAATAATTTACACTCGTTTTATTAGCGGTTGCTTTTAAAAAAATCCCTTTATAGAGTAATTTTAATTGGCTGTTCCCGCAAAACAAAACTTAGCAAGAATTTCTTTTTTACTTTGAATAATATTAAATAAAATATTTCAATTTATTTGACTCCGATTGGTTTGGTTTCTGTTTCTGAAGATTTTTTAAATTTTATCTTGTACAGGGTGAGTCGACGATAGAGTAAAGTTCATTATCTCATTTGTTTCGGGAATGACGAAAAAATGTTAAATACAATAGTTTTAGGAGATGTTAAGGTGCACAGTTTAAAATTATTTTTGAGTATACAGGGTACTTCAAAAAAGTGTGGCCGAAATAACATGTTTTTTTAAATGGAACATACTATTTTCTAATTTATTTTAAATTTTGCGTAAAATTTTATAACTTTTTTATTAATAATGTTACATATCTAAACCTAGTAGTTTTTCTAATATTTCAATTTTTTAAAAAAAATACTAGTTTTCAGTTTTGCGCCATTGTTTCTGAAGGTAAAATTCTCATAATTGGTATGAGCGTTCTATAGAGATTAAAAAAAAATATATATGTAAAGAAATTTGGATTAGATGCTACAGGGTGTTCAAAATAAATTTATGTAATTCGACTATTTTAAATTAAAAAAATCTCAAATTTTTTAAATGGCACACCCTCTATATTATTATTTTTTTAATAGATTTTACAAAACCCTCCAACTTTTATTAAGTATTAAGTATGTCATATACCTATTTCTAATAGTTTTGGATTTACTTTGAATTTTTCAATTTTTACCCTTGTTTTTAATACACTTACGCTATTGTGAAAACATAAACAAATATTAATAATAATTTTAGCATAGTTTAACTTATCTGATGATTAATTATTATGACGTAATAAATGTTCAAAAATATGCCTGTCTACTTGAATACACATGTTTAGTCGTTTTACTATATTTTCCTTCACTTTCCTTAGCATAAAGGGCGTTATTGTCCTGCACGCATCCCATATCCTATTTTCCATATCTTCTGGTGTAGTAGGGGGAATCACATAAACACGATCTTTAATGTAGCCCCACAAAAAGAAGTCTAAAGTTGTTAAGTCACATGATCGAGGGGGCCACTGAATGAATCCATCCCTACCGATCCATTTTTGTGGGTAACGATCGTTTAAAAATTCCCGAACTTCCCGGTGGTAATGAGCAGGAGCTGTCTTGTTGAATCTACATTTGTTCCCTTTCAAAGTTATCAACTTCTTCAAGAAGCTGGGGTAATTCGTTTTGCAAAAAAATTAGATATCTAGGTTCGTTAAGCGGTTCGCGGAAAAAATATGGACCAATAAATCAAAAATTTAACATTCCACACCATACATTAAGCGCCCAATGGTTTTGGTTTTAAACTTTCGGGATCCAAAATGGATTAACTGTTGAATAATAATGTATGTTATGGCTGTTAACTGCTCCATTATTGCCAAAAGTAGCTTCATCAGAAAACATTATTTTGGATAAAAAATTTGGATCGGCCTCTATTGCTCCATTCAAGGTGGTATAAAAGTTTACTCGTCGTTCAAAATCACGGTCTTGAAATTCTTGGTGTAATTCTATATGAGAGGGATGATACTTGTATTTTCTCGTGGTTCGATTGGGATATGTCAGATAAGTTAGCTAATTAACGACTGCTGACCTGGGGATTATCTTCAACATGAAGTAAAATCTCCATTTCTTTTTCCTCATTGGTAGCATTCTGGTTTACTACTTTCCGTTTTGTATACTCAACGCTACCACTATCATCAAACTGTTCAATTAAGCACTGAAAAGATTTTCTAGATGGTAAACGTCTATTAGGTTACTTCGTTCTGTAGAGCCTTACTGCAAAAAGACAATTTTTTTCCGCCTCGCCCAGTACATAAACCATATCAATTTATTCATTTTTAGGAAAATCCATAACTATTACCTTTATACGTCACTTACTACAAATTAAACCATTTTTACTTGCTTAATAGACATGTCAAAATTTGACAATGCCTACGTTTTTGTTTTGTCTTGGCAACTATGATGTTATAGCGTAAGTGTATTAAAAACAAGGGTAAAAATTGAGAAATTGAAAATACATCGAAAACTATTAGAAATAGGTATATGACATGCTTAATAAAAGTTGGGGGGTTTTTTGTAAAATCTATCAGAAAAAATATTAATATATAGGGTGTGCCATTTAAAAAATTTGAGATTTTTCAATTTAAAATAGTCGAAATGCATAAATTTATTTTGAACACTCTGTAGCATCTAACTCAAATTTTTTTATAAATATCTTTTTTGTTTCCATCTCTATAGAACGCTCGTTTCTGAGTATTCCACCTTCAGAAACAATGTCGCTACTGGCAATTTTTGAAGTACCCTGGATACTCAAAAATAATTTTAAACTGTGCACTTTAACATTCCCTAAAACTATTGTATTTAACATTTTTTCGTCATTCCCGAAACAAATGAGATAATGAACTTTTCTCTATCGTTGACTCACCCTGTACCTTACTTAATTATATTGCTTTTTTCTTTTGTATTGTTCCTTTATTCATGATGCATATTTCTATTCTTTATTTAATAGAAATTGAAAACAGTTTTATATGAATAAAGAAAGTCGTACATGAAAAGAAATAACATCATATTGAATTTTTACATTTTCAGGAGAGAAATTCTACATTTATTCATAGCGATATCCATATTTAGTATGGGTGACTTTTTGCGCTTATACCGCAAAATACATAGTAAGATAGTTTATTTGTTGGTTGGTTAGTTGTTAACAAAGGAAATTAGATGTCAGTTTCTTTGCGGGACCGACAATTAAGTACCTCGGATGTTTGTGGCCAGATATTGCGAGCCAACGATGTTGTTGATATCACCATCTATTGATTGTCGTTTTGTCACCTGTTTTGATATATCCAAAGCTGGTTCTGGACCCCCGTATGATTTTGTAGTTCCGAATCTTGCTAATTTGTCAGCTTTTTCATAATATCTTATCTCCTAATGTCCTGGAACCTACAATAGATTAACCCCGTTGTTCCTGGAAAATAGTTCTAACAGGGCACGTTTACACTTCATCGAGATCTTGGCCTGATATTCGTCTAAAGAATTTAGAGTAGCTTGATTATCTGAGAGAATATATATTTATGGGTTGCGATAGTCTCGTCTAATATTCTCGTGACCACATGCTTGTATTGCATAAATTTACGCTTGGAATATTGTTCCAATTATCCTTAGTCGAATGCTTAGGCTCCACTTGGACTGCTTTCGTCGAGGTCTCTACCATAGACTTGGATCGCACCCTTTTCTATATAGTAGATATATTGTTCGTACTAAAATAGACCAAATTAGGCATAACCATAAACATATTCTAGAATACAGACCCAATAGCATAGTTCACCAAATTACTTTTGTTAAGTTTGTTAACTTTTAAGTAGATATTAGGAATAATTCTCTACATGCATTAAAGTCATGTTTCTCCGGACTAGACTATTTAAAATTAAAGTAAAATTCCTATGTTTCGTGTAATATTGGGCGAGGGATCTTTGTTATTTGAGAGTAAAACTCTGGTTAAGCTCAAGGGACCACAATTTAAATATTTATCGCCGATCGATGTAACAGAACCTTGACTCAGTGCAATAATCGTTTCCCACTTATGACGCAGATCATAACCCAAATCTCTATTAATGTTGTTAAAGAGTTTACAAATCCCGATTGGTTCCCCAAATTTTCGTTTATAGAAACTGGAATCATAAGCTAAAACTTTGATTTCTTTTACACTTGTGATATGTCCTGTAGGATGGTGATTGAGTTGACAGCTCGTTGTACAATTTATTTCTTTTAGATATACCTTCCATATTCCTGAATTTTAGTTGAAATTGATCTACCAGTTTCTCCTATTTACACCATACCACGGAAAAGGGACTTTTGTAGATATATTCAGTTTCTATAAGACCTGTGTCTTTAGGTGCCTTTTAGGATTTTAGACTATTTTGTCTGTAGTATCGTATATGTGGGATAAAATTGCACTATCTACTAGTACTTGTCTGGAAGTCGGATTTTTAAAGTGTTTAAACAAGCGTCTAATATCGTTATTTTTTAGAGCAATTATTGAATATATGAAAAAAGATTCACAATTGATGGAGCGGTTTACGAAAGAATGATCCAACGCCTAAAGTAAGCCATTAGAGAAAAATATTCGGATTCATGGAGAACTATTACAGGGTCTCAAAGTTCGCACAGTTTAAGATATTACTAAAAGCTGTTTATTTATCGACTTATAATATCCAGTCTACAGCCCTGATTTAGACTCATCCGTCTTCTTTATGTCAAGACATTTGAAGAAGAACTTCAGTGGTAGAGAATTTTCCACAGGTGATGAGTCCAAAGCCCCGTAGCGTCGTTTTTTGAGAGATTTTGTTTTAGATGAAATAAGACAATTCGGAAAAAGTTTTACTAAATATATTAATGTAAAAACTAGCAAAGTAGAAAAGTGGTGTTTTAATCTTTGAAAGTTTTTCTTCTTCTAAAATTTGTTAGTTATCTCAAATGAAAATCAAGAACAATCGTAACGATACTGAAAATGTACAAAATACATCGACCCCACTTCTTTCATCTCCTTCTCCTAAAACGATATTAATCTAACACTGTAGGTTCTATTATAACTTTAATAATAACATGCATACCAAATTTGAAATCGATCTTGTTTCACTCGAGAAGTATCATACTAAAAAATAGATACCGCGACAGACACGAGTACAGTCGAGTAAAGATGCATTTACACTGGGACACATGTTTGCGGAGATACAAGTGTGAGCTTGCACCAACAAGTGTGAGCATACAAATCATGGAACATGTTGATAAACGTGGCTGTGTTTACACTTGTTCAACAAGTTCATAAACAAATCAAACTATTTTAAAATAAAGTTTTGTCTTGTTTAAGTTTTGAAATATAAACTGTAATTTTTAGTTATTCTTTTCTGAGTAGTTTCTATCTACATGTACATTACTTTTAAGTGAAAATCAAAAAAGTAAAACGAAGATGGTGGCAACGGCAGTTGCTGAAAAATAGAAAAACTCATGGTGCTTATATTATGCTAGCTAGTGAGCTTATACTGGAAGATGGGTCAAGATTCAAGAATTACTACAGAATGAGGGGCAGCAGAAGAAGAGCTCTGAATGAGAACGAATGGTTAAATATTGCTGAGGCTTTTCATAGAAAATGGAATTTTCCTCATTGTATAGGAGCTATAGATGGAAAATACGTAAGGATTAATGCTCCTGCGAATTCTGGATCCACATTTTTTAATTTTTTTAGTATCGTTCTAATTGCTGTAGCAGATGCAGAATATAAATTCATATACGCTAATGCAGGTGTGCAAGGTCGTATTTCGGATGGAGGAGTGTTGAAGTATACCTCATTGTATACTAAAATTTTAAGAAGAAACCTTTCGCTTACCACAGGCAGCACCATTACCTGGAAGAACAGAACCTATGCCGTATATGTTTGTAGCAGAAGATGCTTTTTCTATGGACGAACACTTTATTAAACCATTTCCTGGGCATTATCCCGTCAATTCGTGGCAACGTATTTTTAACTACATGCTATGTAGAGCTCGTCAAATTATTGAAAACGTTTTTGGAATATTCAGTTCAGTTTTTAGAGTTCTTAGAACCAGTATGATGTTATCGCCAGGAAAAGCAGCAAATGTTACGTTAGCTGCCGTGCACATCCACAACTACTTGCACCGAAAATCCTCTTTTTATACACCGGCAAGAACATTCGATTGTGATGACAACAATGGAATTGTCATACCAGGAGCATGGAGGTCAGAAAGTAATAATGAGTTGATTCCTCTTACAACGACAACTGTTCGACCAAATGCATAAATAGATAAATGCAAAGAGTTTGCCGATTATTTTATGAGTGTTGATGGGGCAATAAATTATAACAAATAATTTTTTTTTAATAAACCATTTTTTGATATTTTAAGTACTTACCGATTAATAATTTTTATAGTAATAATATATTAAGTAAATAATTTTATGTACTTACTTCTTCCTGAGTTTAATCTGTGGTGCTTCTATTTAAATCGGGCCGATTTGTATCCTTCAGGAACTGTAAACTGCCGTATGCGTACCAAGAGGGATAATAAACGTCTTCAATCCCTGACCCCGACTTATGGCTGGCCAAAACCTTTGACAGTTCACGGCTAAACTGACTTTTAACAGTATGCCACTTACTTTCAATTTCATTAGCAGAAAACTTTAAAATCTCTCCTATGGTAGAGTAAATATCTTTTCTCTTATTTGTGTCTTTATATTCTTTGGACTTAATGTCCAATACGTTACTAATCCTAATTTTTTAAATCAACAATAAAGTTTTTTGTTTTGTCCAACTAGACATTATATTAAATAATTATATTACAATTATTTATTAAATAAATAATTAAATTAATTATAACAAGATAAAATAACACGCCTCAAACCACAAACAAATATAACCTCACCATAAATTATAACCTATTTTTCTATAATCAGCTGATCAAAACAATGATTCACCTCACACAAGTCAGATGTGTGAGCTTTTTTTTGCTCACTCAAAATGTATGAGGAAATGTATAAGCTCAAACAAAATGTATGAGCTAATGCATGAGGTGATGTTTCAAAACTTGTGTATTGACTTGTGGACTCACACAAGTCATCATACATGTGTCCCAGTGTAAAGAGCCTATAAGGAAAGTAAAATTCAAATCTGGAATGATTAAATATTAGGATAGTAGACAGGAAGTAATGAATATTTTTGAGTAGAAAATGAAACACTAAAATAGGAATAAGCAAGTTGATTTTTTCGAAAATCTTAGATGCTATACTATGTAGCCATTAAGCAACAAATAAGTAGAAGGTAATACAGTGTGTCTCAAAAAGGCTTATGCAATAGAGAAAAAGTTTATCTCCCATATTACAAAAAAAATTATTCTTGATAAAGAGTTCTGCATCACATGGAAATCTATAATCAAGCATCGAAAGTTTAAAATATTTTATAGTATACAGGGAAAATAAAAAATAATGATTTATAATGAAGAGTAAAGGGTGTTTAAATTTAAATACAGAGTAAAATATTAATTGAAAATGTTAATAGGAACTAAAAAATTATGCTCACGGTTATATTTGTGGCTTCCCTAGTTAAAAATTCAAAAAAACTCCAGTGAACACGTCAGTAATTGTTCGATTATTTATTAAATAAAAGGAAACGAAATCACTACAAATTTTAGGCTGAAAATACATGAACATATCTTTGTAAATACCTAACAATAAACTTCGAAGCTAACGTCAGTCTAAATTTGCAATAATCAGAAATGCCAGTAAACTTGAGTGTTGAAGATAAAATTGAAATTGTTCTCATAGTTGAAGATAATTATAAACTTTTAGAGAAGCAGCAGAAATCTTTAGTAATAGACACTCTGATAAAACTGTACACTTCACAACTATAGGATATCTAATAAATAAATTCAAGATTTATGGAAGAGTTAAAAATAAATTTAAAACGAAACATCGCAATCAAGTAATGCTGTCGGTAGTAGAAAAGCTAAAAGGTTTACTTCGGAAAATATCAGCTTTATTGAATGTGAATAAAACTACATTTGCGAGAATTTTAAGATCAAATAAATTTAAACTATACAAACCCCAATTTACCCGTACTTTAAAAGCAGGAGATTTGGAACGAAGATTTGAATTTTGTGCTTGGTTTCAAGGAGAGTTGGAAGATAACAGGTTTATGGCAAGACAAATACTTTTCTCTTACAAGCGACAATTAGGTCTAATGGGACAGTAAGTTCTCACAACTTTCCTTGGTGGAGCGATGTTAATCCTAACTTCAGTATCCAAACTCGAGATCAGTACTCGTTTAAAACCAATGTATGGTGTGGAATTTTTAAAGATAGAATAGTTGAACAATTCTTTTTTCGAAATACTATGAATGCTGAATGATACCTAGAATTTTTAAATAATTAGTTTCCTGAGTTTCTTAATCGCCTATCAATAATTGAAAGACGACGAATATGGTACTAACATGATTTTTTTGGGTCCAGCACACGTGCTGCAGGGAAGTCCCTAAAGCGCTCCAGGAGCGGCACGAGTGCGGAAAAAAAGCGATTCACGTTGTTCTTGAATCGCAGTAAATTGTACTCGGTGGGAAACACAGCGCTGGGCAAATTATTCCAAAGGGATGACGTTCTCCATATAAAAGATTGCTTGAAAAGCGTTGCACGCGGAGTATCAAGCTGAACCTCATACGGATGTGAAGCACCAGCGCGACGTGTATTTCTAACATGCACCGCTTTGGGAGGAATTAAGCGGGCTACATCCTTCGAACACTTTCCATGAAAATACTTGTAGAACAGATTCAAGTCGCCAACCGTTCTTCGATGTTCCACGAATCGAGGCAGCCGGTCAATTCCGGGCCCCCAATCAGACGGACCGCTCTTCTCTGAACAGAATCCAACAAATGCAGTGTACGATTGGGAGCGGAGCCCCAAACGTGGGAGCAGTATTCTATAGTTGGTCGAATTTGGGCTTTGTAAAGAATTAACAGTTGTTGTGGGGTGTAAAGCTTTCTGGTTCTAAATAATATTCCCAACTTTTGAGAAGCTCTCTTTGCTATGCCTGCAACATGTTCATGCCAGGACAGATTTGCTCCCAAATTAACGCCCAACAAATTGAGCGACGATGCTAGGGGAATGGAGTGCCCCGACATAACTATGTCGGGTTCAGCAACGTTAACTTTTTTAGAAAAAAACTGCCGCCTGGGTTTTTGTAGCGTTAAATTCCACTTGGTTACTGTCACCCCAAGATAGAATTTCTTCCAGGTCTTTGTTAAGTTGAACGACCTCCTGCTGTCTGCGGACATTCGCCTGAGCAGCCGATGTCCGAGCGTTCAAGGTGAATGAAGTGACAAGCGTACTGTCATCTGCAAAGCTGTAGATTGGATTCCCGGTCTTTTCCAGCAGATCGTTAATGTAAATGAGAAAGAGAGTAGGAGACAGTATGGAGCCCTGGGGCACACCAGCGTTGATAGTGAGGGTGTTAGAAAGAAATCCGTCGAGCGCCACTCGTAAAGAACGCTCTCTGAGGAAACATGAGAGCCACAAACAGAACCTTTCAGACATACCATAAGAGCGTAACTTAGCCAACAGTCCATCGTGCCAAACACGGGCGAATGCCTTGGATATGTCAAGAGCAACGCTCGAGATTCTCCAAAGGGTTCAATTGCGTTGTTCCAAACATGTGTTACATAAGTCAGGAGATCTCCTGTTGATCTATGTTTACGAAAACCATATTGGTGATCGCTAATAATATTGAATCGTTCAAGATATTTTTAAAGATGCTCATTGATAACCTTTTCCATGACTTTTGATATTATTGAAAGCAGTGCAACTGGTCGGTAGTTATTTGGCAAGGTCTTCTTGCCTTTTTTAGGTATCGGCTGAACCATGGCACATTTCCAGCAGGACGGAAATATTCCCTTTCTGTAGGATAGGTTAAAAAGTCTACAGAAAACTGGTGTTAGTTCCCTTGCACAGTTTTGGAGAACTATGGCAGGTATTCCGTCAGCGCCAGAAGCCTTCTTGGTGTCTAGCTTCATTAAAATACGCTTTATGATGCGCTGTCTGAAGACAACATCGGGCATCCTTGACTGCAATATGGGAATAGTAGGTGGTGTTTTTCCTTGGAAATCGACAGTAGAATGTGAAGCAAAGAGTTCAGCCAACAAGTTCGCTCTCTCAACAGGTGTGTTTGCAATGGAATTATCTGGCCGTGTGAGTGGTGGTATGGTGGATTTGGTAAAATTTTGACTAACTGCCTTAGCGACTGCCCTAAAGGACCTGGAATTATTGGGACAAGCGAGAAGTTTGTTGGTGCATCATGTCGAGAAATGTTCGAGATTATCTCCTTCACATTTTTAACGGTAGAGTAATAGGGAGGTATGTGCAGTTTACTCGGCCTCCATGGTCTCCGGACATTACCCCTCTAGACTTTTTTTATGGGGCTACTTAAAAGGAAAGGTTTATCTTAAAAGGCTATTTCAAGATGTTAATCATCTTGAGAGAGTCATTAGGGAAACATGTAAAGCTATAACTCTTGACGTAATTAGAGATGTAATAAAAGATTTTTCTCCAAGAACAATCACCTGTTTAGAAAGGGATGGTGGATACATTGAAGCACTTATGCAATAAAGTTAGAATTAATCCATATGTTTAGTTCTTATGTTATATAAGTAGTAATTAAGTAATGTTTCAATTTCAAAATAAAATGATATTAGCACAAATTTATTATGGATGTAATTGTTGCAAAGCAGATAAAAAAGTTATCAAATTTTTAACGGAAATATGTTACAATCAAAATTAGTGCACTAGTTTTTAATTAATTTCGTTTTCCTTTATTCAATAAATAATCCAACAATTACTGATGTGTTTACTGGAGTTTTTTTGAATTTTTAACTAGAAAGGCCACAAATCCAAACGTGAGCATAATTTTTTAGTTCCTATTGACATTTCCAATTAATATTTTGCTCTGTATTTAAATTTAAACACATTTTACCCTTCATTATAAATCATTATTTTTTTTTCCTTGTATACCATCAAATATTTTAAACTTTTGACGCTTGATTACGGATTATATTCAAGAATAAATTTTTTTGTAATATAAAAGATAAGCTTTTTCTCCATTTGTATAAAACTTTTTGGGATACACTGTATATGGAGTTTTAGAGAAGAAACGAATCGTTAACTGGCACATTTACCTTAGTGACATTTTAGTCGATTTTGGTTCTACTATTTAGCAACGACATCTGATAAATCTTCCTCGGATATTGAATGAATATTAAGATAAATATAGCAGGAAAAACTCAGAACAGTGCGAAAATTTTAACGCTATTTTTCCAAATGTGCTCCTTCTCGGATATATAAATATTCTAGTCAAATTCTATCAGCCCATTCAATTTACATTATTTGAAAAGAATACTTGGGTGAACTCTAGAAAATGTATGCATATGTGCC
This sequence comes from Pachyrhynchus sulphureomaculatus, assembly GCA_019049505.1. Lineage (NCBI taxonomy): Eukaryota > Metazoa > Arthropoda > Insecta > Coleoptera > Curculionidae > Pachyrhynchus > Pachyrhynchus sulphureomaculatus. Next base: position 72,600,345 of record CM032452.1, on the reverse strand, counting down.
AATTATTTTATAGATGAAATTTATACTCGTAAGAAGGAAAGTATTAAAAATGTGAATTTGATTGTAATGACTAGTTCACGACGCAACACAATTTTTGGCTGCTTTATTGCATTGGGTGGTTGCGATAGCATTTCTTCTGAAGGAAACCAATTCGTTCAAGAAATTACTCTGTGACTTCTGCTTGTAGGAATTTTCACGGTTAAATTTGGAACAAACGCGCTTTTGAGGGTACTTCGTGCAATTACATTAAGGATGCAAAATAAAGTGAGACACTCGTAAATTGGAGGTGAAAAATTTAATATTAAAGAGAAGTCAATGTATTTTACTCTGCAAGCTTCCACAGTTACTTGTTTTAAATTCTAGTGGTCGCGCAAATTTAAATATATGTGTATTGCATACCGTCGAATGCGCCTTCGATGTCTGTGTTAGCCCCCAAAGTACTATGTTCACGCGTCAAAGAGTGCCAACTGTCAGGTGCATGTAGGGGAGGTGCTTCCAACACTACTACCCAAATGTGTCTATCCCTTAGCCTTTCATGTTAAGAGGAAAGTTTACAAGGCTGTCGGGTCGATACGCCTTAGATTAAATATAGCCATCCTACCCTGGTTTAGGAATAAAGATGACCTTAGCTAGTTCCCAGAATTCTAGGTTATTACCCATAGGCAACTGTGCGTGCTCTAAATATTTGGTGGAGCTGCCCCCAGTCTTCGCTGTATCAGGGCAGGATATAGCCCGTTTATGCCCAGTGATTTATAAGGAGGATATTGATCCTACAGACTAACTACTCTTTTTCATTGTGCAATTGCATCCACCCTTCGGAAGACATCCCCATCATCTTTACTGTTACTTTGTTTTTTACAGAGTCTCCCCGATTTAAGCATCTTTTCGATGCATTCACAGTAACATTTTCACGTTTGTCTCTTAGGGTTTCTCAGCTCATTTTAATATTTTTTCTGTGCTTCCCTAAAGTCCTTGTATTTTTCTTCGCTTCCCTTTTGTTTTGCCGTTTCGAGAAGGTACTTTTTTACAGTGGTCTTCCAAATGTGAGTGCCATCGTGTTGCATTAGGCCCTTTTTTCAGAGGGTAGCTGGCTTTTGCAGGACTCGATAACAGCGAAGGTATTTCGGTTTTGAAAGAGTGGCTATTATACTCCGCTACTGGCTTCGCATTGGTCTAAATTTAAAAGCCTGTTCCTGTGATCCGATAACGGAATGTGTGTTCATACCCTGCACTAATTGCTTTGTACAGAGTAATTCATTAATGGTAATACATGTACTTTGTGATTGAAGAGTGAATAACAAGGAAATATTAAAAAAGCTTTCTCTAAAATATCCGTAATAGTGCCAGTGTGTACCAAAACTGTGTTATCATCGGTATCTAAAATTGATAGTATGTTACAAAAATCATAAAATGGAATTACTGTCATAAGAATTTACCTATTGGTGTAAGCTAAACCTTAAGTGTAGGTACTACCGTAAAGTCCTTGCATACATACAAAAATGCTAATTTCCTCTTCTTGTTAGTTTAAAAAACGGTTGTCAATCAAGACTGTAAAAAACGTGAGAAAATCTTTATAGCAATTACGTAAACACGTGCAGGCAGAATAAACTGAACGAGGTAGCAAGTTTTTTTTTTATTCTTTTATGGGTCTAGCACACGTGTTACAGGGAAGTCCATAAAGCGCTACAGGAGCGACAGGTGCGCGGAGAAAGCGATTCACGTTGTTCTTGAATCGCTGCAAATTGTACTCGGTGTGAAACACAGTCCTGGGCAAATTATTCCAAAGGGATGATGTTTCCCATATAAAAGACTGCTTGAAAAGCGTTTGTACGAGGAGTAACAAGCTGAACCTCATACGATGTGAAGTATTAGCGCGACGTGTACTTCTAACATGCACCGCTCTGGGAATAATTAAGCGGGCCACATCCTTTGAACACTTTCCATGAAAATACTTGTAGAATAGGTTCAAGTCGCCAACGGTTCTTCGATGTTCCAACGAATCAAGGCCGCCTGTCAGTTCCGGGTCTCCAATCAGACCAACAGCTCTTCTTTGAATAGAATCCAACAAATGCAGTGTATGTTTGGGAGCGGAGCTCCAAACATGGGAGCAGTATTCCATTGTGGGTCGAATTTGAGCTTTGTAAATAATTAACAGTTGTTGTGGAATGTAAAGCTTTTTGGTTCGAAATAATATTTCCAACTTTTGAGAAGCTCTCCTTGCTATGCCTGCAACATATTTGCTACCAAATTAACGCCCAACAACTTGAGTGACGATGTTAGAGGAATGGAGTGCCCCGACATAACTATGTCGGGTTCAGCAACGTAATTTTTTTTGAAAAAACTGCCGTCTGGGTTTTTGTAGCGTTAAATTCCACTTGATTACTGTCACCCCAAGATAGAATTTTAGAGTTTAAACTTGTAACGCAGCGTTGCTACGAGTGTACCTACTGCCACCTATCAATGCAAATCGATTTCGCGGTCTAACTATATGGTATTAGTCCGGAAACTTCTGGATCGCACCACGTATAGTAGATGCTAGTTTAACATAATAGACTATATTTTACTTATACAGCGAGGTTTAAGGAAATAGTATTCTTCTTTAACTTATCAGACATTGAACTAGTTTAAATATTACAAGCTTTTTGACTTTTTATATGAACTATTATAAAGTCTTTGCATACATACAAGAAAACTAAATTTTCTTTCTTTCTTAGTTTAAAATACGATGAACAATCTACCACGTACCACGTATAGTAGGTGCTAGTTTAACATAATAGACTATCTTTTATTTATAGAGGGATGTTTAAGGAAATATTTATATAGTATTTTTTCTTCTTTAACTTATTGGACAGTTGAATCAGTTTAAATATTGTAAGCCTTTTGCCTCTTTATATGAACTATTGTAAAGTCTTTATGCATACGAGAAATCTAAAATTTCTTTATCTCTTTCTTAGCTTAAAAAAACGATTAACAATCAGTACCCTAAAAAATGAGTGTAAATTTTTATAGCAAACACGCGCATGCAGAACAAACTGAAGAAGTTAGCAAGTTGGAACTTGTAACGCAGCATTGCTAGGAGTGTACTTACTGCCCCCTATCAACGCGAATCTATACTATTTCGCGTTCTTCTATATAGCGTTAGTCCGGGAACTTCTGGGTCGCACCGCGTATAGTAGGTGCTAGTTTAACATAATAGACTATCTTTTATTTATACAGGGATGTTTAAGGAAATAATATTTTTTCTTCTTTAACATATTGGACAGTTGAACCAGTTTAAATATTATAAGTCTATTGCCTCTTTATATGAACTATTGTGAAGTCTTTATGAATACAAGAAATCTAAATTTTCTTTATTTCTATCTTAGTTTAAAAAACGATTAACACACAGTATCCTAAAAAATGCGTGTAAATTTTTATAGCAAATACGCGCATGCAGAACAAACTGAACAAGTTAACAAAGTACTTTTTTTTATGAGTCTAGCACACGTGCTACAGGGAAGACCCTAAAGCGCTACAAGAGTGATATGTGTGCGAAAAAGCGGTTCACGTTGTTCTTGAATCACTGTAAATTGTACTTGGTGGGAAACACAGTCCTGGGCAAATTATTCCAAAGGGATGATGTTCTCCATATGAAAGACTGCTTGAAAAGCGTTGTACGAGAAGTAACAAGCTGAACCTCATACGGATGAGAAGTACTAGCGCGACGTATATTTCTAACATGCACCGCTTTGGGAGGAATTTAGCGAGCTACATCTTTCGAACACTCTCCATAAAAATACTTGTAGAATAGGCTCAAGTCGCCAACCGTTCTTCGATGTTTCAGCGAATCAAGGCCGCCGGTCAGTTGCGGGTCTTTAATCAGACGAACAGCTCTTCTCTGAATAGAATCCAACAAATGCAGTGTATGTTTGGGAGCGGAGCCCCAAACATGTGAGCAATATTCCATAGTTGGTCGAATTTGAGCTTTGTAAAGACGTAACAGTTGTTGTGGAGTGTAAAGCTTTCCGGTTCGAAATAATATTTCCAACTTTTGAGAAGCTCTCCGTGCTATGCCTGCGACATGTTCATGCCAGGACATATTTGCTCCCAAACTAACGCCCAACAAATTGAGTGACGATGTTAGAGGAATGGAGTGCCCCGCCATAACTATGTCAAGTTCAGCAACGTTAACTTTTTTAGAAAAAACTACCGCCTGGGTTTTTGTAGTGTTAAATTCCACTTGGTTACTATCACCCCAAGATAGAATTTCTTCCAGGTCTTTGTTAAGTTGAACGACTTCCCGCTGTCTGCGGATATTCGTCTGAGTAGCCGATGTCCGAGCGTTCAGAGTGAATGAAGAGATAAGCGAACGGTCATCTACTAAGCTGTAGATTGGGTTTCCGGTCTTTTCCATCAGATCGTTAATGTAAATGAGAATGAGTGTAGGAGATAGTGTAGAGCCTTGGGGCACACCGGTGTTGATAGTGAAGGTGTTGGAAAGAAACCCGTCGACTGCCACTCGTAAAGAACGTTCTCTGAGGAAACATGAGAGCCACAAAGAGAACTTTTCAGACATACTATAAGAGCGTAGCTTAGCCAACAGTCCATCGTGCCAAACACGGTCGAATGCCTTGGATATATCAAGAAGAACCGCTTGAGATTCTCCAAAGTGTTCAATTGCGTTATTCCAAACATGTGTTACATAAGTCAGAAGATCTCCTGTTGATCTGCGTTTACGAAAGCCATTTTGGTTATCACTAATAATGTTGAATCTTTCAAAATATTTTAGAAGATGCTGATTGATAGCCTCTTCTATGACTTTCGATATTATTGAAAGCAATGCGACTGGTCGGTAGTTATTTGGCAAGATCTTCTTGCCTTTTTTAGGTATCGGCTTTACCGTGGCACATTTCCAGCAGGAAGAAAATATTCCCTTTCTCTAGGGTAAGTTGAAAAGTCTGCATAAAACTGGTCTTAGATTCCTCGCACAATTTCTGAGAACTATGGCAGGGATTCCGTCAGCGCCAGAAGCTACCGTAAAGTCCTTGCATACATACAAAAATGTTAATTTCTTCTTCTTGTTAGTTTAAAAAACGGTTGTCAATCAAGACTCTAAAAAAACGCGAGTAAACACGTGCAGACAGAACAAACTGAACAAGGTAACAAGTTTGAACTTGTAATGCAGCGTTGCTATGAGTGTACCTACTGCTACCTAGGAACACGAATCGATACTAAACTCCTGGACAAAATTAACGCAACAATCTGAAAATTAATTTATCTTTTTCTTATGTCAGTTTTAAAGTTTATCGAGTATTTGAATAGTAGGCTATGCATATTTTGTTTCGTTGTTCATGACAGAAATCAAAACAATTCGTTTAGATTTACAGTTTTAAAGAATTTTTTAGAAGATAAACAATTTTCTGTAATAATGCGATAGATTTTTCTTTAAAAATAAGCTTATAAATTGTTCCCTTTTTCAAAGTAATACGTTTTTGTGGTAGACTGTTTTATTTTTGACCCCGAAGAATTAGAAAAATGAATCGAACAAGGAATTTAACTGAACACGAGGTAGTGCGAGCCTCAGTTTTATTGGACGAGGGATATTGTCAGAGTTATGTTGCCAATTTGTTAGGCAAACATCGTTCCACAATAAGTCGTATGGTAGTCGTATGAAGTAGGAACTTATTCTAGAAGGCTAGGGCAAGGGCAAAAACGATGCACTAGCGACCTAGAAGAACGTTTTATAAGACAATATGCTTTAAGAAACAGGACTGTCACTAGTTCTATAATAAGAAACGAACTCGAAGCTGTTCGCAATGTCACAATTTCTTCTAAAACAGTTAGAAGACGGTTAAATGAAGCTGGATTAAACAGTAGGAGACCAGCCCCTGCGCCCTTGCTTACTAGAAAGAACTTGTTTCCAATCAGTGGATGATTGGAAACAAGTTTTCTTTACAGATGAAAACTATGGTTAGTCTAAAACATCCAGATGGTCGTGAGCGAGTGTGGCGAAGACCAGGAGAGAGGTTTGCTCTTTGCAATATCTCTGCAAGGATTCCATTCGGCGGTGGCTCTGTTCTGGGGTGGCATCTGCTTTGATGCTCGCACAGAGTTAGTTCCTGTCCGTACGAGATCCATGAATGCTGACTACTATCTTGAGAATATTGTAATAGAACATGTGATGCCTTTCGGTCATATTGTGGGGCCCAATTTCCTGTTTATGCAAGACAACGTTCGACCTCACGTGACTAGGGAGGTACTCGACTATCTTAATCAAGTTGATATACCGATTATGCAATGGCCACCAAAAAGCCCGGTTCTGAATCCGATAGAACATGTATGGGATCACCTTAAGAAAAATGTGAAACGTCATATACCTGCACCTAGAAACCTGAAGGAACTTGAAAATGCAGTTATCACAGAATGGGAGCAAATTCCTCAAGATTTTATCCAAAATTTAACTAGAAGCATGCCTAGGCGCATAAACGCTGGCATCCGAAGTAGAGGAGGCAACACACGCTACTAGTGTCCCAGTTACACCATTAATTTTGCTACTGGTGTCCCAGTTTTATTTTTTTCATTATTACATAATTTCAACGATTTTGTTATTAGGTCTTAAGAATAATTTTAATTCGAATCTTATAGAGAAATTTGGTAGCTAATTCACTTTTGAAGTATCCGAATAAGTTTTTTCTAATTTTTTAGTGTAACCAATGTTCATAAAAAATTATTAAAATTAATTCATTATAGAGATTTGTATGATTTAATATATTGTTGCGTTAATTTTGTCCAGGAGTGTATTTCGCATTCTTGCTATATGGCGTTAGTCCGAGAACTTCTGGATTGCATCACCTATATTAGATGCTGGTTGAACCTAATAGACTGTTTTTATGTCTACCGACAGTTTTGAGAAAATATGATTTATTCTTCTTTAACTTATTCGACAGCTGAAGCTTTTAAATGTTTCACGTTTTTTAAGTTTTTATGTGAACTATTCTAAAGTCTAAATTTTCTCCCTTTTTAGTATTCCGTATGGAGCACTTATAAATTCATTTCGGTGCCTGTCCGTCTGTCTGTCTGGCTGCCTGCTTGTCTATCTGTCCGTCTGTCTGTCCATCTGTCTGTCTATCTGTCATACCCGATTTTCTCCTAAACTATTTGACATAGAAAGTTGAAAGGGTCTTTCTGTATAAGCCATTGAAAAGTGCCCCAGCCTCCGATTTAATACAATTTGCCCTTAATTTATTGTTCTCTGTCTGAAACATGCATACATCCGATTTTAGATATCTACCCCTAATATTAAGGGAGTTACGGAGGTGACAACCCTTATCGTTAAAATCGAATTTTGTTGAAAGTACTTGAGATATCTCAATAAAATTTATACTGTTAGGAGTTAGTAATAAGCTTCATATTATACATTTTTATTAAGATTTTTTGCTCGATTACAAATATCGAAATACAAGAAGTTTATTTTTTAGGGGTTTTTTTTTTTTACTAACCCCTGCAGTGACACCTACCAAAAAAAATTTAGTAGTTTTCCATTAGCTGGATATACATATATCAAAATTACAAGAATCTTGAATTGGTGGAACATATAGAAAAAAAAAACTATATTACTCATCATAATATGTCATCATGTATTTTGATAACTTATAAAAAATATTTATATTTAAAAAGAAAATAAGTAATTTTTAATCAAATCTTATTACATCGTCACTATCTTCCTCAATAATGGTAATTACGCTGGTTTTATCAAATATGGTAGTCAGTATTTCGGCTGGCTTCATAATTTTTAATTTATAACGACCGCGGGATGAATAAAAAATAATTGCAGCTTCGTGCGCACAGCAACTTACAGTTCTAGTCGCACATATATCTTTCAATGCACTTATAGGTGTTCAGATTTGGTTTATACTCAATATAGCACCGACAAGATTTGCTATTTTTATGTCCTGATCGAACCTCTACCCTTATAATATTTTCAGAATCCTTTACGTATTCAAGTTTTACACCTTCATCTGTCATTATTTCTGCAAGATAGCATACTGCTTAAGACAATTGGTATGTACCTGTAAATAATACTATGGTGTCATTTTCAGTTAGTATTCACGTTGAAAGCGCGGGCGCGGGCGGGGCGTAGTTAAACGTATAGAACAATGTTTAGTCATGTGTTTGATCAGGTTGCCGCGGCGTTATCGCGCGAGTAGGCAAACGCGGACGCAACGGGCAACTCCCGCGGTGAGAGTCCCGCAACATTTTAGTGCCATACTAGCGCGTTCACGTTGTAAGCGCGAGCCGCTCAGCGTTTTAATAAGCGGGATCAAACTCGTTTGAATTGAGTATGGATAATTAGATTATTAGAAGTTTTCCGCTCTAATTCACGTCTAATGTTATACAAAATATAGTTGAAAGTATTCTTAGACATACGAGTATATTCGTATAACTTCTCAGCTTAATTTCTCAGTTTGTCGTAAAGACAATGAAATTCGCCCCTACACTTTTTGTTGAAATAATTAATATTGTCTTGTGCGATCATTGCATTACTTTTCAAATAACTATTTTCCGTTAAAATTAATATTTGCTTAAAATGCATTTTAGTTTGTGACTTCTGATTATAGACAAGGCGAAATCGGCGCCATCGTTGGAAAAAATTTTCTAATTGAATTTTTTTTCATAACCTTCTCCAGGAGATGCCCCTGAAAGAGGATCAACATGTTGCCGGGCGGTAACCTGGTCCGAATTTTGTTTAAACAAATTTTTTTTAAACAAAGTCCAAAAATTGAAAATTTTCGCCCCGGAACAAGTAAATTGGACCATTTTGAACAAAAAATGTCTCTTGTGAATTTTCTCTAAAATGCGCCGTTTTCGAGATATCGGCGATTTTAGGTGCGAGAAAACGCGAAAATGGCCACTTTCACCTCCCAATATTGGGGTCAAAAATTAAAATTTTCAATGTTGCCAAGTGTCCAAATTAAAGTTTCAGATCTCTTCTACAAATTACCGTAGGAAATATTGCAATATCTTTATTTTTAAACATTGTTTTTTAACAGGTAACAAATTGCGTTCGAGCACCCGCGGCCGCATCGAAACTGTATACATATGTTAGATATATACGCAACGCCCGTACGTAGGCGCGCGGAACTGTATACGCGCTGCAACTCGCTGTAACGTGAAGTATCATGCAAAAGTTCAAACATGCTATTGCTTAAATAAGAGTCGGACACTTTAATAGTTTATTCATTTCTTTTCCGCCCTTACAAGTATGTACATGTGTAATTATGTCTTTTTCTATTAAACGAATTAAATGTGATCATAAGTGCATTTTCTGTGGTAAGTGTGATGATGTTGTACAACAACCAAATTTTGAATCATTTCAAAAAATTCAACAAGCAGCTAATCGTCGGAAAGATGACATAAGTACAAAATTTAACGATTTATATAATCCAAGTAGCAGTGAACAAACTTTTTCTTGGCACAGAAAGTGTTATGCTTCCTATGTAAGTAAAGAAAAAATTGTACGTCGGGAAAATGCTCTCAAAAAACTGGAAGCAGAAAATAATGAAGCTGTTAATAATGAAAAACAGTTATTATCAATTGAACCCGAAGAGAAAGAAAAACCAACATTGCGATCAAAAAGTGTGTCAAAAGCAGAGTGCATGATCTGTGAAAAATTTTAAAAATAAAGACAGTACAACTTATACACTTTCTGATTATAATGCAGCGGAAAAGCTAATGGCAACAGCTCGTCTTAAAATGGACAAAGTCTATACGAAAATTTGCATATATAGTTCAACTACGTCATTACTAGTTCAAAAGCTAAAGTATCATTCCAAATGTTTACAAGATTACAACTATATTGCTAGTCCGTTAAATAAACCAGTAGGTAGACCAGTAAATTCGCAATCGTCAGGTGAATTTATTAGTGAAGCTTTTGAAAAAGTACTTAAGGATATTGATTTAGCTGATTTTGCTTTTGAACTCACTACTTTAACTAGACGAGTTAATAACTATCTAGAAAACGAAAATTGGATAGATAACAAAATTCCATGTACATCCGATGCTTTAAAATTGCACATTTGACGAGCTTCACTACAAACGTACATATGGAAAATGTCATTGTATTCTCGGTATCGACATTTAGATGCAACAGAATTTGGTTACACTATAGAAACAGGTGAATTGTTACCCAAATTCATGTTAAAAATTCGATACCAGATTCGTTAATTAGGCAATGTAAATGTACAAAAAATTGTAAAACTAATGCATGTAATTGCAAAAGCAACAACGTAAGTTGTATACTCATGTGTGGGTGTAATTTAAATATTTGCGAAAATTCTATTAAATATATATAAGTTATATTTCATAAAATTGTTTTAATTCTTCTACCATCCTAATCGAATATTGAATTTTTATTTATATTCATTTGTTATAATAATTAAATTTGATATAACAATTACTCTTTAATAAATAAATATTTTTTACATACTTTTCAAATATATTAATTTTAATAAGAAATCAAGAAACAAAGCTTTATAGAGCATCGCAGTGCGTATACAGTTCCGTGCGCCTACGTACGGGCGTTGCGTATATATCTATGTATACAGTTTCGATGCAGCCGCGGGCGCTCGAACGCAATTTGTTAACTGTTAAAAAACAATATTTAAAAATGAAGATATTGCAATATTTCCTACGGTAATTTGTAGAGGAGATCTCAAACTTTAATTTGGACACTTGGCATTGAAAATTTTAATTTTTGACCCCGATATTGGGAGGTGAAAGTGGCCATTTTCGCGTTTTCTCGCACCTAAAATCGCCGATATCTCGAAAACGGCGCATTTTAGAGAAAATTCACAAGAGACATTTTTTGTTCAAAATGGTCCAATTTACCTACCCTCTTATCTCCCTTTGTATCTCTTTGTATTCATCGTCTTTCCATTTAAGTTTTCTTCTTTTATCCATGAGTTGTAGGATATCGTCTGTTATCCATTGCTGTTTTCGTTTAGTCTTTTTTTTTTCTAGCATTGTTCTAGATGGTTCCATCATCATCGATTTCTCGTTTATGTGCACCTATGTGGTTTCCGTTTTCTTGTGTCCTGATCTTTGCAATATTATCGTTTATTTGTTTTTAAAGTTCATTTCTGATATTCGGGTTTTGTAATTTGCTGATATCAATCTGGTTTTGGTTTACTTTGTTCTTTATTTTTTTCAGTTTAATATGTACTTTAGCGAATATCGGATTATTATATGAATTGGCGTCTGTTCCCGGGTATGCTTTAATTGCCTTAACTGAATTTTTGTTTTTCATTTATAAGAATGTAGTCTATCTGATTTCTCGCCACTTTGTTGACGTTGTCTTGTGGAGATTTCCATGTGTAGAGCTTCCGACTTGGGATTTTATAGAACGTATTTGTTATAATCATGTTCTTTTCTTGGCAGAATTGTATTGATCTGTCTCCTCTTTCATTTCTCTTACCAAGTCCATACCGCCCCACATGATGTCCACTTCGTTGCCAACGCTAAAGCTATCCAACCTAATATAATCTTCTTCTTCATGTGCCCTGTCCTCCCAGAACGTTGGAAACCGTATGCATTATTTTAACTCTGTCGGCAGCGGCTCTGAAAACTGAGGTGGTACTCAATCTGTACCACAGGCGTAAATTCCTTAGCTGAATGTTCTCCTTCTACCGGGATTACGTTTGTTACGTAAATCTTTCATTGAATTATTAGCTGTAGCAGGTAGTAGTTGGTGTTGTTTCTCATCACATGCCCGTAATATTCCACTTTTCTTTTTTTAATCGTATTGATGATCTGTTTCTTTATCCATTTGTTGTATCTTGGGAATATTGGTTTTCTTTGCCAGCAATATAAACACGCATCTAAATTTTACAATTTAGGGAGCGGTCGTTCATTATCAATGAATCTTAACAGATTTTTGTGTCATCTTTTCTATAAATAATATTCAAAACGTGTAAGTATTACTTCGGTTTATGTTAAAGATGTTTGAGAACAATTAATGGGTTTATTAGTAATAAACTATTTTTAGGGTCCGTATGGAATAACTTATAAGATCATGTCAGTGTCTATCCGTCAGTTACACCCGATTTTCTACGAAACTATTCAACCAAGAAAGTTAAGATTTGGCACTAAAATAGGAATTGATGGTCTCATCGGAGCCGCGTAGTTTTGAAAGTTAAATTTTGACTTAAGAGGTTAGTTTTGGGGGAAGAAATCTGAAGTGAAAAAAAATTTACCAGGTCATCGAGTGTGATGTCAAATGAAAGCTTGTAAAAACACGAGTTCAAAAATATATATGATGTAATACTAGCGCACACTTTTCATTGTATTATTATTATTATTAAAAAACTTGTTCCGGGGCGAAAATTTCAATTTTTGGACTTTGTTTAAAAAAAATTTGTTTAAACAAATTCGGACCAGGTTACCGCCCGGCAACATGTTGATCCTCTTTCAGGGGCATCTCCTGGAGAAGGTTATGAAAAAAAATTCAATTAGAAAATTTTTTCCAACGATGGCGCCGATTTCGCCTTGTCTATTACACAAGTAAGCTAGATGCGCCTGCCTCCCTTACAAAGGCGACATTAAATATTTTTGTTAATTATGTTCCACCAATAGGATACTTCTGTAATTTTAATACGTAATAGCTAACTAATGAAATAATACAATACATTTTTTTGGTAGATGTCACTGCAGGGGTTAATAAAAAAACCCACCCCTAAAAAATATACTTCTTGTATTTCAATATTTGTAATCGAGCGAAAAATCTGAAAAAAAAATATAATATGAAGCTTATTACTAACTACTAATAGTATAAATTTTATTGACATATCTCAAGTAGTTTAATTTTAACGTTAAGGGTTGTCACCCCCGTAACTCCCTTAATATTAGGAGTAGAAGTCTGAAATCGGGTGTGTGCATGTTTCAGATAGATAACAACAAATTAAAGGCAAAATGTATTAAATTAGATGCCGGGGCTTTTTTTTTTTTTTTTTTTTTATACAGGGAGAAATCCGCTTTATGGATTTCTGGAGCAGTCTGCGTCACCGTAAGGGTGCCCCAAAGTGCTCCAGGTATGTGGGGCTCACCGACCTGAAGGGTTGGCATACCACTAAAACTCCTTGTGAGCTGGGAAAACCCTCTACTCCTTTTACAATTCTGGTTTGTCAATGTCTAGATATTTGATGTATGCTAACTCTAAGGTTAATTTTCTAATATGTGAATCTAACCTACCTTAATGCTAACTTAATGCTAACTTAACCTAGTTCCCCATTTTCCGGGGGTGTGGTGTTATAATTGTGTTAGTCGTGTGTGTTGTTTACACTTTTTAAAACTGAAGGAGTTGCTCAACTAAACTACGGCCTTAATTAATCAAGGGTAGTCCATGTTGAATCTAGTGTTGGTTAGTCTAGTGGTAGAATGTCCGTTGGTCGTAGGTATCGATTGCCGACATTTACGTTGCCTCTGAAAGTGTTCGCTATCTCGGGGTTAGGATGGACCGCTGCTTTCTCAAGGAAGCGAAGCTGGGCATTACGCGTGAATTCTTTTATTGTGGGCATTTCAAACTCCCTGTGCAACTGATTGTTGCGGACGAACCAGGGAGCTCCTGCTATGATACGGAGGGCTTTATTTTGGACTGTCTGGACCTTGGTCTGATGAGTTTTGGACATCTGGCACCAGGCCTGACAGGCGTACGTAAGTCCGGCCCTGATTATCGATTTGTAAATTAGCAACTTGTTGTTAGTTGATAATTTAATACGATGATTCAGGAGCGGATACAGCTTCCCTAGAAGCTGATTTCCCTTGCGCACGACCATAGGCACTTGGTCCTTCCATACGAGCCGTTAGATGCCGGGGCATTTTTCAATAGCTTATACGCAAAGACCATTTGTCACTACTATAGGAATTGATAGCTCCATCAGAGCCGTGTAGTTTTGAAAGTTAAATTTTGACATAAAGGGTTAGTTTTAAGGGGTGAAAACGGAAGTGAAAAAAAAATTACAGAGTCATCGAGTGGAGTGTCAATTGAATGTTTGTAAAAAGATAAGTTCAAAAATACATATAATGTAATACTTGAGCATACTTTTCTTTGTATTATTTTTAAAAAATTGTGACAAATCGCTGCCCCCCCTTATCTAGAAACGTAGTGATCAAAAAATTTGGAAAAAAGTCTGGAATATTCTCTACAGTGTGTAGATTGAACGAAAATTATCACGAGTGCATTACCTTTAATAATTTATCTGGTATGTAAAAAAAACAAAAATTTCAAGGTCATCAGTTTTCAGTAAAGATCGGAAAAAACTTTGTTGGAAACTCATTTGGGATGTGTTTCGTGAAGTCACTGATCATTTTATACCTCCGTAACAAAAATTTTTATTTTAAAAGCAATCAGCATACGGAACACTAATTGCGCAAGTCCAACTTACGCTTGACCGGTTATTTAGTTCAAAAAGTGGTTTTCAAACAATCAAAAAGAAGTTATTTTTATAGTAAAAATACAGGTTTCTGGAATATCATTTCCCCTATACGTAAACTCATAATTAAATAAATAATAAAAACTAGGAAAATACAATTATATTCCAACAGAATAGAATGACTAACTATATTATAATAACCAAATAACAAATTATTTATTTTTTCTTTTTTCCATGAGCTTTTTTGTCCTTCTTGCTTTTACCGGATTCTAGAGCTTTCGTTACATATTCTTTTTCCAGTTGTACCGCTTCACACATCATTTCAACAGAGTCATTTCTAATTTCTAAAAGTTCCAATAAGTTATAAATAAATACTAAATAGCTATTTTTGAAACAAGTGCATTTTCCATAAATTGACGTTATGAGTCGTATTTTTTAATAACTTACTGCCCCATTCACCAAAAAGATTTAATTTTAGACTCAGGACCTATTTGATAACAGTAGAAGTTTGTAAGCAAAAAGTAATTTTTAAAATGTTTTTATAAAATATGAAGTAATTGTTCTTTTACAAATATACAATATTTGTATAGTTGTTGTAGACTTGTACCAAAACAAATTGACAAGCAAATTACTTATTAACAACGACTGATTCAAATGTACCTAACAAGTGTAACCAATAAGTGGTAGTTGTACTTTACTAATCATTTTCTACTTAGGCGGATAGTTTTATAAATTAAACTTATTTCGTAGTGTCAAATAGATGGGGTCCTTTAGGGGAATATGAAAATGAAGAAATTATTTAAAGACATCTAAAAGCCTATAGGTCCAAAATAAAGAATTCTTGAATTGCAATCTTGTTATAAATTTAATAAATGATTTTAAATGACATCTACGCACGTAAAGATTAATATTACTACTTCATCCAACTGACCAGTCTCACGTGCTAACAAAAATGTAACTATGGAGTTTTATTGGCTGAGTACTAGAGACTATGTTATGTTATAGTAGATGTACATAACACGTAGGTTGTTTTTAGTCTGACATATAGATGCCGTTTTCAAAAAAAACCATATGATTTTTAGGAAGCACCAACCTTCAAATGATACATGATGTGAATTTCATCTGTTGATTAAACATTGTTTTTTGATGGGAAAAAATACCGTTTAAGCAAGGCAATGGCTTGATAAGTGTTATGGGGACTCTGCCCCTGGAAAATCACTCATAATTTACTGGTATGCTGAATTTAAACGCGGTCGGACAGATACAAATGATGCTGAACGCTCTGGACGCCCAAATGAGGTGGTTATACCAGAAAATATCAAAAAAATCCACTAAAATTGTTTTGGATGACCGTAAAGTGAATTTGCTTGAGGTAGCTGACACCCTAAAGATAACGTGTTGATGATTCTGAGCGCTGTTTGGACCTGTTTAAGCGTAATAAAAATAATTTTTTCATGCGGTATGTGACAATGGATGAAACATGGATTCACCACTATACACCGGAATCAAATCGGTAGTCAGCTGAGTGGAGACAGCATCCGGTGAAAGCCGCCCGAAGCGACCAAAGACACAACAGTCGGCTGGGAAGGTTTTGGCTTCTGTATTTTGGGATGTACATGGAATAATTTTCATCGACTATGCTGAAAGGGAAAAACCATCAATAGCAAATATTATATACAGTTATTGGTGCATTTGAAGGCAGAAATTGCAAAGAAATGACCTCAAATGAACAAAGTGCTCTTTCATTAAGACAATGCACCGTGTCATAACTCAATGGTTACGATGGCAAAATTGCATGATTTGGCCCCGAGCAACTATTATCTATTCGCAGACCTCAAAAAAATGTTCGCGGGAAAGAGATTTGGCTCCAGTGAAGAATTTATCGCCGAAACTAAGGCCTATTTTGTAGGCAAAGACAAATCCTTTTGCAAAAAAGGTGTAGAAAAGTTAGAAAAGCGTTAGACTGATTGTATCGCTCTCGAAGGAGACTATGTTGATGAATAAGGTCGAATTTTGCAAAAAAAAAAAATGTTTTAAGTAGCTAGACCAAAAACTTTTCAGCCTACGTAATATATATATATATATATATATATATATATATATATATATATATATATATATATATATATATATATATATTGCTTTATGCGAAACTAAAATCCATTCCTAGAACAGTATCAACAACTTTCTCTATCCTGGATTTTTTATTTTTATATTTTTATTCCCATCTTAGCCTTAAATTCGAATTTTTCTTTTTGTCTGAAGCAATTACGCTTGTTCATAAGAGGATGCTTCAAAATCCAGCATGTTTGATGTTTTGTAGTTAAAAATTATATCTTAAATAACCGCATGATTCATCTGCTTCCCTTATTGGCCACCAAGTTATACTAACTTTAGAGCCCTTTTTATTTTTTTTGCATATACTATCGACTATATATAGATTTACCATTCAAGTTCCTGAACCAGTATCCTAGGAGCATTCGAATTCGAACATAGTTTGGCGTTTTAATAGTATCTTTTTCAAAGCATGGCCATACTCAGAAGAACTATCAACTTCGAAAAGAGAAAGCAAGCGAACTTCGCAATATTAGTAAGATGAAGTTACACTTGATTTACCTGTATCATATTTTTCGGAACTTTATGGTTTCCAAAAATATTTTAAAAATAGTAATTTTTAGTATAATCATGACGTAAAGTATTTTATGTTACAACTGTGCTGAAATTTTACTTTTAACGAGTATATTTCTACTTGTTTTATAAACATAACGATCTTAAAGCTTTCTGGAGGTATGTTCAACAGAAGAGGAAAAGTTGTGCAATTCCAGGTGTAATGACATACCAAAATGCTGATTTTAATAACCCTTAGGACATTGTTAGGGCTTTTGCCAATCATTTCTGGAGTGTTTATATTACTGCGACTGATGTCACCAGTAGTTCTCACTCTGTGAATCAAGGGCATATGTGTCAAAGCGACTTAAACCAAAGATGTCCAGTGGCCCAGACTCTGTGCCAAGTTTTTGTATTAGAGATACTATAGATGTTTTGGCTGCTCCACTTAGTAGAATTTTTAACCTTTCAATATCTAGCCAAAGATATCCTGTGAGGTGGAAAACGGCCAAAATATGTCCAGTTTATAAGAGTGGCAATAGAGCAGAAGTGGAAAACTACAGGCCAGTCTCACTTATCTGTGGTTTTTCGAAGATTTTTGAAATGCTTTTGCATGGGCACATTGTGGCCAGAGTGGAACCATAGTTGTCGGTGCGTCAGCACGGTTTTATGAGGGGTCGGTCGATGGCTACCAACTTGTCCTCCTTTGCACATTTTACTTCTAAGGTGCTTCATTTGGGAGGTTAGGTTGATGTGGTGTTTACTGACTTCTCGAAGGCGTTTGACAGGATAGATCATGGTTTGCTTCTGGGAAAGATGGTTGATTTCGGCTTCACAACGAATTTTGTTAGTTTCTTCAGGACATACCTCGTGGAAAGATTCCACTATGTTCAGTATAACGGTTTTAGGTCGCATTCGTTTCGTGCAGAGTCTGGTGTTCCACAGGAGTCAAACTTGGGACCGCTATTGTTCCTTATGTTCATTAACGTGGAATACCAGATGTTTGCGGATGACACGAAATTGTATGTGTCAGTTGAGTCTGGTGGCGACTGTGAACGACTGCAGAGTAGTGTTGAAGCAGACGTGGTGTAACAGCAATGGGATATTGCTAAATGCAAACAAATGTTCTGTAATGACAGTGAGCCGTAAAGTATCTCCAGTGAACTATAATTACAGTATAGGTAATATAGAGTTGCAGAGAGTGGAGACAGCCAAAGATCTAGGCATTATTCTGGACTCTAGGTTGACCTTCAATCAGCACATTGGCAAGGTGGTTTCAGAAGCGTTAAAAATGGTGGGTCTTTTCAGAATATTGAAACCTTTTCAACATTATTCAATACACTGGTCAGAAGTAGGCTTGAGTATGGGTCTATTATCTGGGCACCATTGTATAATAGGTGGATTGTGGCTTTGGAAAGGGTTCAGAGGAGGTTTTTAAGGTTCTTGGCTGGGAAAGTTGATGGAGTGTATCCACCGGTAGGTATAGAGAATGATATTTTGTTAGAGAGATTTACTTATATGACCTTAAAGAAACGTAGAAATATGGGTACGGTGATGTTTCTGTATAAACTTGTAAATGGTGTGATTCAATGTGCACTGTTGCTGAAGGAACTGAATTTTGTTGTGCCCAGATTAGCTCACCGGACTGGAAACTTCTTCAATCTTCCTACTGCTCACACAAATATATTATATACTTCTCCCGTTTATAAGATATGCGCTGCTTATAATAAGGTATCTAGAGCATGTGATCTGTCCATGTCTCAGAGGGAATTCTTCTGTATCTGTCTAAATTTATTTTAATAGCTGTAAGCATATATGAAATTGTAGTTTGTTTATTGTTTGTATAATTAAGCATTTTGTGATATGTATTAGTATTGTTTAAAGATTGTATGCTCGGCCCTACTAATTAATTATTTTATTGGGCTACAGGCTAACAGTAAATAAATAAATAAATAAATGTTTTTAACATAGTATTTGCTAATACAACAATAAGAAAACAATATTTGTTCACACCTGAAAACCATTGGGAAAGTATTTCAAAATTTGCAATTTGATTTTCTAATAAATCTTCAATATCTTGGCGCATAGCTAGTTCATCATTTCGATATTGTCTTAATATTCGTTCAATATTAGCCTCGTCAACAATATAATCTTGATCAGATTTTATCTTACTAAAAATATAACATTGTTTAATTAAATCTGTGAGGCCTAGTTCAAACCCTTCTTAACAAATGTTAAACTATTTTTGTAAATTGAATAGATTTAAACAAGCCACAGTCTTAAGTCTTTGAAGTGGGATGTGATAGGCCTGTGTGAGATACACAAAATGGGAGAAGAATGTATAGTTTTAAAATCACACAAAAAAAAACTTTCTTTTATAAAGGATCGAAAACCGATAGCCAACGTGGGATAGGATTCATTATTCACAAAACCCTAACACCAAATATAATAAAATTCATTCAAAAACATTATATCTCACAGAATCACCTTAGTAAGCTTAAAAACCTCGAACCAATGTATGGTGAAGGTAATACAATGTTATGCCCTAACAACAGGTTATACTGATGAAGGAGTAGAATCTCTCTATGGCGATTTTACAGAACTAATAGCAAGAGATAAGATAACGTACACGTTCGTTATGTGAGATTTTAACGCAAAGCTGGGAAAGAAACAGGAAGAAAGCGAAGTGCATGTTGGCAAGTTTCATTTTGATGAGAGAAATGATAGAGGTACAATGATGCTGGACTTAGAATAAGAGGAAACAGGTTATACAATATGAATTCCTTCGGCTAAAAAAATCAAGAAACTGTACAGGGTGGTCCAAATTGGACATTTTTAAAGGTAAACCCCTTTATCTAAAGGAGATAGACGAAAACTGATGTCTGTGGCTGAGGTTCAATTTTTATGATAAACTCAATGGTGAAAACCGCATATCCATATTTAGTACCGTTTCAGATATACAGGGTGTTTTTCAAAAATCTGCATTTTGGATAAATGTTTGTAATTCTTTTCCTATTGAAAATTTTTGATTTCTGTAAAAACATGTTCAAAGCACTTTTTCACGTGGGTTTCAACAGAGTAAGTTACATTTTTTTACAACTAATATTTTAATAGTTATTAACGCAAAAATATATTTTTTAAATGGGATACCCTGTATATTTTTCCTTATCCGAATAGAGTTTTAAAGTATCATTCTAAAAATAAAGCACACCTTATATTTTGCTTAAATCTACTTCAAAATATAAAGGTTTTCAGCTTTTACGCGAGTTTTAAATGCACATTTTGTGAGTAGGCTTTGGACGGAGCGGCCATATGGTTTAATTCAATTGTTTACTCATAGTTGTCAAATTTTACTTCAGGATCAGTTATTGAATTGTCAAATAAATCGCAATGAAGTTTGAAAATAACGAAAAATTGGATATGATAGTGTATTTCATACAAACCGGAGAAAATTCGGAAGCGGCAAGTATTTTGTACCACGAATGGTATCTAGAGAGGCGTCAACCCTTCAAGGATATATTCGCTCGATTGCGACATAACCTAGTTAATAGTGGCCAGTTTGAAAAGAAATGACCCAAAAATTATGCATGAAACAGGGATAAGGAGGAAATCGTAGTTTTAGGAACTATCGGAAATAATCCTCACCCGACAGTTAAAAGAATCCACTGGACTACCAAGAACTAACGGGAGTCTTACTTTGAAGAAGCACAAATTCAGGCCATATAGAATAAAAAAAGTTCATCACCTTAGAGACGGAGATTTTCAACTGCGTATGGATTTTTGCCAATGGTTTCTGGATAATTGTAACCATTTTCCGAATTTTTCATTAAATTTCATTTGGAAAGACGAAGCTTATGTAAGCAATGCAGGTATTTTTAACCGTTACAATTCTTATACGTGGGCACAAGAAAATCCTCATTTAGTTTTGGAGCAAAGAAATCAAGGCAGATTTGGATTTAATGTGTGGGCAGGAATTTTTAGAGGCAGGGTTATAGGTCCATTTATTTACGAAGGAACTCACCTCTCAGAGATATTTACCTCTTGTTGATGAACTGCCGTTAATGGACCTTAGAAATATATTTTTTCAACACGACGGGGCACCCCCTCATAATGCTACAGTTATTAGTAATTTTTTATAGGCCAATTTCGACAATTACTGGATAGCCAACCAAGGTCCGAACCGTTGGCCGGCAAGGGCACCGAATTTAATACCCATGAACTCTTATCTCTGGGGAGGATTGAAAGACCTAATTTTTAAATTGCCGACAAACACCCGGCAAGAGTTAGAAGTCGCAGTGATACATAGTTTTGCAGCTCTCACTCCTCTTGAACTAATCAACTCGGTGTGCAGAAAAGGTGCCGCCTATGTGTAAATGAAACTGGAAATTAAGAAGAACTTAGAAAGTTATCCAAGGAAACGAGAAATATGATAAGGCGTGATTTCAAAAAAATTATATGAAACAGAAGTGGAAACGTTAATTGCTAACAGCAAGAGATTGAAAAGCCTCAGACACAATCAACTATGCAGACGGGTTGTAGCACGGACAGTCAGCATGGTAACGAAATAGGAGACCGAAATGAAATATTTTGCGAAATTGAAGAAGAAATATTAAATGTAGTCTCAGAAGATCTGCCCGAAAATCACAAAAGATGAATGTATGCTTTAAAATCCCTGAAAAACAACAAAACACCAAGTGACGATGAAATTCTGAGAAAAATATTGAGATACGTGGGAAGTGCGGTTTTATCGGAATTATGAACGTTGTTCAACGAATGCTCGAGTCGGGAGAAGATTCCGAAAAACTGGAATAACGCTTTGTACTATTGTATCAAAAAGGGGGAAAATCAACCTAGAAAATTACACACCTATTTCACTCTTGTCTCATGTATATCAAATTCAGTTTATTTGCCAATATCTACAAATTCATAAAGTGACAGAAATTAAATTTGCTCGAAATACGACAAAAAGGATGGCACTGCGACTATAAATAGCCGATACCACAAGCCCTTCACTATTTGGGCATGTGTAGTGCCACCCAGTGGCGAACCTATACCTTAAAAATAAATAAAAAACTAATTCAAAAAATTCTAAAATAAAAAATTCTAAAAATAGCAGAGCGGAAAGAGGGATCGGCGAGAGAAACGGGCGGCGGAGGTGCGGGGAGATGTAAATTTTACATAATATGATATGGTGGGCAAGTGGTACCACCTCTAAAAGGATCCCCAAAAAATTATATACAAAGTAGGTAAATATTACGTTAAATTAGAATACTTTTGCTGGTTAATAAGTTGGTGTTTTACATAGGAAGAAAACTTGCCTGGTGATAATTGTTTAACCTCTTGTGACAAAGAATTCCACAAATGCACAGCAACAAAAATAAAGGACTTTTGAAATATAAATTACTCTCTAAAGTTATAAGCAACAGACTATCAAACAAATTGGACCACTACCAACTAAAAAAACAGGCTGGATTCAGAGAACAGTACAGCACTCACTTATTAACGTCGCTAATCCTAATGGAAAAATGAAAAGAATACAATGTGGACAAGTGTATAGCGTTTGTGGATTACCAAAAAGCGTTTGATATGCTCGAATATTGGGCATGAGATCACTCTGGAATGCCAGAATTGATAGTCGATACATCCAAATCATCAGACACATATATGAAAATGCTACCGCTACCATACAAGTTTTAGAGAAAAACGATCCAATTGTTATAAAAAGATGCATTAGGCAGGGAGACACAGTGTCCGCAAAGGTCTTCACTCTAGTCATCGAAGATATATTCATGAGCCCACATAGCCAGTATACGAGTATGAGATACGCTGATAACATCGTTTAATTTGCCGAAAATAAAGAACAAGTAGAACAAATGCTCTTAGAATTGGACGAACAGTCAAATAAGATAGGACTTGGCATGAACATATGGAAAAGAGAATGTGTCAAGTTACGTATACCTAGGTCACGAAATTTCAATAGAAAGGGACAACCAAAAAAAAAAAGAAATATATCGACGCAGAAGACTAGCGTGGACATTGAAAAACAAAAATATCCTTATGAGCCTTAGATCTCGCCTGTTTGAGCAATGTCCTTCTAGTGATGACTTATAGCGCTCAAACTTGAGTGGTTACCAAAAAACCAATGGACATGCTCAAAAAGGTTCAGAGAGCCATGTAGCGGCAAATGATGTGAATATCGTTGAAAGACCGAAAAAGAAAGGAGCAAATTAGAGGCATAACCAAAATTAAGGATGGTGAGGCGATTGTTGAGTTGAAATTGGGGTTTGCCGTTCACACGGCTAGATATCGGGATGATCGATAGACAAGGATAATATTACAGTGAAGATTATATATCGGAAAGCCAACTAGAGCACGACTACTAATGCGCTGTATAGACGACATAAAGGGAGCGATAGGTCTATTATGGATGAGGGAAGTGCTGCTGTATATGTTGGGAGTTTGTTAAGCCGGACCATTTTAGCTTAGTAATCATCATAAATGAAGAAGACGCTAATGGTATTTAATGCGATATAATATTCGAGCAATTCATTGGTAATACTCTCCTGGCCTGAACTTTTTCTATTCTTAAGTTTTTCAAGAGGTATTTCAATATGCCTTTTGTTTATCCTATAAACATGTCCATAATACTACTACATCATTAGTCAGGCAAATCAAAAATAAGCGCTAACAAGACTTTCTTTGAAATAATGAAAAAGAAATTTTATGCGCTTCAAGAGCTGATATAGAGTTTAAATAGCAGCAAGGAAAAAAGAATTAATAAGCACTTTTTATACAGAAAAAGAAACATGGATGAACTATTTGACAGAACAAAGAAGAGAAAGAAAATGAATTAAAATACTAGAAATAGTAACGAACGATTTTTTTTTTTTTTTTTTTTTTTTTTTTTTATGGGTCTAGCACACGTGCTACAGGGAAGTCCCTAAAGCGCTACAGGAGCGACACGTGTGCGGAGAAAACGATTCACGTTGTTCTTGAATCGCTGTAGATTGTACTCGATGGGAAACACAGTCCTGGGTAAACCATTCCAAAGGTATGATGTTCTCCATATAAAAGACTGCTTGAAAAGCGTTGTACGAGGAGTAACAAGCTGAACCTCATACGGATGTGAAGCATTAGCGCGACGTGTACTTCTAATATGCACCGCTCTGGGAGGAATTAAACGGGCCACATCTTTCGAACACTTTCCATGAAAGTACTTGTAGAATAGGCTCAAGTCGCCAACCGTTCTTCGATGTTCCAGCGAATCAAGGCCGTCGGTCAATTCCGGGTGTCCAATCAGACGAACAGCTCTTCTCTGGATAGAATCCAACAAATGCAGTGTATGTTTGGGAGCGGAGCTCCAAACATGGGAGCAGTATTCCATAGTTGGTCGAATTTGAGCTTTGTAAAGACTTAACAGTTGTTGTGGAGTGTAAAGCTTTCTGGTTCGAAACAATATTCCCAACTTTTGAGAAGCTCTTCTTGCTATGCCTGCAACATGTTCATGCCAGGACATATTTGCTCCCAAATTAACGCCTAACAGATTGAGTGACGATGTTAGAGGGATGGAGTGCCCCGACATAACTATGTCGGGTTCTGCAACGTTAACTTTTTTAGAAAAAACTGCCGCCTGGGTTTTTGTAGCGTTAAATTCCACTTGGTTACTGTCACCCCAAGATAGAATTTCTTCCAGGTCTTTGTTAAGTTGAATGACTTCCTGCTGTCTGCGGATATTCGTCTGAGTAGCCGATGTCCGAGCGTTCAAAGTGAATGAAGAGATAAGTGTACTGTCATCTGCAAAGCTGTAGATTGGATTCTCGGTCTTTTCCAGCAGATCGTTAATATAAATGAGGAAGAGAGTAGGAGACAGTATGGAACCTTGGGGCACACCGGCGTTGATAGTGAAGGTGTTAGAAAGAAATCCGTCAACTGCCACTCGTAAAGAACGCTCTCTGAGGAAACATGAGAGCCACAAACAGAACTTTTCAGACATACCATAAGAACGTAGCTTAGCCAACAGCCCATCGTGCCAAACACGGTCAAATGCCTTGGATATGTCAAGAGCAACCGCTCGAGATTCTCCAAAGTGTTCAATTGCGTTGTTCCAAACATGTGTTACATAAGTCAGAAGATCTCCTGTTGATCTATTTTTACGAAAGCCATATTGGTGATCACTAATAATGTTGAATCCTTCAAGATATTTTAGAAGATGCTGATTGATAGCCTTTTCCATGACTTTCGATATTATTGAGAGTAGTGCGATTGGTCGGTAGTTATTTGGCAAGGTCTTCTTGCCTTTTTTAGGTATCGGCTGAACTGTGGCACATTTCCAACAGGAAGGAAATATTCCCTTTCTGTAGGATAGGTTGAAAAGTCTACAGAAAACTGGTGTTAGTTCCCTCGCACAGTTCTTGAGAACTATGGCAGGTATTCCGTCAGCGCCTGAAGCCTTTTTGGTGTCTAGCTTCATCAAAATACGTTTTATGATACGCTGTCTGAAGACAATATCGGGCATCCTTGACTGCACTATGGGAATAGTAGGTGGTGTTTTTCCTTGGAAATCGACAGTAGAATGTGAAGCAAAGAGTTCAGCCAACAAGTTCGCTTTCTCAACAGGTGTCGTTGCAATAGAATTATCTGGCCGTGTGAGTGGTGGTATGGTGGATTTGGTGAAATTTTGACTAACTGCCTTAGCGACTGACCAAAAGGACCTGGAATTGCCGGGACAAGCGAGAAGTTTGTTTCTAATCCGTTGATTGTGTACCTCCTTGGTTTCGTCGATAATTTCTTTGCATCTGTTCCTGGCACGAACAAAGATGTTACGATTTATGGTGTTAGGATCTTCACGCCACTGTCGGTATGCAAGATGTTTAGAAGTAACAGCTTCTTTGCATTTTATGTCAAACCAAGGCTTGCCGTTGGAAGGGCATTTCTTCGAAAAAGGGATGTAAGCATCCATACCGGCCAAAATAACATCGGAAACCTCCCTGGTGCAGTCAGATGGGTCGTCGGATCGAAAACAAACGTCCAACCAAGGGAAAGTTCGAAAATATTCCATGAGATCTTCCCATTTAGCAGATTTGTAGTGCCAAATCTTGCGCGGTTTGGGCGCCTCTCTGTCACTGATTGGTAGAATACTCGATGTCGAAAGTAGTTTATGGTCGGAAGAACCTAACGGTGGATTTACGCTGACCGTGTAAATCTCCGGATTAGTGGTTAAAAACAGATCAAGAAGACTGGCGAACTCTCCGTCTCGATCAGGGATCCGTGTTGGTTCATCAATAAGCTGAGTCAAGCCACAACTGATTGAAAATGATTCGGCTTCACGACCTTGTTCGTCGGTAGTATTTGAATATTTAAGCCAGTTGATGTTGTGGACATTAAAGTCGCCCAGGATGGCAATGTCGGCATTTGGATAGTTAATTTGTAAATGATCTATGGTGTCTGCAAGAGAAGCGAAAAGTGTTCTAAAGTTTGTATCACTTGGTGGTCGATAGAGGATACAGACGAACCTTGTGGTTGGTTTAGTCGTGAAGTAGTAGACCCAGATATTTAGGTTTGTTGGGTCTTAAATGTAAGGGCAGAGCATTTTGCAATGACCACATTTAAAACCATGTTTTCCAGTTACTCAGACAAGTCATTTTGGAGGAAATACAGGTAATGTAAGCCAGTTATCCGGCCAGAAATATTTGTCTCTTATATCGAGGAGTTTGCTGATATCAGTTTTTATTTTAAAATATTTTTATTTATACAGAGTGTTGCAAACCTCTTGAATAATTGTATTTTTTTTTTTAATATAAATAAACTACTGGCTTAACTCATATATTAATTTCAATATTTTACCAGGTGTCTTCATCAACTTCTTCAATTGGAGTGATCATAAATTGGTCCATAGGTAGTTCTTCTAATATTTGTGGAGCAAACTCTTTGGGGTTGTTACTACGTATTCCTACTGTGTCATCTATAATATTTGTGTTATATACTAGATTTTCTTGAAGAAATTCTTCCCTACAACAAAGTGGCATTTCTAAGGTAAGTTAGGTGAAAAATTTAAAATAGATTGAAATGTTATTTAAAAATATAAGTTTTATTCAAAATAAATTTCCATGTAGGACTAACATTGTTTAATCAGTGCAAATAGTATTTTTGGAATTTTCGCTGCAATAAAAATTATGTTTATCTAATTTGTAATTATAAATAACCGGGTCAAGTGCAATTAGTGCTGCGTACGTTGTGTTGTTGTGGAAGTATAAAATGATCAGTGACTTCACAAAACACATTCCAAATGAGTTTTCAACAAAGTTATTTTCCGATCTTTATTGAAAACTGATGACCTTGATTTTTTTTTAAGTACCAGATAAATTATTAAAGGTAATACACTTTCTAATTTTCGTTCCATCTACACCCTGCGGAGAATATTCCAGAATTTTTTCAAAATTTTTTGATTAGTACTTTTCGAGATAAGGTGGGAGGACAGCGATTTTTCGTACTTTTTTAAAAATAATACACAAGTATTACATGATATATATTTTTGAACTCGTTTTTTACAAGCTTTCATTTGACATCCCACTCGATGACCTGTTAAAAAAAATTTCACTTCCCATTTCACCCTCCAAAACTAACTCCTTAAGTCAGAATTTAACTTTTAAAATTACACGGCTCTGATGAGGCCATCAATTCCTACATTATTGTCAAATGTCAACTTTCTATGTCAAATAGTTTCGGAGAAAATCGGGTGTGTCAGACAGACAGACGGACACCAAAGTGATTTTATAAGTGTTTCATACGGAACACTAAAAAAAATAAAAGATCTTTCGGATTTTACATTTTTTTAGACATCTGGTGTAGTTGTCAAAAACAGTAATGAAAATTGAAATATAAAAATTACTGAAAATAACACATGCCAACAAAAATTGGACGAAACTTCAGACCCTGAGACTAGAGTCTATTTTTTCAAAGGTCTTTGGTGCGCTCAATCCGAATCTGGCCTCAGAATTGCTCCATCACATCAGGTTCTCGAGATATTCTAACCTCAAAATGCAAAAAAAACGGGTTTTCGCTATATTCGGGATTATTTTTCTCCACGCGAATTAATTTTTCTCCACACAACTTGTTACGGCATATGAAAGTACTACTCTTCCCCATCAAAATACATTTGAATTTTTTTAGATATCTTATTTCTTCTCGGAGAAATCAGCTTTCTAGTAGCAACATTGCTTATTTGTTATCATACATGGTGTCCCATTTTAATGTACCAGGCTTCTTAATTTTTTTATGTCAGCTTTTAGTAAAAAAAGTTTCAGATAAAAGTTGAAGAGTTTTAAAGGGGCAATAAAACGATATAATTGTAATGACCTGGGGAGATCATTTTGAAGGTCATTTCAAGGTCAACTTTGATTTTTTAAATAGAAATCCATATTTTTTACAGCGGCATCATGTTTCTCTGAAAAAAATACAAAAATCTTGTTCGAAAAAGCTTTCTCATATTCAACGGGTTTGAGTTATCACACTGCATATGGGTGAAGACCTAGATGTAATGCTTGATATTTTTTATGCCTTGTGCCTTATATTAAGTCTCTCTATTTTTCTTCATAACTAACACATGGGCTGAAAAGTCCCGGGCCTAACACATAGATGGCGCTAGTTTTATTGCAGTCACCTTTTTTTCAGTTAATACTAACCTTCAAAAGACAGCTGTTAAAATTTCATGATATTCTATTCATTAGTTTGTGAGTTATTGTGCTAAGAGTGACGCTACTTTTGTTATTTTCAAAACAATGGATCAAAAACAATTTCGTGTTTTAATTTTACACTGCTTCTTGATGGGAAAAAATACCGTTCAAGCGAAGCAATGGCTTGAAAAGTGTTATGGGGACTCCGCTCCATCAGAAACAACAATAAAACGTTGGTTTGCTGACTTCAAACGTGGTCGTAGAGACACCGATGATGCAGAACGCAGTGGACGTTCAAATGAGGCGGTAACACCAGAAAACATCAAAAAAATCCATAAAATCGTTTTGAATGATCGAAAAGTGAAGTTGCGTGAGTTAGCTGACATCGTAAAGATATCAAAAGAACGTGTTGGCTTTATATTGCATGAGCATTTGACTATGAGAAAGCTCTGTTCAAAGTGGGTGCCGCGTTTGCTCACTGTTGATCAAAAACAAGAACGTGTTGATGATTCTGAGCAGTGTTTGGCCATGTTTAAACGTAACAAACCGGAATTTTTGCGTCGATATGTGACAATGGATGAAACATGGATCCATCACTTCACTCCGGAATCAAAACGATCGTCATCTGAGTGGACAGCAACTGGTGAACCTCGTCCAAAGCGCCCGAAAGCACAACAATCGGCTGGAAAGGTTATGGCCTCGGTATTTTGGGATGTGCGTGGTGTAATATTCATCGACTATCTTGAGAAAGGAAATACCATCAACAGTGAATATTATATAGCGTTATTGGAGCGTTTGAAGGCCGAAATTGCAAAGAAACGACCGCATATGGCAAAGAAAAAAATTTTGTTTCATCAAGACAACGCACCGTGTCACAAGTCAATCAAAACAATGGCAAAACTACATGAATTGAACTTCGAATTGCTCCCACATCCACCGTATTCGCCAGATTTGGCTCCCAGCGACTACTGGCTGTTCGCAGACCTGAAAAAAATGCTCGCCGGTAAGAAATTTCGCACGAATGAAGAGGTTATCGCTGAAACTGAGGCCTATTTTGAGGCAAAAGATAAATCGTTCTACAAAAGTGGTATTGAAATGTTAGAGCGGCGCTGGAATGATTGCGTTGCTCTTGATGGAGATTACGTTGATGAATAAAGCTAATTTTGAACCAAAAAAACCGTGTTTTCTTTGTTAGGCCCGGGACTTTTCAGCCCATGTGTTATGTTTATTTTAAACATTGCATTCGGCGTAATACCTCTCGATTTTCTTTAGATTCTGTTCCCATTTTACGTGCGCTTATGTTACCAAAAATTACTGGTTTATGTAATGATCCATAATATCAATATCATGGCGGTGCGATGTAAATGAATGCTTTATAAAATAACTAATTATTATTGTAAGAAAATTTCTTACAACTATTTAATTACTACGTTTAAATGTTTATATTTAAGTAAGTTGGCAAAGAACAAAAATTTATGATGTAATAAAAACGGTGATACAGCTAAAATGGGACTACGCAGGACACGTTGCTAGATCTGAAGAAGGAAAATGGAATGTGAAAATGACAGAGTGGAGACCATGGTCGGATAGGAGAAGTAGAAAAGACCACAGACAAGATGGCACGATGACAGTACTACTGTGGCTGAGGATAGCTCTAGCTCAAAATAGAGACCGATGGAGACAAAAAAAAGGAGGCCTATACCTAATAATGAGTCCAATAAGGCTTTAGAGACAGAGAGAGAGAAGCATGTTATTTATGTTTTGGTTTTGAGAATGTTCTGTTATCATTTATATAATTCTGTTTCATAAATGGATTTTGTTCGGCAAATAAATAATAGTTTTTTTGAACGATTTGGTCAAATTTAAATTAAGTTTTTCATATTATCATTGGTAAATTATGCTTAACTTAAGAAATTCAGTTAATAGATAATCACCAGGTAAATACACCTAAAATACTCCAGTCAAGTTGAAAAAAAGAACAAATTCTCCCGATTGCTTACTAAGCGTCAGAGCTTGATTTCAATTTTAGAAATACACTGGAGAAGCTGCTGCACAATACAAAGACAAATACGGCGAATTTATTGGAGAACTTTAAACAAGTGTCACTTACAACTTGATAGGTTGCAGTAAACAAGACGCTTTTTTTAATTTTTTATTTAAACGACATTAATATTGTTAAAGTGCTATTGTTAAAATGTACCGGTATATTTTGGTTTGTTAATGTCAAAAGTCGGCAATTTATAATTTTAAAGTAGTTTAAAAGCAAAGGCAGAAAAATTAAAAATATATGTAGGTAATAGTAATTACAAAGTTTGGTTCATATTATCACGGAGATTATAAGATTAGAATATTAGGTACAGTTAACAGATAACCAGTGGTTATATATAAACAATATCGTCAGACCTGGATTTCAGTTCTTCTGCAGCATAAGACAAAGATAAATACCGCAATATTACTCCAAACTAGCTACTACTTTGGATTAAAACTTTGTGAAATTATGAGAATACGAGTAGATGTGCTACACACTACATTTGACAACTCAACTTATTTTGGTATTCTTATATTAACTTTGTCCTTCTGTTCTATAAATGCAGCTAAGTAATAACCTGAATTATATATATATATATATATATATATATATATATATATATATATATATATATATATATATATATATATATATATATATATATATATATATATATATATATATATATATATATATATATATATATATATATATATACGAGGCTGGTTTGAAAAGTCCGTGCAAAGTCCGAGAGATGGCACCACCGGCGCGTATCGAGGTCATGTTTAGTTAGTAGCATCTCTTGAATGAACGCACACCAAGTTTCAGCCATATTGGTCTATTTCTTTGTGTTTGGCATTCGTGTGAAGTCGAGTGATTTTCAAGAAATGGACGAAAAAGAATTTCGTGTGGTGATTAAACATTACTTTATGAAAGGCAAAACGCCTCAGGAGACTAAAGAGAAGCTTGATAAACATTATGGTGACTCTGCACCTTCGATTAGAACAGTTTATAAGTGGTTTCAAAATTTTCGGACTGGCCATATGGGCACAAGTGACGCTGAACGTTCTGGACGGCCTGTGGAGGTTACGACTCCAGAAATCATTGATGAAATCCATGATATGGTGATGGATGACAGAAGAGTTAAGGTGCGTGAGATTGCTAGTGCTGTGGGCATCTCGACTGAACGGGTACATAATATTTTGCATAAACATTTGGACATGAGAAAGCTATCCGCAAGATGGGTGGCGCGATTGCTCACGCTTGACCAAAAACGGAATCGTGTGAAGTGTTGCAAGGATGGTTTGCAGCTGTTCCAGAAGAATCCGGAGGACTTTAAGCGTCGTTTCGTCACTGTGGATGAAACATGGATACATTACTGTACTCCTGAGACCAAACAGCAATCTAAACAATGGGTTACCAAGGGGGAATCTGCACCAAAAAAGGCGAAGACCGTTCCTTCGGCCGGAAAGGTTATGGCGACTGTCTTCTGGGATTTGCAAGGGATAATCCTCATCGACTATCTGGAAAAGGGTAAAACTATTACAGGTGAATATTATTCATCGTTATTGGACCGTTTGAAAACCGAGCTGCAAGAAAAACGCCCGCGATTGGCCCACAAGAAAGTTCTTTTCCATCACGACAACGCACCAGCACACACCTCAGCAGTTGTGGTCGCAAAATTAATGGAAATAGGATTCCAACTCGTTTCACATCCCCCCTATTCTCCAGACTTGGCTCCCTCGGACTACTATTTGTTCCCCAATTTGAAGAAATGGCTGGCGGGACAAAGATTTTATTCAAACGAGGAGGTGATTGCAGACACTAATGGATATTTTGCAGACTTGGACAAATCCTATTATTCGGAAGGGATCAACAAACTAGAACTTTGTTGGACTAAGTGTATAAGCCTAAAAGGAGACTATGTCGAAAAATAAAAAAGGCTTACCCCAAACACATAAGTAGTTTTTATTTTTGCACGGACTTTTCAAACCAGCCTCGTATATATATATATATATATATATATATATATATATATATATATATATATATATATATATATGTATATATATATATATATATATATATATATATATATATATATATATATATATATATATATATATATATATATATATATATATATATATATATATATATATATATATATATATATATATATATATATATACATATATATATATATACCTCAGTTTTAAGCCTCTTTTATATCTTTCAGGATTCTCAAACCATTTCATCTTTATTTGTTTCCTTCTTTCAGCTTCTGAATAATCCTGTTCAAATTCAATACATTCTTCAGACGCATGTACCAAGTCTAAAATCCAGTATGGTTCTTCCTTTTTATTAATCGATGATCTTTTAGTAGTTGGTAATTTCCTTAAAGCAATAAAAAAGTAAGAGGGTTAAGTTAGTCCATTTCAAGTGCCCCAACGATGCGTGGCTGACCATTATATATATATATATATATATATATATATATATATATATATATATATATATATATATATATACATACATGTATATATATATATATATATATATATATATATATATATATATATATATATATATATATATATATATATATATATATATACAGTCCCTGGCCAAATTATTAGACGCACTGCAAGATTTCATGTAAAATATTAATTACCGAGTGATATTGTACCGTTTTATTATTTTAAATTGATTTGTTTTTTATTTTTATATTATCCAATCAATTACCTATTTATTTGACATAAATAAAACAGCATTAATTTAGAAAAGCATAAGTTTATTAAGTTTTAAAGAAAAGTGAAATTAATGTTAGTAAAAGTCAATATTTAGTTGAGCCACCTTAAGCCGCTATCAAAGCTTTAATTCTGTGCGGCATGCTATCAATGCAAGATTGTACTGTCTCCTGCATTTGAGGATGATGATTCCACACATGAATAATCTTTTCTAGGAGCTGGGTTTTGTTGGTAATCACATCTTTAGCCACTTCTCTTTTCATCAGCTCCCACACATTTTTAATGGGGTTCATATCAGGGCCAATCCAACAGAGGGATATTTTTTTCTGCCAAAAAAGCTTTAACAGACCGAGCAGTGTGGCAGGGAGCTCCATCTTGCATGAAAGTGAATGGTTCCCCATTTGGAAACCATTCTCTGAGCTGCGGAATCAACCGATTTTGTAATACTTCTTTGTACTGATCTTGCCTCATTATTCCTTTGACGACGTACAGACGTCCAGTGCCCTTGCCGCTGATGACTGACCAAATCATCACTTTGGTGGGATGTTTAACCGTCGGAACGACACAATCAGGATGAAACTTTTCTCCATGACGACGACGCACATACTGAGCTTTATTCTGCAAAATTTCGAATGTGCTTTCGTCACTGAATCAGACCTGTCAAAAATAGGAAAAATATATAAACTTCCATGTTTATTTGCTTTATTTAACTGAAAATGATAATAATGTATCAATTATTGATTAAATTGCTGTATCTTACCGATCTCCAGAAGTCCACATCTTTGTCTTGCCATTGTTTGGCTCACTTCAGGCGCTTTGCTTTCATTGCAGCTGTTAACTTGGGCTTCCTGGCGGGGCGACAGGCCTTAAAATCTAATTCTTTCAATTTTCTTCGAACAGTGCGCTCAGAAGCATTTACGCTAGCATCCTGGAGTTGTGATTTTATTACCTTTGTGGTAGCAAATCTGTTTTCTACACAAATTTTCTTCAAACATCTCTCTGACCGTGGAGTGAAAATTGGTTTTCTACCGCATCTTTTCTTTCTTTTCGGGCTTAATTCCTTCCCTGACTCAATTTTCTTTTTTATGCGTCGTACACTAGCTTCAGAAACCTCCAATCTTCGTGATATTTCTCGGTTTGTAAATGTTTTCGCAATCACAAGGGCCTTCACTTCAGCTTTTTTACGTGGTGAAAGATCGCCTTTTCTACCCATAATGAAAATAGTCCAATTACTTTTTTAAAACACTGCATACAAAATAAACTAATAACTGAGTAGTATAAAACTGTTAAACAAACAATCACCGTCCATAAAGACACAGAAACACGTCCGTACCTGACTCGATTCCGATCGCGACTGATACAGGTTTGTACTTATTTACGTTCATGTATCACTTTGTCAACACAGTGTTGCCATATGTTAAAAATAAATACAAATATGTAGTCTACAACAATTCTTTTAAATAAAAATCAATAATATTGTAGTTTAAATATACCATTATTGCATAAAAACTCTTAAGAAACATAAAATTACTAAAAAAAATACAGTGCGTCTAATAATTTGGCCAGGGACTGTATATATATATATATATATATATATATATATATATATATATATATATATATATATATATATATATATATATATATATATATATATATATATATATATATATATATATATATATATATATATAACTAAAAATTAATTATGTACATTAATTAAAAAGAAACATATTACACCGGAGTGTATCTATATTTCTAAAATATATAATAATCGTTTGGTCACTTTTTCTCTGAATAGGGTAAACTTCAGTAATGAGAGGAATCGTATTAGGCATATAACTAAAGTTCAGGTTAAATATTTAGAATTCCACCTTTTTTACACGCGAAGCAAATAAGACCAAGTATGTCTCCATACCATATAATCCGAAAGTTAGCAGGGGACTCAATAAGGTAGGACTCACTTTAGTCTATAAGTTATCAGACAATTTGAGGAATATCTTAGGAAATCCCAAAGAAAATATTCCTAATTGTGAGAAAAGTGGAATTTATGAAATTAGTTCTAATGATTGCGACAAGAAGTATGTTGGGTAAACTAGTAGGTCAATGAAAATACGATTTGAAGAACATTTAGCACGTTTAAAATACAGTAGAACATAAAAGTCTAGCATTGCCGAACATGCCCTTGAAGCTGATCATACTGTAACATTAGATAATAAGTATAATTTAGTATTTATGCTACAATTTTGTATAGTTAATGCTAGAGGACTATCTATCCTTTTTTCCAGTGCAAACTAACTAACTAATTTTTGAAAAGTGAATTCTAACATTGACTATTTTTATTTTTTTTTATATTTGATTGAAGAAAAAGAAAAAATTGGCATAAAGACATAGAATACTAAATAAAAAGTGTTGTTTTCGATAAGAAATTTACATATCAATGCTTTGAAAGTCAGCGTATTAAAAAAATTACCCCCAAGTCCCCTTTAAACTTTTCTGCTAGAAAACAAGAAATTTTAAGAATTTCTTGTTCTGAAGTTTTACTTAAAGACCTTAGTGCAAATCGATATTTTCCATTTCATTTTACCGTTAACAACAAGTAGAGTAAAGTTTCCCTATATATTTTGCTATCGTCAATCACACGGATAACAGTCAAAGACTACGGAAAATTTTTGCTACTACTTTAATATTTAAAGAATCGTGATTCTTGGGATTAACCCGTGTTAAATTGGAGCGACTTTCTGACGTCTCGCCCACGATTACACGAGATATTTCAGGTCAGAACATTGAATCTCATTTCAGGAAGATGCCTTGTACAACTATAGGTACAATGCCGAAAAAATACTTGAATTTGTTACGATCTAATCTCAAGAACAACCATTTCTCATCTAATCAAGGTCTGAAGGCTTCCATTCCAAATTATGATATGTTCTAGTGTGGTGATATTTCTATTATAGGTTGCATTATAGTAGGTGTACAGTCGTTTCTCCTTTGTACGTCCGTGCATTATTCGGCAACTTCTTTTTCGTACTGTCTTTTTCCTTCAAGTACGACACTGACAGGTATCAGATATTATTGGTAGAGCTCAGAAGTGATGGTTTGACTAGGTCGGAGCATCTCATAGTGCATCACACCCTTGTGACTCTACAAGATACACAGTAACATTTTTTGGCATAAATATTGGGTCTTGTGGTGCTCATTAGTTGCTCACCTGGATTGACCTATCATTTTGGCTTCTTAGATTAATTGTTCAATATTCATTTTTCATCGCAAGTAACAATATTGTAATGAACCTGAAGCGCTATGAGAGAACAGTATTATAATCTCGTCTTTTGTACTCGTGAATGAGCTTATGAGGGACTTCTCGGGATCACTTACGAATTCTCGCCAGCTCTTTTAGAAGCTGGGATTAGCTTGATGTGTCACTCTGAATATATTTTTAAGTTCCAGTAGAGTTTGGTATAGATTTTCGTCTGAAATGGTTATAATTTCTCATCTTCCACCCTTTTTGAATGATCAGGAGGGTCATCACCCTGAAGGTGAATTTCCTTCTTGAAACTGCTAGAACTACTTTTTTATAGGTCTTTTATGATACAGTGTTTTTAGTTTAAGCCTATTAATCATTTATTTCATTTCAACTGTGTTTTATTTAAGTTGAAATGGGCTAAAACGGAAGTATTTTTAACGTTGAAAGATATTGCGTCTATAATTGATTTTTTAGGTTATGTTCACGGTACGATCAAGTAAGATACTTCATTTTAAAGCTACAAGATAGTGCTTTAAAACAACTGTCGGCCGACAATAGATTCATTTGGAATACGTTCTGTATTCGGTAAAAAGTAGTTGTCCAGGATTATCTTGTGTACCTAATAATATGCTGAATAATGTGGCACTTTATATTAAAAAAAAGACAGGCTAAGTGCAAGTTGGACTTGCAGAATTAATGTTCCGTACAGCTTTTAAAATAAAAATTTTTGTTACGGAGGTATATGATCAATGACCTCACAAAATACCCCAAATAAGTTTACAACAAAGTTTATTTCTGATCTTTGTTGAAAACTGATGACCTTGAATTTTTTTTTATATACCAGATAAATTATTAAAGGTAATGCAATTTAATTTTGGTTCAATCTACACCTATTGGAAAATTTTTCAGAATTGGCAGTTAAGATGAATTATATATTTTCTTGCTCACCAGCAGATTAGTTCTATCCTATCCTATATATACTGTTAATAAAACTTGATTACCTTTTACCAAGTAAATTAAGATAGCTACTCTCTTTTAACTGTTGGACTCGTTGCCATTCCTGCACTGTTAAAGGCCAGCTATCACTGAGCTAAAAAAAAAACATCAATAACGACAGGGTAAAAATTCATCTCTAAAAGTTTAAGATTATCTTACAGAACCTTAAATTGTTCATATTTATTCATACAGAGCGTTAAACACGCCTGTCAACGTACGAAAAACGCTTTCGTTGCCACGCTGACCGCTATCTTCCTAGAAGAACAAACATGCTCCTTTTGTTTTTTCTTTAAAGATGACGCAAATTGTCATTATAAAGTAATAATAAACGATTACAAATAAATATAAGCGTTATTTGCACCAAATTAAACTAGAATACAATATGAGAAGACAGAAATGCGAATGTTAATATGATCGACAACTAGTTTTTTTTTTTCAAATTTCATCATTCTCGTTATTTCTTTGAAGCAATGGGTGCTAAGAATCATTGAAAAAGATCAAGCTACCAACTACATATAAACCACTCGAATTGTAAAGTCAATTGGAAAAGAGGAGGTATTAGATGATTTTAAATATATGCTAAGTAAAAATAGGTGGAATATTGTAGACATTGCAAAAGCTAAAACAAAAGTAGTAGACTGCATTACCCTAGCCGTGGGACACGTCTTGTTTCACAAGGGTGGAGAAAAAAGAAATATGAGGATTCTGTATGGAAAAAAATAGGTGGTAACTTACTGAAAATTGATGAGGATGTTGTCGGATGGAGTAATCTACGTAAATATAAACTTCAGAAGCAAAATAATGTTGCAATTTATTTATGTTTATGCACCGACCATGTAATAAGAAGATGATTTATCTAAAGCTCTAAGTGATAATAAGGAAACATAAATAATGGATGAAAAAGATAACAAAATCATCCGAAATCAAATAGACTATACAATCATCAATAGAAGACAACGAAATATAGTCAAATTTGCCAAAACCTATCCTGGAGCAGATATACCAACAGACCATAATTTGCTGCTTACAACTATCAAAATTAGACTAAAAAAGTTAAAACATGAACAAACAACAACAAATATTAACATCGACAAACTCAAAGAAGAAGTCATGAAGAGATTGGTAGAAGTCTGGATACAAACAAGCTGGGAACTCATCAGACACCTGAATCAAAATGGCACCACATCAGAGAAACAGAAGAACAGCACCTGAAACAAAATACAACCAAAAAGAAACAATCATGGGTGATGGAGGAAATATTGGATATGATGGAAGTAAAAAGGAAGTATAAGAACAACAATAATATAAAATACAAAGAAACGCACAACCTAATAAAAAGAAAGGTAAAGGAGGCTAAAGACATGTGGCTAAATAGACAATGCATAGAAATAAAAGCATTAGAAAAGAAATACGTCACATTTAATTTACATAAGAAATCAAAGAAGCTGCTGATTAAGGTTACAAAGACAACCACAAGTAATAGAGGATAAAGAAGGTAAACTTCTACTGAACATACAAGAAAGAATAGAAAGATGGGAAGAATATATAGGGGAAATGTATAGTGACACAACTAGACAATATAATACAAATAAGCTTAATACAACGCCCCACCCCCCATAAATAAAGACGAAATATTAGCAGCAGCAAATCAGTTTAAAAACAAAAAGGCAGTCGGAGAAGATAATATACCTACAGAAATTATTAAAATATTTCTTAAAAAACATATGGACATTATACAGGATCTCTTCAACAGCGTATACAACACAGGTGATGTACCTGATGATTGGCTGACATCAGTTTTTATACCATTGCCAAAAAAGAATAACCCTAGAAAGTGCGACTAATACCGGAATAAAAGTCTAATGAACCACATCTTGAAACTCTTTCTTAAAATAATC
Source organism: Pachyrhynchus sulphureomaculatus (assembly GCA_019049505.1). Lineage (NCBI taxonomy): Eukaryota > Metazoa > Arthropoda > Insecta > Coleoptera > Curculionidae > Pachyrhynchus > Pachyrhynchus sulphureomaculatus. The sequence goes on along the minus strand of CM032452.1, from coordinate 72,560,741 downwards.
TACCAAAAAGTATACAAAAATCTAGATGAACGGACTGGACAAGCACAGTTCGGACTAGGAACGAGGGACGCACTATTCTCCACCCGCGTTCTGATTGAAAGATGTAGGGATGTCAATTCTGATGTTTATTTATGCTTCATAGATTTCCAAAAAGCCTTTGATATGGTAAATCATGAGAAAATGTTGGAAACACTACAATCGTGTAAAGTTGATGACAAAGACCTACAAATAATATCAAATTTATACTGGAACCAGACTGCCAAAATAAAAGTTGAAAATCGCTTTTTCAAAGAAATAATTTTTTTTTTTTTTTTTTTATTGGTCTAGCACACGTGCTGTAGGAAAGTCCCTAAAGCGCTCCAGGAGCGGCACGAGTGCGGAAAAAGCGATTCACGTTGTTCTTGAATCGCTGTAAATTGTACTCGGTGGGAAACACAGCGCTGGGCAAATTATTCCAAAGGGATGACGTTCTCCATATAAAAGATTGCTTGAAAAGCGTTGTACGCGGAGTAACAAGCTGAACCTCATACGGATGCGAAGCACCAGCGCGACGTGTATTTCTAACATGCACCGCTTTGGGAGGAATTAAGCGGGCTACATCCTTCGAACATTTTCCATGAAAATACTTGTAGAACAGACTCAAGTCGCCAACCGTTGTTCGATGTTCCAGCGAATCAAGGCCGCCGGTCAATTCCGGGTCCCCAATCAGACGGACCGCTCTTCTCTGAACAGAATCCAACAAATGCAGTGTATGTTTGGGAGCGGAGCCCCAAACGTGGGAGCAGTATTCCATAGTTGGTCGAATTTGGGCTTTGTAAAGAATTAACAGTTGTTGTGGGGTGTAAAGCTTTCTGGTTCTAAATAATATTCCCAACTTTTGAGAAGCTCTCCTTGCTATGCATGCAACATGTTCATGCCAAGACATATTTGCTCCCAAACTAACGCCCAACAAATTGAGCGACGATGCTAGGGGAATGGAGTGCCCCGACATAACTATGTCGGGTTCAGCAACGTTAACTTTTTTAGAAAAAACTGCCGCTTGGCTTTTTGTAGCGTTAAATTCCACTTGGTTACTGTCACCCCAAGATAGAATTTCTTCCAGGTCTTTGTTGAGTTTTGCTGTCTGCGGATATTCGCCTGAGCAGCCGATGTCCGAGCGTTCAAGGTGAATGAAGAGACAAGCGTACTGTCATCTGCAAAGCTATAGATTGGATTCCCGGTCTTTTCCAGCAGATCGTTAATGTAAATGAGAAAGAGAGTAGGAGACAGTATGGAGCCCTGGGGCACACCAGCGTTGATAGTGAGGGTGTTAGAAAGAAATCCGTCGACCGCCACTCGTAAAGAACGCTCTCTGAGGAAACATGAGAGCCACAAACAGAACCTTTCAGACATACCATAAGAGCGCAACTTAGCCAACAGTCCATCGTGCCAAACACGGTCGAATGCCTTGGATATGTCAAGAGCAACCGCTCGAGATTCTCCAAAGTGTTCAATTGCGTTGTTCCAAACATGTGTTACATAAGTCAGAAGATCTCCTGTTGATCTATGTTTACGAAAACCATATTGGTGATCGCTAATAATATTGAATCGTTCAAGATATTTTAGAAGATGCTCATTGATAACCTTTTCCATGACTTTCGATATTATTGAAAGCAGTGCAACTGGTCGGTAGTTATTTGGCAAGGTCTTCTTACCTTTTTTAGGTATCGGCTGAACCGTGGCGCATTTCCAGCAGGACGGAAATATTCCCTTTCTGTAGGATAGCTTAAAAAGTCTACAGAAAACTGGTGTTAGTTCCCTTGCATAGTTTTTGAGAACTATGGCAGGTATTCCATCAGCGCCAGAAGCCTTCTTGGTGTCTAGCTTCATTAAAATACGCTTTATACAGAAATACAGAAAGGTGTACGTCAGGGTTGTATTTTATCACCTCTGTTATGCAATGTCTATTCGGAGGAAATCTACAATAAAGCACTTTCTGATAAAAAAAGATGGAATTACAGTTAATGGTGTGTGTGTAAATATTCTTCGTTATGCTGATGATACTGTCATTTTAGCGGACATTGAAGAAGGTCTACAAAAACCCATGAATGGAATTGTTTATGCATGTGAGGAATATGGAATGAAACTGAATACGAACAAAACAAAAACAATGGTGGTCAGTAAGTATACTAATACAAACATAAATATTAAAGTACATCAACAAACACTCGAAAGGGTAACAAAAATAACGTACTTAGGAAGCGTAATTAGTGAAGATTGGGACTACTCTATTGAAATACGCTCAAGAATTGCGCAGCATATTCTGTAACTGTCAACTAAACTTAAAAACAAGAACAAGAGTGCTAAGAGGCTACGTATTCTCAGTCATGTTATACGGTATAGAAGCTGCAATAATCACATGGACAACACAATAAAGAATGAAGTCATTCGAGATGAGGTAGTATTGCCGAATGCTGCGTGTTCCTTGGACACCGCATAACACAAACGTGGAAATACTTGATTGGATGGGAAAAGAACGAGAGTTGATTCCAGCTGTTAAAGAAAGAAAAGGCACTTACTTTGGCCATATTATGAGAGGCCAAAAGTATGAGCTCCTGCAACTTATAATTGAAGGAAAAATAATCGGTAGGCAAGGACCAGGAAGGCGCCGCAACTCCTGGTTGAAAAACGACAGTGGACAAACATGACATCTACTGAATTGTTTAGATCGGCCATAGATAAAATCAGATGGGCAAATGTGATCGTCAATGTCCTTAGAAGATAAGGCACACTAAGAAGAAGAAGAAATAATAACTGAGGTAATATTAACGCCAATATCGGCATAGAACGACAAAACTATGACGCAGGAAAATACGTCGTTCCAAAAGTTCTCGGTCTGACATAGATATGGCGCCAAGTTGACCAAATTGTTTTGATATTTGCTTAGTCTGGGCGTGCTACGAAGTTTTAGACATGCGTGTTTAGTTCTACTTGACACGCGTTTCGCTAATCATGTTAGCTTCATCAGATTGATTGTCAGTCATCGCTCCTGATGAAGCGAACATGGTTAGCGAAAATAAAGTGTTTAGTATAGTGGTGATATATACTGAGTAGTGTCATTGTGTCAAAAATTTCATATTTCCAACATAGGTGTGCTTAGTTGTCTTTTTTTAGCGGCCGTGCAAACAAACAGGTTGCTAAAAAAATGCATTTAAACATGATCGTATATATCCGTTTAAGATGATAAATGCTCAGTCCGCCCGAAAACCTCTACGACCGACAAGATTGTGACTGACACTAATATTGTAAACATCTTAATAGATCGTGTTCATCACATTTTACCCGATATTTTGGATATGAGAAAGCTTTCCGTTCGATGGGTGTCGCACTTGTTAATAATCGACCAAAAACGCATTTAATAACAGTAGATATAACATGGATTTGCACCTGAGAAAAGAAAAACGGTTTCATCTGTAGGAAAAGTCATGGCTACGGTTTTTTTTAATTCTCATGTGTTGGGGAGTATTAGGCTTCATTACTGGACCAATTGAATTTACGCGAAAACATAGGTGCTTTTTCATCATGATAATGCGTTAGGCCAAGAAGTCTTGGTACATCGGAAGATTCAGATCTAGAATAAGAAACGAACAAGGAGAGGTACTACCAAATTTTGAGGAAATTAAAAAAATGTACTTGGTGAACACATTCTTCCAAACAAAAAACAAAGGAATGTGGAAATTGATCAGTACTCTTTCAATTGCCAGTGTATTATATTTTCTGTCAACTGGAAGTGATCATAGAATGGGAGGACATAAAGAACTATACCCAGAAAACTATCCATAGAATACCTTTAAAAGAGAAAGGAAAAGGAATCTGATTAAAGGTCTTAAAAGAAACACCGTAGAGTACAAAATGTAATAAAACATCACGGAAAGCAGCAAAGAACTATATGATATAATATTACACGATTCACGTAAAAACACTAATTGAGGACAACAGAAGAGGCAGAATCGAATTTTTCTATATCAATTTATAATATATAAAGCTACAGTGCTCAATGAAATATATCCAACAATGAGAAAACTCGAAATATATATATATATATATATATATATATATATATATATATATATATATATATATATATATATATATATATATATATATATATATATATATAAATATATATATATATATATATATATATATATATATATATATATATATAAAATATATATATATGTATATATATGAATATCATATATATATATATATATATATATATATATATATATATATATATATATATATATATATATATATATATATATATATTATAAAACGCAACTTCTCTCTATGTGTTCACTCGAGAACCACTTATCCGATTTACGTGTTTTTTTTTTTCTCTGGCCAGGTTTTAGTATATATTTTGTTATGTTAGGTAACATAAGGAATCAGCATTGACGATAAGTCAGAAAAACGTTTGCCACTAGCGAACTCTTTTGCAAAAAAAACCTAAACAATAATTTTGTAGTCCAGGTGAGTAGAGCCGCGGTCACAGCTCGTATATAATAAAGCAGAAATTAAAATTAAAGATTAAGAAACAGTAGAAGAAATAAGTTTACAAAGAGAAATCATATAAGGCCCCACTAAAATTACTCACATTGGTATTAGAAGGCTCATTTAGGAATTTAAAGTGGAGGAACAATAAATTAGAGTACTGGTACTAGAAACCTGTTCAAAATTAATATAAAATTTATGTAAAGTATGTAGGTCATGTGGTTTTTCATAAATTTAAGGCAATGTTTATCTTTAAGCATTTATTTTACCACTTTTCCTTCCAGAATGTATTCGGTTTGATTACTTTCTTCAACTTTTTGTAACGTGGTCGCTTGAAGAATTTGATTTTTAGGTTTGCCTGGAACCAAAGACCTAAAAATTTAGTTTTTTAAATTTCATATAAAAATAATCAATAAATATTTGTTAAAGCAATATTGAGACGAAATATCTTTATTTATATTAAATATCAATATTAATGATATATTAAAAGAAATACCAAAGTTACGGAAGTCCTATCTGTAAACCAGTCACCTAAGTTAAACTTACGGTCTGATATTTCAATAAGTATTAGTAAGAGACATATAAAAGTTGCGGAAATCTTCTCTGTAAACCACTAACCTTCGTTAAACGCCCGGCTTGACATTTCAGTACGTATTAATAAGAGACATACAAAAGTCACTGAAGTCCTATCTGTAAACCACTAACCCAAGTTAAACTCTCGGTCTGGCATTTCAATATGTATTAGAAAGTTGAAAAAAATTGTACAACCACGTCGAAACAATTTGGTATAAAGATTTGCACTTGTCCCAGGTAGAAAAAATTTGCTACTTAACAATGTTGAATAGGCATAGAATAATAGGCGACCCCTCTCGTTAGCCATTTGATATCGCGCACGCCGGAGTCTCAGTCGGAATTTAATCGTTTCTCTTCTCTGCATTCGTTACAAAACAATTATTTAAAAAAGTGCTCCATTGAAAAACACACATCTCCCAGATGCGTCCGAAGTCTAGATGTCAAGCAGATCGGTCTCTTAGGATTGCAGTCTTCAAATACACTAAGTACGTCTCAGATCACATTTCGAAAATTCTATAGAGACATAAAATAATAACCCGATTTTTTAGGTGCCTTAAATTTTCACTCCATCTCAGATCTGACAAAGATAAGGTTTAAGCTGAAAATCTACGCGCCTACAGTATCCCATGTAACTGTGATAGAACATTGGCGCATTAAGCAGAATTAAACAACATCAAAGGGTAGTGTGTGTTCGTAACATTTTGACTTTAGTATTTACAGAACATCAGCATAAAACAGGACACCAAGTTCTCTTTGATCAGTCAAAGGTCTTTGTAACGAATACCTTTTTCCACCTAGGAAAATTCGAGAATTCATGGAAATATCTAAACATGCCAACAACGCTAATCGTAACATTGGTTTTTACCTCTCACTAATCTGAAAACAGATCAACCATGATGGTCCCTTTCCCAGCCCATCGGTATAAAAACCGCGTGCAAGCAGAATTGAATCATTTTCATGCTAGATTTCGATTAAGTCAGTTTTCAAAACAACCTCTGAAGAAGCTGGTAGAATCTTCAAGACTGAAAATATGACGGCAGTTATTTGGGCTCTTGCTTTATGTAGACAGAACTAATTCCAGCTTATCGCGCAGTCTGAAAAATATTTTTAGTATTCCGTATGGAACACTGATAAGATCACTTTGGTCTGTCTGTCCGTCTGTCACACCCGATTTTCTCCCAATCTATGTGACATAGAAAGTTGAAATTTGGCACTAAGATAGGAATTGATAGTCTCATCAGAGCCATGTAGTTTTGAAAGTTAAATTTTTATTAAGGGTATTGGGAGTTGAAATCGGAAGTGAAAAAAAAAAATTTACTAGGTCATCGAGTGGGGTGACAAATGAATGGTAGTAAAAACACGAGTTCAAAAATATATATAATGTAATACTTGCACACACTTTTCTGGGTATTATTTTTAAATAACTGGTAAAGTGTAAGTTGAACTTGCACAATTAGTGTTTCGTACGTTGATTACTTTTAAAATAAAAAATGAGGCTACGGTGGTATAAAATGATCAGTGACTTCACAAAATACACCCCAAATGAGTTTTCAACAAAGTTTGTTTCCACTCTTTACTGAAAACTGATGACCTTGAACTTTTTGTTTTATTTTATATACCAGATAAATTATTAAAGGTAATGCACTCCTGATAATTTTTGTTCAATCTACACCCCGTGGAGAATATTCCAGAATTTTTTCAAAATTTTTTGAACAGTACTTTTCGAGATAAGTAGGGGAGACAGCGATTTTTTGCGATTTTTTAAACATAATACAAAGAAAAGTGTGCGTAAGTATAACATCATAGATATATTTTTTACTTGTGTTTTCACAAGCTTTCATTTGACACCACACTCGATGACCTACTAAAAAAAAATTTTTTCACTTCCTATTTCACCCCCCAAAACTAACCCCTTATGTCAAAATTTGACTTTAAAAACTACACGGCTTTGATGAGGCCATCAATTCCTATATTATTATCAAATCTCAACTTTCTATGACAAATAGTTTCGGAGAAAATCGGATGTGACAGACAGACACCGAAGTCATAAGTGTTCCGTACGCGCGATCAAAAAAGTTCTGGAATTTCCTCCACAGGGTGTAGATTGAACAAAAAATATCACGAGGTCATTTACCTTTAATAATTTGTATGGTGGTAGATATAGTTAAAAAAAACAAAAATTTCAAAGTCATCAGTTTTCAGTTACTTGGAGTGTGTTTTGTGACGTCATTGATCATTTTATAACTCCGTAACAAAAATTTTTATTTTAAAATCAATCAACGTACGGAACACTAATTGCGCAAGTCCAACTTGCACTTGGCCGGTTATCGAAATTATAGTATCGATAAATTTACATGGATTCAATTCATTTAATGCTTGTGCTTCATCTGAATTTACTAATACTGAAGAAATATCGAACAGTTATCACCATAACATCAAACAGTATATTTTTGTACTTGACCCACGTTTCGCTATGTTAACATCGTCAGGAACGCTGATTGATTTGACAGCCAATCATCGCTTATGAGGATGTTAATATATTTAGCGAAACGCACATTACCTAGAGTTTACTTTTCCTGATGATCTTGACTTGAGTGAACTTTTTTTACTAGATTTTTCATTTAGTGATTCACTGTCAGAAATATCATTTTGACGTCCCTTGTTTTTTTTTGTTTGTGATTTTGCACTGGAATCTAAAAAGTTTACATCAAATAAAGTAGAATATCAAAATTTTACGAACTCTGAACTCTAAAGGAATGCAGAGTGTACTAAAATTATTTGGAGCCTAGCTTTAAAAGCGGCGAATTTTTCTTTTGATTCATTTATTTTTTATTAATAAACGTTAGAGCATTCCTACAAATCCACAGGTAAAAATTTAAAAAAATCATAAAATATAATGACGATATATTTACAACAGTTTAACCTCTCGACAGTTATATAAATATTTTAAAGAAATTACATAAAATAACAAACGTATTACAACTACGAGTATATGTATTAACAAAATAGTGCAGTAAAAAAGACATTTCAAACTGCACAGTCTAGATACAGCAATATTATGATTTTATCCTCTCTATCCTCTCTAATACTTATAATATGTAATATATGTAATATATGTAATATATATGTATTATATAATATATATATATATATATATATATATATATATATATATATATATATATATATATATATATATATATATATATATATATATATATATATATATATGTATATATATATTTGACTCTATGACATGATGTCCTAAACTTAACCGTTTTCGAGATATTGAAGTTTAAATATTTTCTAAAAAAAACATGTTTTTTTTTGCTTTTATATTGATTTTTTTTTATTAGAGGTTCTCGAGTGCGATTTTTTGGTTATTTTTAGTTAGTCTGTATATCAAAAGTATCAAAAAAATTTGCACTAGCAGTTTCAAATGGCGGCTTGTTAATGTTTCTAAATTACGAATTTTTACCAAGTGTTTCCTACTTTAAATCAATACAGAGAAAAAAAAATGTATGGAAGTTATTCTGCAAATTATTTTAAAAACTTTTACGTCTTTTTAGCTATCTAAAATGGTATAATATCTACTGGATCTATTGAAAATTCTAAGAAAATGAGATTTCAATAGGCCCAAATGTAGAGTAATATAATAATAGAATTTAGATACTACCAATTACCGGTTTACTACCTGCACCTTCAGACAATAAAAAGGGTTGGGTAAGCATTTTTTCCGGTCGGGGTACTCTCTGTGCGAGTGACATTTTCTGTTCACTAAACATTATTGAATGATTTTTAGTCCGCTCATGCGATTCGTCCGTGGTAGATGTGCTATACCGTGCTTTTCAAAAATATCTGTGTTTCATCTTCTGACTGTGTGAATTGGCTCGTAACTGGATTTTGATCTCTGCTTGTGAATATGGCAACGTATACCAACGAGGAATATGCTGACATCCTAATGTGTTACGGATTTTGCGAAGGAGTGTCGTCGCGTGCACGTGATGAATACATACTGCGATATCCTACTCGTCGTGTACCTGATGTTAGTGTATTTGATGGAACTTATCGAAGACTACGAGAAACTGGTTCCGTACAAAGACGGCGGACTGACATGGGACGACCACGTATCTTTGACGAAGACGAAGAAAACGAAATACGACGTCTCTTTGAGGTGGACCCAACCACATCTACAAATGTTGTCGCACAACAGCTTGGTATTTCGCAGTGGAAGGTATGGTTTGTAATGCATACTGTTGGGCAACACGCTTACCACTATACGCCCGTGCAAGTCATTGAAGAAGGGGATCCGTTGCGACGATTAGAATTCTGCAGATTTATGCTCAATACCGATGTCGAAGATGCATCTTTTTTTAAGAAAATACTATGGACTGACGAGTCGAAATTCGACAAAGACGGTCTTACAAACTACCACAATGCCCACTATTGGGCTTCTAAAGAGGAAGGCAACCCAAACAAAAAAAGAACGAAAGGATCACAAACAAGATTCAGCTTAAATGTGTGGATGGGTATAATTTCAAATTATTTGGTTGGGCCATTCTTCCTGCCAGATAATTTGAATGGCGAGGAATACGACAATTTTTTGCGGAACGATTTACCTAATTTGATGGAAGACCTACCTATTGGTTTGAGTCAAAACATGTACTTTCAACATGATGGCTGCCCAGCTCACTACAGAGGAAGTGTTCGTGCATGGCTCAATGACAATTATCCCAACAAATGGATTGGAAGAGGCGGACCCATACCTTGGCCGGCGAGAAGCCCAGACCTAACACCGATGGATTTTTATGTGTGATGTCACATGAAAAGTTTCGTATACGACCAGATGACTCCTATCGAAAACGTGGATGTCCTAAGACAAAAAATAATTGATGCGGCTGACGAAATGAGGCGGCACCTCACAACCAGCGTTGTGAAAAGTAATTTAAGAAAAAGAATGAGAATTTGTGTTAGAAATAGGAGCGACCATATAGAACATGAATTATAATTAATAAAAAATATTAAATTGCAAGGTTTTTTGTTTTATTTGTGTATTTTTCGTATTTTCACCTAGAACTAAAAATTTACCTTTTGCTACCCGAGCCCGCTTTAGGTGTCATTCTGTGTACAGTTTTCCTATTAAACTCCTAGTATTATACCTTTTTTGATAGCTAAAAAGACGTAAAAGTTTTTAAAATAATTTGCAGAATAACTTCCATACATTTTTTTTTCTCTTTTTTGATTTAAAGTAGGAAACACTTGGTAAAAATTCGTAATTTAGAAACATTAACAAGCCGCCATTTGAAACTGTTAGTAACTAGTTCAAATTTTTTTTGATGATTTTTGATACTTGACATACAGACTAACTAAAAATAACCAAAAAAATCGCAGTCGAGAACCTCTAATAAAAAAAAATCGATATAAAAGCAAAAAAAACATGTTTTTTTTTTAGAAAATCTTTAAACTTCAATATCTCGAAAACGGTTAAGTTTAGGAGATCATGTCATAGAATCAAATCGGTCAGAAACGACCTAGACTATAACGTCCTTAATTATCTAGGACGACTTTCCCTGTAACCCTGTATATATTACCATTAAATACAAGTGTACATTGGTTCGTCAAATATAATATAATAATTATAATTATAAATATAATAAAAATAAAAATAGTGTAGAATTACCATAAATCATACACACCATAAATATATGGACATACAAAGAAATTGTACAAAGTGGGACAAAACAATGTTAAGCTTAATATTTAAAAGCAGTAAAAATACAAAAATAATTAAAATTGGAATTTAGGTGTACCTTGGTTAAAGACAAGATAATGTAGGTAGATTCAGGTTCATGATAGCTATACCTAGAAAAAAATCTTATAACCAGCACACTCTTAGAAATCATCAGGCCCCGTAGAAATCCCCTATCGAGTAGAAGGCATTTTCCAGTAAGAAGGACTTTAGCCGAGATATAAATCTCGGACCACGCATATTTCGCAGTTCTGCAGGCATTCCATTATGAAAGCTGATGCAACTATAGAGGGGAGAGCCTTTGAAGAAAGTTGATCCACGAATCGGGACCTTTAATACACTATTACTCCTGGTGTTATATGTATTTGTTGCTCCCAGCATCTCAATAAGGTGTCTATTATTGTTTACAAGAGTTAACCACCTTAATATGTAAAGACATGGAAAAGTTAGGATTCGTTGTTTTATAAATGTATCTCTGCAGCTATCACGAAAATTTAGATTAAAAATCAAACGGATTATTTTCTTTTGGTTCACAAATATACGTTTACTTTTCAGAACAGCAGCACCCCAGGATATAACATTGTTAGACATGTGACTAAAAGCTAATGAATAATATACAGCTAAGAGACCGTCACTATCAAGGGTACTTTTTAAGCTTAAAATTGCAAAATAAGCTGAGTTTAATTTAGCATATATGTGATTTATATGGTGCCTAAAAGAAAACCTATGATCCACAAACGTATCGAGGAACTTGGCTTTCTCCTCAAAGTTTACACCAAGGGAATTGGCAATCATCAACGCTAATGGTATATATTCATATAGATAGTTTTCTAAATATATTCATATAGATAGTTTTCTCAACATTTAGTACAAGGCCATTTCTTCTGCACCATGATATACCAAAGGAGAATAGATCAAAAGCTTTAAGAAGAATACTGTAATAAAACAACAAAACATCTCAAATGTGCATTACATCAAGTTGCAGACAAGGCAGTCGGCAAAAAAAAAAACCATATAACACTCAACATGAAAGAAATTTTTGGTGAAATGAAGAGTTGGAAAATGATAAAAGTAAGAAACAAAACCTATACAACAAATGATTACAAAGCAAATTGGAAAGAGACTTAGAAAATTACAGAAATGCCAGGAGATCTTTCAAGAATAAGATCAGAAATAGGAAAAATGAACAATGGGAGAAAAAAGAATTGGAAGCACATATAGGTGAAAGAAAGACAAAAGAAACGTGGAAATTTTAAAGCACCCCAAGAACAAATAAAAGTCATGTTCAAATTAACCCGATAACTATTAATCGATGGAAAACTTACGTTGAGAATATGCTTACAGAAACAAGACCAGAGTTCAAAACAAAAGAAAATAAGTATGTCCAAATAACAGGGGACCTGATATAATTAAAAGAAGACATCTTAAAGACAGCCATAAGAAACCCAAAAAACAAAAGAGTACCAGTGCCTGGTGAAATTCCTTCTGAATTCATCAAAAATTAATATCAATGATAAGAGTACTTAAATAGATGTGCTATAGGAATGAAAAGTACCACGAATTAATCCACTACATAAGAAACGGGCCAAGGGTGAATGCTCAAACTATAGAGGTTTATCTGTAATCGGCTTAGTTAACCATTTGTATGGAAAAAATATTGAATCAGCTAGTACTAAACGATTATCAACATTATCAATTAGAAGAGAAATCAAACTTTTGGAGCGGGAAGATCTACCATTGATAATATCTTCTGTATTACCCAAGAACATCAGTAAATAAGGAAACAAACTTAGTTTTTATTGATTTGGCTAAGGCGTACGCTACAGTATCAATTAATAGATGATTTGAAGTACCACAGCAAACCAGCCTCAATGGTACTGTAGTAAAAGCTATGCAAGATTTATATAAAGTAGCAGAATCTCAAATAAAGTTGGGTAAAAACCTCAGTCATTTAAGACAAGGATGCTGCCTGTCCCCCTTATTCTTCAATATCTATTTAGATACCGTACTTGAGCACTGGAGAAAGAGTTGTAATTCATGGGAATATCCCGTAACAATGAGATGTTATTCACACTTTACTACGCAGATGACCAAGTTGTCATAGCACAAGATCATGAAAACACGGATCTTACGGTAAAAAAGCTATACTAAGAATATCAGAAGTGGTGGTTAGAAATTAACCAGCAAAAAACAGAACATCCATGTGTAGCTGAAGAAGCTCGAGAAAGAGAGAAGTCAAATTCATGTTTGTTTAAGAGCTGCTTTTTTTCAAGGAAGATAGATACTGGGTAAATACTTTTACCATTTTTTTTATCTGTATCGGAACAAAAGCTGTCGCGAAATTCGAATTTCTGTTAAAATCTGTAGTGACAATTTTGGCCATATAATGCAAATTTTTTGGAGTACACTATTTGTTGTAAATAATGCTTACTTACTTACTTACTTAATCCTTATGCCTTTCTACCCCTTTAGGGGTGTAAGGCCCGTGGACTTGAGTTCCGTTCATATCTCCCATTATTATTATCTTATTGTTTGTATTGTCTATCTCTTCCTGTAAATCATTGACAAATTTGTCCCTCTCCTCAATTCTTGCGTTGTTATTTGGTCCATAGCACACAATCAAAGTGCAGTCTTCGTCCGCTCCATCGTCTTTTATTGCTATCGAGAGTATTCTCTCATTTACAAACCTTTCCTCGTTTACATTCTTCATATTCTCTTCTTTGACCACCATTGCCACTCCTGCCCCTGCATTTTCCTCCTTTTTTACTCCTGATCAGTACATCCAATATCCATTAGGTACTCTTTTGCATTCATTCCCTTTCCTTTTTGTTTCTGTGATTCCTACATAGTGCATTTGTATTTTTTCCAGTTCTTCTGTCAGTTCATCCTCTTTTCCGTTTATGCCCCTAATATTCCATGTTCCCAATCTAATCTCTTTTCCGTTTATACCCCTAAAGTTCCGTGTTCCCAATTTACTAACTCGGTAATTATTTCCTATTTCTTTCCTCCTGTCCATTTCCTTGATTATCTTCTTATTTATATTTCTTTCATCCGTCTTCTCTTCCGTATCCTTTGCGTTTGCCAGGGTCGTCGTCGATCTACCTATCTCTCTTCTTTTTCTCAGTTTTTTGGCTTGATGGTCGTAGTGTTCTTTGTTTGTTGCTTCAGTTTTTCTTCCTCAGTGCCCCATTTATATTATCTTCCCTCGATTAAGATTTTCTGATATCCTATTTTCACTCTCTTTCCATTCTTTCTGTCGTTCTCTGCTATATGCTTCAATTTCTTTTGAATTTTCCGTTTACCCTTTGTTAAATTGTTGTTTATGTAAACTCTCTCTCCCCAATTTCTCAGTTTCTTCATCACAACTTCCTTATCTCCTGAGTTTCCAAGTTCTATCTTGTATATAGTCTCTTCCATTTTTATCGCATCCTTAGTCTGTACCTTTGTGTCCATACTGCTTTCCATAAAATGTTCTACATCCATTTTCAGATCTGGTTGACTATTCGCTTTAAATCTCATTCCCGATATTACAATATTATTCCTTACGTTTTCCTTTTCCAGCCCACTCATCCTCGAATCCATATTTCTCATGTTTTCTCTAATTGTCTTATTTTCCTCTTTTAATACTTCACTCTCCTTTCTTAGTTCTTTCACCTCGTGTTGTTCTGATCCTGTTTCATTTCCTTTATATCTAACATTAACTCTCTGATCATTTCCGTTAAGTTATCCATCTTATCTTCTCCTTCATTTTTCTCTTTCTGTGGGGTTTCTATCGACTCTTCCTCTTTTCGAGTTTCCTAATGTATAATTATCGTTATCCATTGTTATTTCTGTTGAAGCTTATGTTATCAAAACTTTTCGTATGCTTCTCGTATATTCTATTGTGAAACCCGAGAAAAGAGGAGAAAGACAAAAAATTGTTGTTTTTACCCCTTATCACCGTATACACAGTAAACAAAACAATCAAGGTCGTCGCTCAACGCTTCTTTAGCTTCATACAATTTCCCAGAACTATTCTCATAGACTTTTAAAATCTTTTTTTTTAACTTATTGTCTTAATTCTAATATAACACTCTGCCTTATTTCTAGTCTCTCTCGTTTGCAATCGACCAAAACAATTCAATAATTCAATATATCGAAACACTACCGTAATAATGCTCGTTGAACGAGTTGACCACTGCCGGACGTTGGATTTCGATGTGTACACTTCGCGGTCCGGAACTCAACTAAATAATATTATCACAAATTGTATTTATTGGATTACATAACCTGAAAATTTTTTTCATCTCGAGACAAAAAGTCGTCTTTTAAAAATAATAAAAAAACACTATATTTTCCTGCCCATTATATAACTTACCCGGCGAACGCTCAGTCTGCTGGGACTGATTACTGACATTATCTTCAATACCAATGTTGCTCGTAGGATTACCCTTCTTTTTATTACGTTTACTTCCGGTGTCTGCTAAGTCACTAGATGACGAAGTTTTTTTTTTAACTAATTTACTGTAAGTAATGTCGCTTATTCCGCTCTGTGACGACAGCCTTAATTTCCAAGTTTTTGGTCGAGCTAGTTTTGTTCCCGCTCCACTTTCAATAACGTCATCCGTATAGTGAAGACGTAGAGCTGGAAACAACGCATTTCCAATACCACTTGTTTCATGAATAACCTTTCCAGTACTACTCAGCAATTTAAGGCTAACCTGGAAAATCAAAGTACTTAGCGTTAGGTCGAGTTAAAGTTAAAATTGTTTTCTGAAGTTTTATTTACGACAACACGATAAATTTTCAGAGATTTTTACTCTTCGAAATTAGAACATTGAATCAGCCCGAAGCCTCAAGTCAAGTACTTATGCTGCAGTGTAATAAATTTGTGCTAAGGAATTTTGGAATGGTGGTATCGCCGTTGGAGGACAACTTATACAGAACTTGCGCTATACAGATGACACCTGGATTATAGCCGCAAATGAAAGTGAATCAGAGCTCATTATACAAAGACTGACAAGGACCAGTAAAAGCCACAGATTGGAAGTAAACAACAACAAAACAAAAATGATGATCATTAGTAGAACGAATGATAATCAACCTCAACATCTACTAGGGCATGAAATCGTAGATTTCTGTCAATATCTTGGACCTCTAATTACCAATACCGGCCAGTGTCACTCAGAAATACGTAGGAGACTCTCAATTGCTCGCTCTCATCATCATCATCATCATCATCATCAACCAGCTCTTTGCGTCCACTGCTGAACATAGGCCTCCCCCAACCCAGTCCACTCTTTCCTCTCCTGGGCTCTCTGCATCCAGTTACAACACACTCCCTTAATATCGGCGGTACAGTGTGTGGGAGGTCTACCCCTACTATGCCTGTCGCTTCCAATCCATTTAAGTTTCGCGATGTATGCAATTACATCAGTAACGCCGATTCTTTGACTTCGTTTCTGATACAATACAAGGTTACAGTTTCCGCCCCATAAGTCATCACTGGAAGCACACACTGATCAAAGACCTTCCTTTTTAGGCAGGTAGGAAGATCACTCTTAAATACACCCTTAAGTCTTCCATAAGCTACCTAAACGAGCGTTATTCTTCTTTTCAATTCGCACGTTTGGTTGTCCCTTGTGACGCGAATTTCATGACCAAGATAGGTGTATTTGTCTATTAGTTCTACCTCTTTATTGCCGACATTAATCTGTTCGCTTGGAGCTAAGTTCGTCATAGATTTTGTTTTAGAAGCATCCATTTCCAATTCTACCTCTGCATATATACTTCTCATTAAGCTCTCCAAGACTGTCAGATATCAGGACTATATCATCTGCAAAACGCAGATTAGACTTTTCCCATCTATGTTAATGCATTTTCCTTCCCAATTGAGTTTCTTGGAAGCGTGTTCTAAAACTACGGTGAATAGTTTAGGCAACATCGTGTCGTCTTGTCTTACTCCTCTACCGTCATATAGGCATTTTTGTAGATGTTGTAAATCAACTTTGTGTAACGATAGTCAACACGACACTCTTGTAACGCTTCTAATACAGAGTCCAGTTCGACCCTCAAAAGTCTTATGGAAATCTATGAAGGCCAGGGCAAGTGATCTGTTATATTCAATGGTTTTCTCAATTAATGTTTTAATACTTTGTAGATGGTCATTGGTTTCGAATCGGGCCGGAAGCCAGCCGCTCCCTTGGTTGGTAGAAGTCCAACTTATTTTCAAGTCTTGTTATTATCCTAGTGAAGAATTTGTAGAGATGGCTCAGAAGACTTATGGGCCGGTAGCTTTCTAGTTCCGCTACATCTACATTTTTGAGAAGTAGTATGACAACTTATCTAGTATCGTGCTATTGAAACAGGCAAAGATTGAACAAGGATCTTATTTTTCCTAGAATACAAAGTCCATCGATTTTGATGGCGTCCGCAACTACGTTATCGTTTCCAGGGGCTTTGTTATTCTTTGTGTTCAAAAAAGCGTTGGGCTGATTATATCGCTCTTAAAGGAAACCATGTTGATGAATAAAGTCGAATTTTGCAAAATGTGTTTAAAGTAGGTAATCAAAAACTTTTCAGCCTACGTGTTGTATTATGATATTTATGGCAGAACGTAGATCGCTGATGTTTATAGCTGAAAACTTTTCAGTTTCGACTTATTACATCGAGAAAACTTGGGTTGGCAACGGTGTAAATTATGTAATCCACATGAATGATACCAGCTAGTCATCTATATAAGAGAAATCAAATTTGCTGTAACTCCCGAATAACATTAATAGAGATATGGTCTGTACTTACGTAGAAATGGATTATTGCAAAATGTTGTTTGTACCAGTTATTTCGAAGAATAAAAATCCCTGAAGAACGATCTTGCAATAGTAGACAAGTTGTCGGAATGTATTCTTATATTTGATGTGGTTTTATCCCATAGATACCGATTTCTCATAAAAACCTCTATTTGGAAAAACCCTCATGTCATCCGAGAAGGACACGTGATTCTCTGATTCTCATGAAATAGCAGTATTCTCGCGGTAAATACTATGAATGTTAACATCAATATATTATTGAAAAGCCATAAAATGGCCAAAAAATAATTCCAATATTGCATTATTACATTTAAAAATATAGCAAAAAATGATTTTCAAGTAATTTTTAAGTAATGGTAAGATACAACGAATTGTACCAAGTACGCACACCTAATACTCCATCGTAAGTTGATACAGCAGCCACAAGCCGACAGAGTGGTTAACAAAGACAACACTTCAACGCAGGCGTCGCGGTTTTCGAGGGATTCCCCTCAGGCATATGTGATTTAATGTAAAACTACTAAAAATAGACAAAGTCCATATTTCAGCAGTCCATATACTTTTATCTTATTTGTCAATCCATCCCGAGATGTGTTTCGCCATATCACGGCTCATCAGTCGGACTAGGATCGACAAACAATTGAACAGAATTTACTAGTCCTTATCCAGACAGTTACGGAACGTCATGGCAAGATACAACGATTTATACCAAGTGCCTGTGGGGAATCCCTCGAAAACCGCGCCACCTGCGTTGAAGTTTTGACTTCGTCAACCACTCTGTCGGCTTGTGGCTGATGAGCAGTGATACGGCGAAACGCGTCTGGGGATGGATTGACAAATAAGAGAACCGTGAGTAGACTGCTGAAATATGGACTTTGTTTCCAGTAGTTTTACATTAAACCAAATAATTTTTAAGTAATCATTCTTGTTTTGCAGCAACTGATATAGTTAGAAAACAGTGGGAATCACTGTTACAGTTCTGTTCAATCAATGATAAGCACTAGCCTAATTTATTTTACTTCGAAAAATTTCATCAAATTGCAAAATAAGAGTCTGCATCATAATTATAACAGCCCCTATTTTATAATGTCTTACCTTCACTTGATCATATGATGTTCTCAAATGAGCACTCAGTGTAGTATCTGACCCAATTCTGACTAAGTATCTGCAGATTACATTATCAGAATTTGGCAAGTAAGAGTCTTTTAAATTTACCGTTGCTAACGGGATACTAGGGATGATTAGCAAGTCGTCACGATACATTTTCTTTGTTGCTAGCACTAGTTTCCAGTAAAGTTTCATATTTTCTTCAGGCCAACCATAGCAAAGAATCGTATAGCCGTTAACGTTGCTGCTATATTTTTCTACAGTGACATTATTAGTATATCTCCTTACTTCTTGTTCAGAGTCGTTATTAAAAACTCTCACATAATATTTCTTCAAATTGCAGAATAGATTTATTTTAATAATTAATGACTCTTTACTATTAACGTGGAACTCGTATCGACATATAGGAATCCAACCTTTTTCTTGCACAATAAGACTGTTTGTAAAAACATAAACTTTAAGGACGGATTCCATGTCCTTGTAAATTTCAAATTTTTCTTTGAGTTTAGCCATATCTTCTCTTTCAAAAAAATTTCGAAATAGATTTGGACAATGGCTGAGCCGTTTTTCGGATGAAAATATTTCGCTATAAACTGTTTTTAATGTATCAAAAATGTCTGAAATAGATAAATAATTACATTTAATGCTTTACAAATTTCTAAAATACGAAGGTTTTAAGTTATCTACCTAATCATAAAAAGACGCCATTCAAGAAAATTGCTTGGCCGTCAAATTACTGTCGCCATTTTACGGATTTTCACGAAATTTTACACGAGTAAATTTTGCAATTTTTACGATTTTTTTTTGTTCCGAAAAATGGGTCATGGAAATTTGAAGCATTGCGTAGTGAAAAAGTTTTTTACTAAAGATGGCACTGGACCAAAAGTTATTCATGAACGGATGTCCCAGGTATACGGTAATAACGGCTCATATTATTTTTAAATAAAATATTAGTCTAGACAATTTTGATGTGGTCGGTTAGAACAAGAACTGGGGGAAACCATTAGGATTGGTGAGGATTTGCTGCAGTCAGATCGATAACTGACAATCCCGCTGCTTGTGAAAGAACCAATAATAACAGTTATCTACCTGGCTACAAAGCTATGCAGAAAATCTCACATACTTTAAAATAATATTTAACTACAGTCTATCCAGTATTTCTCGTGTTGTTGTGTTCGAACTGCAAACAACCAAATTTTTTAGTTTGCGCCTTAACAAACGACGCTATGCCAGTTTTCAACTCATCACCTGAGGAAAATTTTTGACGCGTTATACCTTTCTTCAGATGCTTGAACAAATAGAAGTCTCAGGGCAGTTATTCAGGTTACCGAATGGATATTGTAACTTAGTAAATCCATAGCTTTCGGTAATGGATTAAATTGAACTGTACGAGTGTCGTATGTAATTCTCTATAGATCTCCCCATTAATTGTTTTCGATATATCCAATCCAGGAAAATTCCTCCGTAGTCTCAAAAAAACCAATCGCCATCAACTTTGCAGAAGACGTCTAAGTTTTCACCTTATTGGGATGTGGAGAGCCGGTATGAACCCAGTGCATCGATTCCTGCTTCATGGGACGATCTGACTAGAACACCCAATACAGCTTCAAGAAAAATTATTCCTATCGTTATTGAAAGTGACGAAATGTTGTTGAGAAATTCTTTTCCTCGCCAATATTTGCCGTATTGTCAGAATTTTGGCGAACAATCGCGCAGAAACAATTTTCATCTTTAAATTTCTGTACACAAACTTTAAAACTAGTTCTGGATACTCCAACATCTTTAGCAAGCACTATGATCTTGTTCCGTTAACCTGATAAGCCTGATGTTTTCCTTACTTTTTGCCTCAACCTATCATCCTGAATTGAGTTTGAGCCACAACGGAACAGTCTGGACCAAATTTTTATTTTTTACTTGAAAATAAGATGGAAAGTCATTAGATATTTTTTCCCGAATAACTTCTGCTCTTTTTTTCCTTCCAGTCAGAAACTGTATCACTACACCATGCTTAAAATTACTTCGATGGATTTTGCGGAAGAAAAAAATCGTAAAAACCACAAATGCAATTTTTGTATGACGTCATTTTAGACTACTACCAAATTTTCGATAATTTTTAGTATCGTCCTCAGTTTGCCACAGGCAGTTATAAACAAATAAGAATTAAATATTCAAAATTTAAAAAATTGTCTTATTCCAAAATACTTACTATAATACTGCTGATGTTCTTCATTAAATTTCTTCATTAGCAATCTAATGTAGACACCTTTAAAAAATGCTTGAAGTTTGACAGCTGCACTTTGCATTTTTTTAGCATAATCAATTTGAATATAATTGAATAATCGACTCGGATACCAGTGAGGTTCTTCGGTATAGGGATTAATATAGTCAAAAGTTTTTAGCTGAAAAAGAAATACCGTATTGTCTCATTATAAAACTGGTCCGCTTCAACTACTCCCCCAACTTTACAAGACTACTTAAGAGCTATATCACCGATAGGACCTTCTCCACGCAAATCGGACGAAACAGACTCCAGGCGAAAAGGATACGATAGACAGACGTCCTTCAGAGCTCACCGATTTCATCACTTTTATACTCCTGTAAATCACACCACAAATATAATTGGAGGATTCAAAAACCAAGATAGAAGTGTATCTCGACAATAGCAACATCTAAACAGGATTACCTGTTTCCAAAGGCAGCGTATCAGCCCAAAGACATCACCACTTGGCCATCATTAGTCTTAGCTGAGAAGTTAAAGTTAAATATTTGGGATTTATCTACAGTAAAAAGTTGGTCTGGAAGGACTATGCCGCAACAGCTACGACCAAAACACGAAGAGTAATTTTCACACCTTATTCTTTGCTAAATAGATGCAACAAAATATTCACTAAAAACAAACTCGCGGAATAAAAGAATCATCAGGCCGGTTCTTCTGAACTCATGAATGTCCAATCTCAAAATACACAAATTAACTTTTGTGTATTTTGAGATTGAATAAGTTCAGGAGAACCGGCCTGATGATTCTTTTATTCCGTCCAAAATATAATTCGCTTGTTCTGGAATGTCTCATGGCTTGTACGAAAATGCAAATAAACAGAGAGATAAAAATGCCGCCAATTCATCAATACACAGCCAGACTGCAAGAAAATTAACACATACATAGCAACATACACAACTACTAATGAGAATGACCCTAGGTAGGCAGCCCGCACCAAGACGCCCTACACAAGAATACTTGCTCTCTACCTATCCTATCGAAATAAGCCCACCCAAACTGAATTTGCCTATATCACGCGTTGTAAACATCTGTTAACAACTTAATGTAAAAAATGTAAAACGGTTAGTTTATAGCCTATAAAGATTAAAGAAACTTATTCGTTACTAATTCTTAGGTGAGTCAGTACTCGTGTGACCGAAAATGTGTCTCTCTAAAACATTCATCCAGTTGCAAAGTTCGAGGTATATATATATATATATATATATATATATATATATATATATATATATATATATATATATATATATATATATATATACGAGTATATACATGACAGTAGCGGTAAAAAAATTTTTGGCCAAATAAAACTCTTAGTTAATAGTCTAGCTTTCGGAATATATTTCTTCCTTCATCAGGACACTCTACAAGCAAAATGGACAGTAAATTGAGCTAATTAATGAAGCAGATGGCAAAAAAAAAACTTATTGGTATCACTGAACAGAGAATTATAGTATCAAAACTTATTTAACATGAGCTATCTTTTAGGAGAAGCATTGTTCAATCAAAAACAACTTGTAAAAAAACAATTTTATACTAAAAAACTACATATTAAAACTTGTTAAAAGATTACATTATCTTAATCATTACTGGTGCAACATATGGTTTCAGGAACTGATAAAGTGCGAGGTTAGAAAATTCCCGGCGTTCTTTGACATTTGGCAGACAGTTCGCGTCTGCGTATTGTAGCAAAAGGGGGCTCAACCCTGAACTTTACGGGGGAGCAATCATAATTATAAAAGCCTACCTTATCGCTACGACCGATTGTTGCATCTATCAACACACCCAACAACAAAATTGACAAATTTTTAACAGGCATACTTTCAAGGGCTTACAACAGGACTAATGATTATTACATTGAGGACTCCTTCTCCTTCAGCGCATTTATAGACGAATACCAACTACCAGAGAATTATATACTTATTAGCTTAGATGTGGTCTCCTTGTTTACAAACCTCTCACTTGACCTGGCTCGTCAAAGTATTACCAGTCACTGGGGTGATATCACTCAACATTCCCCCATAGATCTAGAAACTTTTTTAGAGTTTTTGAAATTCACTTTCGATTCCACTTGCTTTGTCTTCAACAATCAGTTTTATAAGCAAATTTTTGGTTCTCTCATGGGAGCTAACTTGTCACCCGTCCTGGCTAATTATGTGATGGATGACCTGGTGGCACAGACCCTTCCACTACTCTCCTTTCGACCACCTTTTGTTAAGAGATATGTAGACGACCTCATACTGGCCATACCAGATGATAAAGTTGAAGAAACACTTTTTATATTTAACTTGGCTGACCAACACGTACAATTTACCATAGAGAAGGAATCTAATAACTGCATTTCCTTTCTAGATATGACGTTGGTATAGGAAACCAATAAGTAGTGGTCGATATCTGCTTTTTCTCTCGGATCATCCCACCAAAATGAAATTGGGGCTAGTGGGGGCCTTGGCCGCCAGAGTATCCAGACTCACACACTTTTCCTTCAGACAAGAATCCCTAAATGAGCTTAAGTCACTTCTGCTGGAGAATTCTTACCCCAACTCTATAGTTCAACGTTTGCTTTTTCACAATAACGACCTGAATAGATCTCTTCTTAACATACAAAATCAATTTCTCACCCCTAATGTTCTACCACATGTCACCCCAGACCCTAACACAACAGTATACAGAAGCTTACCTCATATTAAGGGCTTAACCCCTAAATTAATTAAAGTATTTAAGAACGAAAATATTAAATTTGCCACGAGGATCGATAATACCCTCAAATGCCTATTCACTAATTTGAAACAGCCAGTTCCCAAACTACAAAGGACAGGAATTGTATATAAGATCCCTTGTCTTCTAGATCACTCCAAGGGAGAATAACATCTCATAAGAGCGACTGTAGAAGGAGCACTCACAGTGATCTTGTGCCCTGGCACATCACTTTACACAGTGCGACCACAGGATTAATTTCGGGGAAGCTGCAATACTGTACTCAGAGACCAACTACTACAAGAGGAGGTTTTTGGAGATGGTGGCCATCCACAACACACCTGGTAATATGAACATCAAAACTGATGTGGACGACCTTAGCGTCGTGTACTCTTACTTACTACAGCTATCTACCTCTCCAGATTCCCCCTTGTCGACCACTAGTCTTTCAAAATAGATAATTATCATACAAGTTCCTTTTAAAATTTTTAATAAAAAAAATAAAAAAAAATTTTATAATTATGATTGCTCCCCCGTAATGTTCAGGGTTGAGCCCCCTTTTGGTATAATACGCAGACGCGAACTGTCTGCCAAATGTCAAAGAACGCCGGGAATTTTCTAACCTCGCACTTTTTCAGTTCCTGAAACCATATGTTGCACCAGTAATGATTAAGACAATATAATCTTTTAACAAGTTTTAATATGTAGTTTTTTAGTATAAAATTGTTTTTTACAAGTTGTTTTTGATTGAACAATGCTTCTCCTAGAAGATAGCTCATGTTAAGTAAGTTTTGATACTATAATTCTCTGTTCAGTGATACCAGTCAGTTTTTTTTTTTGCCATCTGCTTCATAATTAGCTCAAATTTACTGTCCATTTTGCTTGTAGAGTGTCCTGATGAAGGAAGAAATATAGTTCGAAAGCTAGACTATTAACTAAGAGTTTTATTTGGCCAAAAATTTTTTGACCGCTACCCTCACAATATTGTGAATTCCTTTGTATATATATATATATATATATATATATATATATATATATATATATATATATATATTTACATATATGTGTATTTGCATAAGGCTTAACATCTGAAATTAATAGAGAATTGAAAGACAACAATTTACGTGAACATCAAAAATACCGCCAAAATTTCTAAATAAAATGAAACGAATTATTTTGTTATTTGTCACTAATTTGTTATTTATCTGCTACTGCAGTTTCGTAAGTTTTCTACATGCAGTAGCAGATAAATAAAAAATAAGTAACAAATAATAAACTAAATCGTTTCATTTCATTTAGAAATATAAAATGTACTGTCACAAAGTAACGGACACCTCAATTATACCGCCAAAATTTGATCGAAAATACTATATTGCCGTTATACTCCTATTATTTAAAAATTCGTTCCTCAATTATAGTAACAACATTGCCAATAAAAAGAGCGGGAAAGTCTTAAATAAATCAACTTTCAATATTCCTTGAAGAAACGATTGCGAATAGGATCCTAATTTACTTACACAGAGGGAGAGAAAGAGAGAGAGCAGTAAGCTGTGTATATTACCATAATTTTTTCTAAGGAGTATAAAATTAGGAAGGGAGTTGAGTGTGGGGCCAACAACTCCATCCTGTAAAAAAAGGTTCTGCTAGGAAATCAGCAACCGGCCTCGGAACTGATTCTCGGTGAATACCAAGGTAGATTTCGACGAGGAAGATTAACAACAGACCAAGTGTTTACCATAAGAAGCTTGCTGGAAATATGCTATGAGTTCGACATACCGGACTATAAAATGGCTTATGACAGCGTTGAGAGAGGGTACCTGTATGAAACCCTGCTAGAACTAGGGATCCCCCAAAAGCTGGTGACACTGGTGAAAATGACGCGGGCACGGACTAGAAGTATGGTGTCTGTAGCGGTCATTTCTTCTCGAGAGTTTAAAATCAAGTGTGGTCTAAGGCAAGGAGACGCTCCATCTTGTAGCCTATTTAACCTGATCCTAGACCTATAGGCAGGAACCTCAATCTTAATCCTGGCAGGACGCTGCCGATTAGAACATTACATTGGCTTATGTCGACGACGTCGATATCCTTAATAGGAGAGAGCGAGAGATAAAGGAAACGTTTCAACAACTAGAAGCAGATTCTACGAAGGCTGGACTAACAGCGAACGTCTCAAAGTATATGCTCAAGACAAGAATGCGAGGCAACGGACCTGAGTCCCTAGTCGTCGAAGATCACAATTTTGAACGTGTCTCTGACCTAGAAATAAAGGAGACACTAGAGACAGGAAACAAGGCTTACTACCTAGGCCTAACATCTAATTAAATCGCAACTATTCGGCTGGAAGTCTAAGAAACGCATTTATCATACGGTCCTCTGACCCGTGGTAACTTACACCAGCGAGACGTGGGTCATGATCACAAGCGATGAGTTTCTTCTCTATTCGTGGGAAAAAAAGGTACTCCGCGAATATACGAACTATGATCCAGGCGAGTGGCACATAAGAACGAACAAAGAGCTGTACCAGCTAAACAACGATCATTCGCTCGTAGCGGGAGTAAAAAGTGGAAGATTGCGCAGGCTTGGGCACGTCGAGAGTATGACAGACAACCGCGGCATGCGCAAATCCTTCAGACAAAAGCGAGAGGAAAGACGACTATGTGGCCGCCCACGCAAGAAATGTATGGAGGATGTTGAGAAAGACTTCCGGGAACTGGAAGTTCGAGGATGGAGGCGCCGTGCGGTGGATCGAGTCGCGTAGCGAGGCATTATGCAGGAGGCCAAGGCTCTTCAAGAGCCTTCGAGCCATTGGGCACTGGTATAAAATTAAAATAATATTTTTTTTTTATATCGTTAATTTTTTGCTTACCCTTTTTGCATATCTTACGATATCGGCGACGATATCATCATATTCATCAGTGTCCAAACATACATTTTTGTATTCCACGACACCTTTTAGAAAACTACGGACGTTATTAGATTTCCGCAACAACTACTACCTATGTATGTGGCCAAGTCAAATATACTTAAATAAGTATACCGATCTGCCGAGATTTGAATCAGAGACCTTCTGCACCGTAAGCAGGTAGTACACCACGAAGCTAGGGCCGATACATACTACTTACTTGCAGAAATATTAGCCGGATACATTCAAGAACTCCTGGTAACGAGTTATAGTTATCAATTGCTTTACAGAACTCTTCAAAAAAAACTTGATGTACAGTAAGAAGTTCTTTTTTGCTAAGATTTTCTGTTGGTTTGTAACAGTGATAGAAATCCCGTAATGCAAGTGAGTAGTCTGGCGTACCAAATGACTGAACGAGCTTGCCTAGAAATAAAGAAATTATGTTTTATTATTAGGATAGAGAAATTAATAAATCTGTTAGTAAAGCTAATAATAACCTCAACATTAACACACTCTTAATATCAGTTATTAAATAATATTATTATAGGTGCTATTTATGTTGAGCCCGATGTTATTTCTTATAATTAGAAGCACACAATCTACTAAAATATTGTTATAAACTATGTTGAATTGTTGTGGCTGTTATTTGATGAAAATTCATAACGAATGTAATGAAAGACTGATTTTGTCAATTTCCACTTCATTTTTGCTTGTTTCAGCGGTACAGAGTATCAACTTAACAATTTTTTGATTATATGAACTCAATACATACATATAATATATATATATATATATATATATATATATATATATATATATATATATATATATATATATATATATATATATATATATATATATTTAAGGGTCTCTTACAGCCGACGCTGTCTCCCTTCTCTCAACCTCGCGTTCCATTCTCTTCGATCTTCCCAGTCTCCTTCCTGTAACCCTCTGTTTTCCATTGCCTCATCGACGTCATCCCGCCATGAGCGCTTAGGTCTTCCCCTCTTCCTTCTTCCAATTGTACCCCACTCTGTGATTTTTTAATCCACCTTCGGTCGTCGCTTCTTCTTACGTGACTATACCAATTCAATCCTTTTTCTTCTATGGCATGTACTGCGTCTTTTGTTATTCCCATTCTCGTTCTTATTTCCTCGTTCCTAATCCTATCAATCCGTGTCACTCTACAACACCTTCTCCAACATTTCCCTCGCTCGGACATCGGCTACTCAGATGAATATCCGCAGACAGGAAGTCATTCAACCTGGAAGAAATTCTATCTTGGGGCGACAGTAACCAAGTGGAATTTAACGCTACAAAAATCCAGGCGACAGTTTTTTTTTTTTTAAATTTAACGTTGCTGAACCCGACATAGTTATGTCCGGGCACTCCATTCCTCTAACATCGTCACTCAATTTGTTGGGGGTTACTTTGGGAGGGCAATTATATCCTGGCATGATTATGTTGCAGGCATAGCAAGGAGAGTTTCTCAAAAGTTGGGAATATTATTTCGAACCAGAAAGCTTTACACTCCACAACAACTGTTAATTCTTTACAAAGCTCAAATTCGACCAACTATGGAATACTGCTCCCATGTTTGGGGCTTCGCTCCCAAACATACACTACATTTGTTGGATTCTATCCAGAGAAGAGCTGTTCGTCTGATTGGAGACCCGGAACTGACCGGCTACCTTGATTCGCTAGAACATCGAAGAACGGTTGGCGACTTGAGCCTATTCGACAAGTATTTCGAAGGATGTAGCCCGTTTAATTCCTCCCAGAGCGGTCCATGTTAGAAATACACGTCGCGCTAATACTTCACAGCTTTTCAAGCAGTCTTTAATATGGAGAACATCATCCCTTTGGAATAATTTGCCCAGGACTGTGTTTCTCACAATTTACAGCGATTCAAGAAAAACGTAAATCGCTTTTTCCGTACACATGTCGCTGCTGTAGCGCTTTAAGGACTTCCCTGCAGCACGTGTGCTAGTCCCATAAAAAAAAACATGCTCGACACAGAAACATACAAATATCTAGGGTTCCATCAAAGCACCAAGCGCAACCACACTCACCTCAAAACAGAGCTCAGAACTGAATTTAAAAACAGACTCACGAAACTTATTATTAATTCCTTCTCTACCGCGTTTATTTTTGATTTATATTTCTTGTTAATTGTTCATGTTTCTGACCCTTAGGTCACGATAGTTTCAATGATTGTTTCGTATATTCTGACTTTGTTTGTTTTCGTTATTTTATTTTATCCCATACATAAAAATATTAAATTCACTATGGAACTAGAAGTCGACAATAAAATTAATTTTCTTGACTTAACGATAACCAGATATTACAATAAACACAAATTTTCCATTTTTCATAAAGCTTCATATACAGATACAATAAATATAAATTGGCAGCTTACCACAGTAGGTTGCATAGACTTGTACGTGTCCTCTTATTGGTAGATGATTTTAATAAAGAATTAAATCTAATGAAACAAATTGCTGTTAACAACGGATATTCTCCTGATAAAATAGATTCGATACTGAACAAAAAATTAATAAATGAGGCTATTTCTTTGGCATACCCAAAGGACGAAGATATGGATAAAAAATATCAAGTCTTAACCTATTTTGGTGACACACCAAAAAAAATTAAGAAACAATTAAATAAACATTATATCAACATAGCTTTTAGAACAAACAACTCGTTGGGGAATTTATTAAAAATGCAGAGGGAAAACAAAATAGAACAAAAAAATCTGGAGTATATCAGTTAAATTGTGTTTATTGTCCTAAAAGTTACATAGGTCACACAGATTGTTCGTTCAAAATTCGGATTTCAGAACATAAAAACAAAACCGATTCAGCGATCATTTAACAGAATCCAATCATTTTTTTGACGACAAATTTAAAATTCTACACATACAAAACAAAGAAGTCAAATTAAACCTGTTGATAATAATTTTTATTACCTACTTACCTTAGGGTATTTATTAAAATGTAACAACATTCTATTTAGATATCATTTTGTATCAGACGAAGCTACAGTGATAGCGAAACGCATCATACAGTTTTTGTAAAACAAAATTAAATTAAATTAAAAAACAGTTTTTGTAAAACAAAATTTTGTAAAACAAAAATTAAATGGAAATCGACAAAATCAGTCTTTCATTACATAAACCATGTTGATTTATCATTTACAATCCTAACTGAAGCACTCAGTATGGAGAACAGGATTTTAATTAAGAGAGTCATTCAGAAATGAATATCTTCCCGTTTCTACAGAAAGCACAAGGTGTATGAAATTATGGTTGAAATGATACCCGATAATATTTATGACACAAGGAATTTGGAGCTAATGATTTAAACACTTTTAGAGATACATCAGGTTTAATTCACCGAAATTTATTTACTTTGCATAATAGGTAAATTATTCTCTGATTTTACAAAAAATAAGGTTCTGACATCAATTAGGAAGCTCATAAAAATCAATCAATAATATAGTATGCGTATATTCAATTTCTTTTGCGACATCTCCCAATGTTTTTTTTTATCAAAGTAGCACACGTGGTGCAGGGAACTCCCTAAAGCGCTAGAAGAGAGACGCGTGTGCGGGAAAAACGATTCACGTTGGTCTTAAAAAGACTGCATGAAAAATGTACAAGGAGTAACAAGCTGAACCTCGGAACGGATGTGATGTATTAGCGCGACGTGTATTAAAAGCATGCACCGCTCTGAGAAGAATTAAGCGATCCATCGAACACTTTGAAAATACTCGTAGAGTAAGGTGCCAACCGTTCTTCGATGTTTCAAAGTTTCGGGATCCTCGATGTTCCAACGTTGTTGATGAGTTCTGGGTCTCCAGTCAGGCGAATTGCTCTCTTCTAAATAGAATACAACAAATGCAATGTATATTTGGGAGCAGAGCCCCAAACATGGGAGCATCGCTGGTCGAATTTGAGCTCAACATTACAACATTATCAGTTATTTTAAAATGTAAAGCTTTCTAGTTCCAAATAGTATTCCCAAGTTTTAAGAAGCTCTCTTTGCTATACATACGATATGTTTTTCTTTTTCTTCTTCACTACAGGAGTTAGGCCTCTTCAAGTTTCTTCCAATTGTCTTTATCCTGTGCCAGATGGAGCCATCTACTGCCTGCTATCAACCTGATATTATCAGTCTATCTTTTCATTGGTCTTCCGACACTTCATCTGCTTTCCTAAGGTATCCATTTCATTCTAGCCATATGCCCCGCCCACTGCCACTTTAATTTTGCCACTCTTTCATTGATATCTGTAATTCTTGTTGTTAGTCTAATATCCTCGCTTTTAATGTGTTCTCGTAAACAAACACCTAACATATGTCTTTCTAGAGCCCATATGTACTTACTGGAAGAATGCAGCTCTCGTACACTTTTCTTTTTAAGGTCATGGGGATATGTCTGTTTTTTAGAATGAATCCCACTTTTTGAAATACCGTCCAGCTGAGACCTCACTGTTTTGCCAATGTACAGGTATTCTTTGTTCATGTGCATAACAAGACATATTTGCTCCAAAGGTAGCGCCCAGCAACTTGAGTGAGGATACTGGAGGAATGGAGTGTCCCAACATAACTGTCGGGTTTCGCAATATTCACAGTTAGAAAAAACTGCCGCCTGGGTTTTTCTAAAGTTAAATTCTACTTGGTTACTGTCACCCCAGGTCTTTGTTAATTTGGATGACTATACTAATTTATTTTATTATATAAAAATGTAAAACACAATTTACAGTATAATCCGACCGATAGGAATCATAGTTATAAATAATATTACAGGGATTATTGAAATAAAAATATTTAATTAATTGATTAAGAGGTAAAAGGTTTCCAAAACTATGAAAACAGTTAGTTTGATAACCATATTTTTTATATGTTGTCCAGTGTGTTTCCATACCACCACTACCATTCATACTAATAATAACGGTTTCATGTTTACCTATTTTCTTAGGTATTTTATCTTTCATAAAAATATCTTTAAAATTTTTAATTCTAAGGTGCTTTACATATTTATATAAATCTATATTAGTTAAAGATCGAGATTATATCTTAAGGGTAGTTCTGGAGCTTTTAAGAAAATACCAAATCCTCTTTTATATTGTTTTAGACTGATTCATTTTCCAAGCGCTGTTGTCTCCATTTTTCCATTATGTTTTTGCGCCTCTTTTAAATATTGTGATATTGCCTCATTGCATCATTTACAGCCTTAGCTATTCCTGCTGTACCTCCACTTGGCTTCGAGGGCACTTAGTCCTACAAGAATTGGTATAAGGGAAGAAATCTCTACCCTTTTTGGAATATTTATCATTCTTGCTGGTCCTGTTTTATTTTCAAATGTGTTTGCTTTCTTTATTGCAACTTATGACGTTCCACTAAAATTCTTAAGTTTTTTATTTACTATAATATTTTTAATTTGTTTTGTTACTTCTTTTAAACCAACTATTTTTTTCTCTTCTTTTTAGTGTGTGATTTCTTTCGATTTTGGATTTTTCCTTTTATTATAAGATACCATTAGGTGAATATAGTAATTTACTCTTGAACTGTCCTAGTGTAATTAATTTTTAAACACTAAAATTATAATTTATATTTTTTATGTTAATGGTTTTTTTCTACACTTTTTGTCTTTTTGGAAATATGAGAAATCCTTTAATTTCATCTTCAACATCAGGGTCTACTCATCTTCTCTTTGTTCATCAATATCCTCTGGTCTGTGACGTCATTGCCGACCACTTCCGGCACTCTAATTCCAGAAATTCTTCAGACGACAATTCTAAAAACGCTTCATTAACGACCTTTTGACACCCATTAATGCCCTTTTGCTCAACAACAACCAAACGAGTATTTCGTTATCATCTGCTTCGTCACCTAAATGAATATTCTTACATCCAACTATGAATCACTTCTCCAGATTAAAAATTCTTCTTGCACCTCTTACGTCACTTCTTCGGCAACTACACCCGCTCTCGATGGACACATGGGTCCTCGGTTCCAATATCACGTTTAGATAACTACTGCCAAGCTATTTTAAGTAAATTTCTTTTTTCCAGAGCACTTATTTCCCTGTTTCATCAGAGTTTTTACTGTACTTTTTATTTATTAGTCCTTGCCCTTGAGTTTTTATAGTATTTATGATATTTTCTAGATTTCTTGCAACGATTTACCATATATCTAGGAGTTTTATGTTTTCATCTAATCTGTACTGACAAAATATTCGCATACTTTCATGCTTTAGGCTATCTAAATTATAACTGCCGATGTGCTAAATAATTAAAAGTGATTAGTAAGACCTGATCCATAAAAATGTCAAACTGTTTTGATTATATATAACGAAAATATAATTTTTTTTATTGTACTAGATAATTAAACAAAACCTATTTTATTCAAAAAAATATACTAACCATAACAACTAGACAATTCATAACAGGAATTAGTTAATAGTTGCGACTCCACCGTACATGCCGAAATAAACTCCTCAAGACTTCCAATAGTTATTGACGTATCAGAAAACACTTGCAGTACGTAAGAACAGTGCGCTGATATCCATATCCTGAAATAAATTAGCAAACATGTACAATATAATACGAATTGGTTATACAGGGTGCTGGTAAAGTATATAATATGTAATACAGAAACTTGACACAAAGGAAACGTGAGTTTGATAACATACCAATCAAATATATTCACATTATTACAAACATTGATAACTAATTAGCCCAGTTTACTTCTTATTATCAAAAACAAATACGGTCGGTATGGACAGTAGTTTGTTGATGAGTGATTTGATTTGGTCGTCAAGATTTTATTTTGCTATTTACATTGAATTTTTGAAGCGTAGTTGATCGATAAAATTGTGAAATTAGTAAAGTCGATGATAGAGTACCTCTTTTTATAAGGCATAACTGTTAAAAATTCTACGACCACTTGCTTAATGCATTGAAGAAACAGTTTCCTACATACGTTACTATCACAAACTGGATGGCCGATTTCAAGAGACAGAGAACTGTCATCAGTGATGAATACAGTGCTCATAGTTTCTGTATCTACCCGAGATATTGAAGTTTTTGGAGAATTGACGAATTGAGCTGAAACGCAAAGCAAAGGCTCTGAACTTTCCATACCAAAGTGTTTTTTTCGGTTTCCCCTCTGATTCGGCTATGACAAAATGAATCATTAAATGTCTGAACACCAATCAAAAACTCACAATATCCAAGTCGATTTGTAGCTGATTTAAAGAGGGTTCATCTAACTTTTTGAATCGAATGGTAACTATCAATGACACGTAGGTTTATCATTATGATCCAGAAAAAAAAGAATAGTCGAAGGAATGGAAGCATGCTGCCTCACCTCGTCTAAGAAGTTCCGTGTACAGAAATCAGCAGGAAGAGTTCTTGCTTCTGTTTTTTAGGACAAGAATCGGATACTTTTTACAGATTGCTTGGAACCCGGCAAAACAGTGACTGAAGATTACTATTCTTCATTATTAACTAAACTTCGCCAAAAAATCGTGAAACATCGCCGAGGGAAAATGTCTAAAGAGGTGCTCTTTAGCAAGATAAAATACCTACTCACAAATCGTTGTTAGTTTTGTAAAAAATAAAGGAATTAGACTTTGAATTGATCGATCATCCCCTAAAATTCCTTTGACTTAGCTCCTTTGAATTATTACCTATTCCCAAAACTGAAAAAATACTTCAAAGGATACAAATTTCATTCAAATGAAGAACATATGTTAAAATAAACATTATCGAAAACTGGTTTGCAAACAAAGATAAAGAGTGTTTTGAAAAGTCCATATATATCCATATATATATGACCGTTGCACTAATACATAAAGTTGAAAGGAGATTACACTGAATAAACAATTTATATTTTTGAGATTTGCTTGTTCCTCCTAATTTTTGAAGGTATTTTTCTTGTTAATTTGAATATGACCTTTGAGCAGCATTTAAATCTGACGAAAGAAAGTAATCGTAAAAACTTTCATCTAATATCCGTTCAATCTGTTTTTTGAAAAATATTCGATTAAATTTTCAGTGAAAAAAACATCAAATCATTTACCCTCAATAATATAATTTGCGGTAATATAGAAATATTGAAATTATTACGGATGTTACTACTAAAATTCCGGATAATCTTAATAAAAACAAAAAAAATGTCGTTTGGTATCTCTCTCTCTCTCTCAATATATATATATATATATATATATATATATATATATATATATATATATATATATATATATATATACATATATGAGGAGTATTCGAAAAGTAAGGGCCGTTTGCTTATATTTAAATATTGTCGGGTATGAACAAAGCTATACACATGCTGCGCCATCTATTAATTGTTTCCGAAGACACTGAAGTTATTATTTTGATTCAGTAGTCGTTTGCCTGTCGGTGAATGGAGACAATAATGGCCGCTCCCGCCAGTTGCGAAGTGCGTTCTGTGATTTGATTTTTTTGTTAAAAAGGATCATCAGCTACTCAAATTTATCGTGAGTTATGCCTAGTTTATGGACTTACAGTAATGAGTGAAGGGAAGGTTAGACAATAGTGTCGAGACTTCGAAAATGGCCGCACAAATGTGCATGATGAAGAGCGGAGTGGCAGGCCCAGTATCCAGATCGATGAAATCCTTCAACAAGTGGACCAAAAACTGCGGTCTGATCGATGATTGCACTTGAAACAGTGGCTTGGTGGATAACGGTTTAAAGACGACGAGGAACTTAAGATCGCCGTTGTCAACTGGTTTAATTCCCAGACAGAGAAATTCTGTGCAGAGAGATCAAAGAAGCTAGTACAGCGTTACGAAAAGTGCTTAGAAATGAACGGCGATTATGTGGAAAAGTGATGTAGGTTTGTAGAAAAGTAAAATCGTCAATAAAAACTTTTTCTAATCTATTACCCCCTTACTTTTCGAATATGCCTCGTATATTGTAACATTCATTTTTTCCTAGATTTTAAGACCATGTAATGTTGCTGATTTTTCTCTTAATAATGTATTTCTTTCCATTTTTGTATCGAGCAGTGTATTACTCTGGAATTTTCTAGCCGCGTAGTACTGTGTGCGGTGCGGGTTTTCGACCGAATCTATCGATACACCGGGATTGGTCAATTATTTGTATCCGGAATTTTGGTTCCGGCGTAGCCATATTACCGAGAGAGTGCCCACGGTTTATTTAAGGGTCCGGAGGACAGGAATCTGGGCTAATTTCCATCAAGCCGCCGTGAAGGCTGACTATCACCGAGCCGCAGCCAAGCTTACTTCGACCGAGCCGCAGTAGAGGCTCATGACAATATTTACGAGAGCCAAGTAAAGCACGAGTTTTTTTTTAACGTAAAGCCGTAGTGGGCTCTGAGTGTTTTCTACATGGGGTAGCCAAAGTAGGCTTTTCTCAAAAGTGTGAAATCGGTTTTGTGTTCCATTGAAGGCCTAGAAGCCCATATGAAAACAGTAAGTTACCAGAACATTCATCAATAGACCTATTCCCGCAAATAAGTGTTTTTACAGCAATTTGAACCGACAAAACGTGAAGTGAAAATCACGATTCTTCGATTTCGGGTGTAGTCAGGTTTTAGAAGTAAAATGTCTGATTTAGGGACTCTAATAATAATAACTACCTGTTAGGCTAGAATTTTTTTTTGTAATCCTTAAAAACCACAAAGGTTAGAACTTTTATTTTAAAATCATGAATAAATTTTCTTTTTGTTGATTAAAGCTAGTGTCTCACTGAATACCTATCTTACTTTTCAGGATAATGACGGCTGTACCAAACTGTTTTTTTTATTTAACAACTGTACACCCTTTCAGTATTTTTTCATTTTTTTAGCTGAAGTTAGATCCTTTCTATTTTAAAATGAATGGTGCCCAAAAGTCGTACAGCTGAGGCTTTTTAAAAATAAAAAAATAATTCCAAAAAGACGTACAAAAATTATCTCTTACCCATATCTCTCTACCAAGGAAAACTGAGCTAGTGTGTGATTAATTTCTCTAGTTCTTTTAAAATCAGGATTCACTCAATCAGAAATTAAAAAGAGGTTGCAAGAAAATTGCGCCCAAGCGTGGGAAAAAAACAATTTTCACAGGGTACAAAAAGACGCCGCAAAAAGCGGGCGAGTTAACACCGTACAAAAAGAGCAATTAAAACACCTTTTCATAGGATACAAAATGACACCACAACGTGCGGGCAAGTTCACATGTTACAATATATATTATATATATATATATATATATATATATATATATATAAATAAATATATATAAATATATATATATATATATATATATATATATATATATATATATATATATATATATATATATATATATATATATATATATATATATATATATATATATATATATATATATATATATATATATATATATATATATATATATATATATGGCGCATTGGTGAAGCAACCAAGGCAGATCGAAAAATCCACACTTGGTAGTTCCCAAAAGTGTTCTCTGTATTTGCTAGACCATCTCAAGACGCCTTTTGCCGTATCACGGCTCATCAGCTAAGCTAGATTCAGCAAACACACAGAACACCGTTTCAGACCTTATTCGGGTACTGACGGAAAACTATGACAAAATAGGTGCTTATTACCTGGAACTACCAAGTGCGGATTTTTCGATCTGCCTTGTTTGCTTCACCAATGCGCCATCTATGCCTTCAAGCGGGAAGCTTGAGCAGGTGCGCTTCAGCAGTTCAGTGTCAGTTGTGATCTGGCCGCTTTGTTCGGATAGACTTTAAATAAGCCACCGACAGAGTGCAGTATAAGCACCTATTTTGTCATATATATATATATATATATATATATATATATATATATATATATATATATATATATATATATATATATATATATATCTACGATGTGTTATTAAAACACTTTTCTAAAGGTTTAAAAATTATTTAAGGGAATGTGAATAATTTGTACAAGGTGGAAACATGTCAAGCACTTTTCAAAATATAACGTAGAAAGTAACATAAATGCCTATTTTAGGACCTATTTTATTTATAATTTATACAAAATCTAAATTAAATTTGAAATTAAAGCTATTAGATTAGATGAGATGAGATACTCATAAATCAGTATCAAATTTCCTTTTTAGAGAGAATCTTGCTTTCGAAACTTTATCCATTTGAAAATTATGCTTCCAAAAAAAATGTATTTGAAATTATTTAAAGGAATATTGCTTATTACTAGGGATAGGCCATATGGTTGCTATCAATCAATAGTGGATAGAAATCTACCTATCCATAATTTGAACTTAGCGAAGGGTCGATAGTTATTAATATATCGATAGTTACTGATATAGCGATAATTGTTAATATATCGATAGTTATCAATATATCGATAATTATTGATATGTTTATAGTTATCGAAATGTTTATATTTATCTAGTTATCGATGTATCCACAGATACAGGTCTTGATATATCGATAGTTACTGCTGGTTATCCGTATATCGATGGTTATCGATATAGCAATAGTTGTCGATATATAGATAGAGAAAAATATATTCGTAATTATTAATAGTGTGATAGTGTGTGATTACACATGGTTTTCAAATTATAAATACGAATTGGCATTTGGCATTATTTTCATTTCAAAATGTTTACTGTTTTGCAAAGATAGCTAAGCCAAATGACATTTTATTTATTTTAAAAATGTATTTTAAATTTTTGTATCGGACTTTGACGCACTATTTTAATTAAACGTCAAATTCTAGAGTTTACTGCAGAACTTTTCGTAGTGTGAATCAAACTGTCAATATGATGGTAACTGTTGTTATCGATATTTTGATAACTGTCGATATATCTATATTTATTGACATATCAATAACTATTGATATATAGAGTTATAGATATATCCATAATTTTGGAATTCATTTATGGTTTTTCGATATACCGATAACTATGGATATATAGAAAAAAAATCATTCTTATTTATGGCATTCTCTTTAATACAAACAGCTCACCTAAAAGATTGCCTTCCTGGCTTCAAGTCCAATATTAAACTTTTATTACCATAACTTTGCAAAGTTCCCATTCCCTTGCCACAAATATTTGTATTCCAAGAATATTCTTCTAACACAAAGTTAATTGCTTTTGTATTAACATCAAATAAAACTAAGTCTTTGTAAGTCGTCTGTGACGCGGACTTTTTATTATCATCCGTCTCTTCCGTTTTCTTCAATACAATTTCTACACATATGTCGGGTGTTTCATAAAAGGCATCTCCTAATGTTTCCTTTTCTGATTCTATTTATAAAGTAAAATTACTTTAGTTTAATTACCGTGTAAACATCCTGTAATTTTATCAAATACCTGAAACTGGGCGTAAAAAAGGAAACAAAAAAATGATATGAAGGAAATGTTTACTTAGCGGACTAAGACCTTCATGTAAGCGCTTTGCCTTAGCATCAAAAGTACTGAGATCCAAAGGTACAGACTATCCGGGCGTACTATCTGTGAGTCACTAAACTTGGACACGCATGTTGCGTTCCATAGTAGAGCTTGGAAGTGAGCCTAGGAGAATACGAAAATCGCAAATACACAGTAACAGCCGAAGAGATTTAAAAAGTAAATATCCAAAAGTGCCAGAAGCCAACAAACCTCGACGCCATCTAGTATGAAAAGCCCAAAACTACGCACTAAGAGAGTTACTTATTTCGATTTCTAAGAGAATCTTTTTAAAATTGATTTTAACTTCCTTTTTTTTTTCTGTACGTATATAATTTATTATTATTATTATTGTACTTTTGTTCTTCTTTCTCACATTTGGTCAATGTGGTTCCATGTTTGGCTGACGGGCTTAAGCCAAGGCAGCACAAACGCTATTACCATTGTCTATTGACTGACTTGACAATGTTACATATTTTTCAAATCACTGACTTCTGAATGTTTTTGTGTATATTTGTGTTGAGTCCTAAGTGTTTTTAAGTGTGGTGTGAATGTTGTTGGTGTAAGGCCTGTGGCTGATAGACGAGCGGACAATGATGAATTTTTCTTTTTTCCATAGCCTTTTTATTTCTGTTACTAGGTCTGTGTATTTGGAGATTTTTTCTGTGTATTTCGTTTGGAAGTGGATTACCTGGGATATAAAAAAACAAAAATTTCAAGGTCATCAGTTTGCGACAAAGATCGGAAACAAACTTTGTTTTGTGAAGTCACTGATCATAACAAACATTTTTATAGTCCAATGTGCACTTAATCGGGTTTTTTAGTTTACTAAGTTCGTTTTTGTTAATGGTGTACCAAGATGAAGTACCCAATTTTAAAACCGATGTGAAAATCTAGTAGAGATTCATTTCTGTTTTGTAGTAAATTTATTATTATATTTCTATTTTGTTAAAATAATTTTCCAAATATTTTGTTTCTAAAAGCTAATTAATTTGTAGATTGCATAACCAACTTTGGTCAGGGGTGAGGATGAAACACTTTGTCGAAGTAAATATTCTTGGTTTTAGACAACTGAAACAATTCCTCTACTGGCCTTAAAAAGTCCCCGGCAGAGGGCAGGTACCCCTTCAAAGTTAAGCTTACATCAGCCAGTAATACATAAGCAGTTTAAAATTTGCTCTCTTTCTCGGCTCACGGCTAAGGAGTCATGATATGATGAAACGTGACCCGGGATGGCTAACGGATAAGAGAACCGTCAAAATCTGCTGAGAAATGGATTTTGGCCAATTTTAGTAGTTTATTTTGATTTTTATATTATATTACCGAATTCAAAACTCTTCACGGAAATATGGTTATCACTTATATAAAGTTTTATCAGTAGAGTACTTAACCCAGGAAAACAAAGAATAGGCTCTTACAACTTATAGAACGCTACAACTACAGTAATTATAATTTTTTTCAAAGCCTTTAAATACATAGCTTTGTATATATAAAAATGGAGGAACCTATTAGAAATTATTGAAAATACTTATGAAATGGGTACCCCCAAACTGTGAGCTCAAGAGAACTGAAAAAAGAACAATGGAATGACAGAAAGACATGGAATTCAGGCGTTAGGTATATTATACAGTGTGTCCGAAAAAGTTTTATACAAATGGAGAAAAAGTTTATCTTACATATTCCAATAAAAATTTATTCTTGATAAAAAGTTCTGCATCGCATGGAAATCCATAATCAAGTATCAAAAGTTTTAAAATATTTGATGGTATACAGGAAAAATAAAAAATAATGATTTATAATGAAGAGTAAAGTGTATTTAAATTTACAGAGCAAAATATTAATTAAAAATGTTGATAGGAACTAAAAAATTAAGCTCACGTTTAGATTTGTGGCCTTCCTAGTTAAAAATTCAAAAAAACTATACTAAACACACCAGTAATTATTGGATTATTTATTGAATAAAAGAAAACGAAATCACTACAAATTTTAGTCTGAACATAAATGAACATATCTTTGGAAATACCTAACAACTGTCAATAAGCTTCATAGCTAACGTCAGTCTGTATTTGCAGTAATTAGAAATGCCAGTAAAATCGAGTGTTGAAAATAAAATTGAAATTGTTCTCATAGTTGGAGATAATTATAAAACTTTTAGAGAAGCAGCAGAAAACTTTAATAATAGACACCCTGATAAATCTGTACACTTCACAACTGTGGGATATATAATAAATAAATTCAAGATTTATTGTAGAAAATAAATTTAAAAAGAAACATCGGGCATGGGTTTTAAATGAAGATAATCAAAATCAAGTAATGCTGGCGATAGTAGAAAAGACAAAAGATTCACTTCGAAAAAGATCAGCTTTATTGAATGTCAGTAAAACTCAGTTGCGAGAATTTTAAGATTAAATAAATTTAAACCATACAAACCCCAATTTACCCATATTGTAAAAGCAGGAGATATTGAACGAAGATTTGAATTTTGTGCTTGGTTTCAAGGAGTGTTGTTTATGGCAAGACAAATACTTTTCTCTGACGAAGCGATATTTACGTCTAATGGGACAGTAAGTTCTCAAAACTATCGCTGGTGGAGCGATGTTAATCCTAATTTCAATATCCAAACTCGAGATCAATACTCGTTTAAAACCAATGTATGGTGTGGAATTTTTAAAGATAGAATAGTTGGACCATTCTTTTTTCGAAATAATATGAATG
The DNA here is from genome assembly GCA_019049505.1 of Pachyrhynchus sulphureomaculatus. NCBI lineage: Eukaryota > Metazoa > Arthropoda > Insecta > Coleoptera > Curculionidae > Pachyrhynchus > Pachyrhynchus sulphureomaculatus. The sequence goes on along the minus strand of CM032452.1, from coordinate 72,518,944 downwards.
CTGAACGTTACCTAGAATTTTTAAATAATGCGGTCCCCGTTTCTTAATCGCCTACCAATAATTCAAAGACAACGTGTATGGTACCAACATGAAAGTGCATCATGTCACAGTACGAGAAATATTTGAGTTATCTCCTCCCCATTTTTAATGGCAGAGTAATAGGGAGGAATGTGCAGTTTACTTTGCCCCCAAGGTCTTCGGACATCACCCCTCTAGATTTTTTATGGGCTACTTAAAAGAAAAGGTTTATCTTAAGGCCGTTTCAAGATGTTAATCATCTTGAGAGTCATTAGGGAAACATGTGAAGCTATAACTTCTGACATAATTAGAGATGTAATAAAAGATTTTTCTCGAAGAACAATCACCTGTTTAGAAAGGGACGCACAGCGATTCGGCAAGAACATGCTAGCGAGACAATATTCATAACGTAATTTCCAGGAACCACTGATAACGACTTGTAAACAACCCCCCCTCCCCCCCATTTAACGAATTCCAAGAATTAATTTGTTTATCACCTCATAAAGGTATCTTATCAGGGGGTCAAAGTAACCCTTATAAGAGAGGTCATTTTCATTTGCAAATCAGTTGCATTTTATGCACACTTGTGATAACATATTTTAAAATTGGTAGCAAAGTGAAACGAGTTTTTTGTGATGGAATATTCTGTTGAAGGTATGTACTCTATTATGACTTATATTTTTTATAAAAAATATGTATACTTTTGGTGTAATATCAATTTGTAAATGTATAGATAAATCCAGCAAATTTTACATTAATTGTAAACTTTAAAAGTAGCAACTTTTTTTATCCACATATATCCACCTAGATTTTTCTATATGTAATACCTACAACATTCAGGCACAGATTCATATATATTATAGACCCCGAAAAGGCCCGAAAGTAAAATTATTTTATTTTTTTCAGAACGAGTCGTGACTATGACGAAAATGGAGTTTTTTGAAGAATGGCTAAAACATGACAAAACTGAACGAAACAGTGGCATTTTTAATTATATAAGTAAAAATTCAATATGTCTGATGTTTCTGACGATTCTCTAAAACGACTCAAAATGAAAATATCAAGCCTTTCAGCAAAATTCAATCAAAAGTGGACTTCTTTAAAGTGTAACAAAGAAATGTTTCTAATCAAACATAAAGATTGGTTAGAGGGATCCGGAATCGAAATAAAGATGTGTGTTAACCAGCCGTGCACTTCAACATCATCAGCGGCTCTTTCCGTGGGGCGACCCAGAAAATCATTTGAAGACTCATCAACGAAAACGAAGAGATGGAGAGTAGAAGATCTTTTGGAAACGCGAAGTGCAAGTGAGCTTATTACAGCAGCTGAGTTAGCTACTCGAAAAGAAGGGCATCGAAGTGTTGCTAAACAGATCCATAACGTCACGGTCAGTGAAACTAGAGAAAAGAATAAGTGTTCTGAACAAAGTCGGCAGTTAACACCAGACGAAGCTTTAGCTTATTATGTGGACTCGAAATCGACTTCTCACTCATATAAACAAACAAGAAAATGGTCAATGAAAGCGGGACATCAAGTGTATCCATCGTTTTATAGTTTAGGTAAGTCCAAAGCTTCTTGTTGTCCTTCTGACGAATATATTTCTGTGACTGAATCTCGAGCTGAAATTAAACTTCACGCGATTTTGGATAAAACGGCTGAACGATTAGTTAAAGCTCAGACGGAAGTCATTAGAAGTGTGTTACCTCGTTCATATTATACGTTTTGTTCGTATACTCATTTGTCCCTTTGAGACTGCTTGATGGCGAAACTGTGATCTGGCAAAATCCAAGACCTTCCTCTACTTTATATTGCCATCCTATTAAGTTTATTTTTGCCAAGGAGACAAAAGAGTTTACGAAAGAAGAAACTTCTAAAATTTTAGATGAAGTAAGTCAGCTTCTTCCAACATTATGTAACGTTGCTGGATCTCAAATCTCTGTTAAACACGATTTGTTGTTGACAATGACTGATGGCAAAGTGTGCAATGCCTTAACAGACACAAGTTCAATACAAAAGTGTTATATTTGCGGTGCCACCCCGTCTACTATGAACGAGGAGTCAAAGAAATATTCCAGCAACGAAGAATGCCTTGCATTTGGTTTATCTACTTTACATGCATGGATCCGCACGTTTGAATGTTTTCTTCACATCAGCTATCGTTTAGAAATAAAAAAGTGGCAAGTCAGGGGAGATAACGACAAAGCTATTGTGAAGCAACGCTCACAAGAGATACAAAAAGTGTTTAAAGATCGTATGGGTCTCATTGTAGATAAACCAAAACCTGGGTATGGTACGATGGAAACACAGCACGTAGATTTTTTTCCAAAGCTGAATTGAGCAGCGAAATTACAGGATTAGACGTAAACCTTATTCGTAGATTTCATGTAATTTTAAGAACTTTGTCATCGGGATATGACATAAATTATATAGAATTCGAAAAGTTTTGTGTTGATACTAGAAAATTATACCTTGATCTGTATTCGTGGTATTCCATGCCCGTTACTGTGCATAAAATTCTTGTACACAGCGCGGAAGTTATAAAGTCTTTTCTTCTTCCCATTGGACAACTCTCCGAAGAAGCCCAGGAGGCAAGAAATAAAGACTGTCGTAGATTCCGTAAACGGCACACCAGGAAGCGGTCACGTATTGCCACAAATACAGATCTTTTGAGAATGCTTTTAATTACGTCTGATCCTGTTATCAACTCGTATAGAGAATTACCGCGAAGAAAATTTACTTCTTTGCCATCGGAGGTTCTGCAGTTGATTATCCCACCTTCATTGCCATCCGAAACACCATCAGTAAGTCATCATCACGAATTAAATGAGGAGGATTATTTACTCTCTGAATATTCTACTGAATGGGGGAGAGCGCTGATGACGACTCATCTGATGGTGATTAGTAGGTTTAAGTATTTTTTTATTGTGAGTTGTAGTTGCTTATAAGTCATGCCTTAGTATATAAGTTATTTAATATTATATTTCTTTTACTTATACACCTTGTTATTGTAAATAATTGATATATAGATACTGTTATTGTACTAATTTATTTTAAAAGAAGTAATATTTTGTAAATTAATAAATGTGGGTACTATCATTATGATTTTTATTTTTTTCCTAGAAATTTCTTTGTAAACAAACATGATTGTGCTTTTCACACATAATGAGTAGGTAGACGTATGTAGCTAATTAAAGAACAATTAGCGACAATAGTGAACAAATGAGACACATTAGTAAACCACTTCCGTCTTGCAGCTACATATTTCGATTAATACACATACAGTACAAATTTTTCAACTTTTTTTTTTTAAAATAGCTTAAGATACCTGGAATATACATAAACAATTGAAATAAGTGAAAAAATAATATTGTCCCGCTAGCTTGTACTAGTCGAGACACTGTGGGACGGTGGATACATTGAAGCACTTGTGCAATAAAGTTAGAATAAATCCATATGTTTAGTTGTTATGTTATGTACGTAGTAATTAAGTAATGGTGCAATTTTAAAATGAAATGGTATTAGCACAAATTTATTATGGATGTAATTGTTGCAAAGCAGATAAAAAGGTTATCAAATTTTTAACAAAAATATGATACAATTGAAATCAGTGCACTAGTTAGTGTTCCGTACGGAACACTCATAAGATGACTTCGGTGTCTGTCCGTCTGTCTGTCCGTCTGTGTGTCTGTCTGTCACACTCGATTTTCTCCGAAACTATTTATAATAGAAAGTTGAAATTTGCTAATAATATAGGAATTGATGGCCTCATCGGAGCCCTGTGGTTTTGAAAGTTAAATTTTGACTTAAGGGGTTAGTTTTGGGGGGTGAAATAGGAAGTCAAAAAAAAAATTTTTACTAGGGCATCGAGTGTGGTGTCAAATCAAAAGTTGTGAAAACACGAGCACAAATTATATATATAATGTAATACTGGCGCGTACTTTTCTTTGTATTATTTTTAAAAAATCGCGAAAAATCGCTGTCCACCTGCCTTATCTTGAAAAGTACTTCTCAAAAAATTTTGAAAAAATTCTGGAATATTCACCACCGGGTGTAGATTAAACGAAAATTATCACGAGTGCATTACATTTAATAATTTATCTGGTATATAAAAAAATAAAAATTTCAAGGTCATCAGTTTTCAATAAAAATTGGATGTGTTTTGTGAAGTCACTGATCATTTTATACCTCCGTAAGAATTTTTTTTTATTTTAAAAGCAATCAACGTACGAAACACTAAATGCGCAAGTTCAACTTGCATTTGACCGGTTATTATTTTTAATTAATTTTGTTTTCCTTTATTTAAAAAATAATCCAATTACTGATGTGTTTACTGGAGTTTTTTTGAATTTTTAACTAGGAAGGCCACAAATCTAAACGTCAGCATAATTTTTTAGTTCCTATTAACATTTTCAATTAATATTTTGCTCTGTATTTAAATTTAAACACACTTTACTCTTCATTATAAATCACTATTTTTTTATTTTCCCTGTATACCATCAAGTATTTTAAACTTTTGATGCTTATGGATTTCCATGTGATGCAGAACTTTTTATCAATAATAAATTTTTTGTAATATGTTAGATAAACTTTTTCCCCATTTGTATAAAATTTTTTGGGACGCACTGTATAATATACTCTAATTTAACAATTTAAACCAAAATTTTCCAATATAAATACACTCCTGGACAAAATTAACGCAACAATACGAGTATATGAAATCATACAAATCTCTATAATGAATTAATTTTAATAATTTTTCATGAACAATGGTTAGAAAAAACTTATTCGGATACTTTAAAAGTGAATTAGCTACCAAATTACTCTATAAGATTCGAATTAAAATTATTCTTAAGACCTAATAACAAAATCGTTGAAATTATGTAATAATGAAAAAAATAAACTGGGACACCAGTAGCAAAATTAATGGTGTAACTGGGACACTAGTAGCGTGTGTTGCCTCCTCTACTTCGGATGACAGCGTTTATACGCCTAGGCATGCTTCTAATTAAATTTTGGATAAAATCTTGAGGAATTTGCTCCCATTCTGTGATAACTGCATTTTCAAGTTGCCTTCAGGTTTCTAGGTGCAGGTATATGACGTTTCACATTTTTCTTAAGGTGATCCCATACATGTTCTATCGGATTCAGCTCCGGGCTTTTTGGTGGCCATTGCATAATCGGTATATCAACTTGATTAAGATAATCGAGTACCTCCCTAGCCACGTGAGGTCGAGCGTTGTTTTTCATAAACAGGAAATTGGGCCCCACAAAATGACCGAAAGGCATCACATGTTCTATTACAATATTCTCAAGATAGTAGTCAGCATTCATGGATCTCGTACGGACAGGAACTAACTCTGTGTGAGCATCAAAGCAGATGCCACCCCAGAACATAACAGAGCCACCGCCGAATGGAATCCTTGCAGAGATATTGCAAGGAGCAAACCTCTCTCTTGGTCTTCGCCATACTCGCTCACGACCATCTGGATGTTTTAGACTAACCCTAGTTTCATCTGTGAAGAAAACTTGTTTCCAATCATCCACAGATCAGTTTTCGTGATTTCGAGCAAAACGTAACCTGGCAACTCTGTTCTCTCTGGTAAGCAAGGGCGCAGTGACTGGTCTCCTACTGTTTAATCCAGCTTCATTTAACCGTCTTCTAACTGTTTTAGAAGAAATTGTGACATTGCGAACAGCTTCGAGTTCGTTTCTTATTATAGAACTAGTGACAGTCCTGCTTCTTAAAGCATATTGTCTTATAAAACGTTCATCTAGGTCGCTAATGCACCGTTTTCGCCCTTGCCCTAGCCTTCTAGAATAAGTTCCTACTTCATTCAAGCGTCTTACCATACGACTTACTGTGGAACGATGTTTGCCTAACAAATTGGCAACATAACTCTGACAATATCCCTCGTCCAATAAAACTGAGGCTCGCACTACCTCGTGTTCAGTTAAATTCCTTGTTCGATTCATTTTTCTAATTCTTCGGGGTAAACCACAAAAACGTATTACTTTGAAAAAGGGAACAATTTATAAGCTTACTTTTAAACAAAATCTATCGCATTATTTCAGAAAATTGTTTATCTTCTCAAAAATTCTTTAAAACTGTAAATCTAAACGAATTGTTTTGATTTCTGTTATGAACAACGAAACAAAATATGCATAGCCTACTATTCAAATACTCGATAAACTTTGAAACTGACATAAGAAAAAGATAAATTAATTTTCAGATTGTTGCGTTAATTTTGTCCAGGAGTTTAGTTATGTCTATTACTAGCATTACTTGCCTTCACAGTGTTTTTCCAATTGTGCTAGGTTTCCAACTTGTGCCAAGTTCATTACCAAAAATTTACTGTCAATGGAATCCATAAACAAATAAATTGGCTCGTTTCTTGTTTCTTGCAAGTGAATTGGATAAACAATACTTTTAAATTGTGGCTGTTTATGTGTAAAATCGATGTCAGAAATTTTAGCTTGTGCTTTAAAACTTCTAGGCTGGAAATATATTGTAATATGGTTTATGTTCTCTTTTATTTCATCAAAATCTATCCACATTGTTGGATCAGGTTGAAGGTGCTGTTTGGTAGCTTTTATGTTTTTTCTTTTTTTAGAAGAATCTTTGGAACTTATTTCGGATTTCTTATCTAAAAGATAAACATTAGTTGTTTAAAGCAAATGACGAACCAAAAAATTGTAAAGTACTTTTCAAAAAGAAATAATTTATTGACTGAAACATTTTCAGACCACGAAACTTTTCACATATTCGTGGATTATGCAATGATGATTGCTAAATGTCGTATTCGAGATCAATGTTATTGCATTGAAAACTCATTCGAACCAATCAGTCGATTCGTCCACATAGTTGAAATAATAATAAACAATAAATAATCAAAATACTACTAAGGTGATATGGGTGATTGTGATTAGTATAGCGAATTTCTTTATAAATTGCGTTTCGTACCTGCTTATTATTTGCATCCTTTCAGCCATAATTACAAGCTGTACAATAATGGGTAGAAAGCCTCAAATAATAGCAGTTACAAATACAATATTTCGGTACTGCTTTTGTGCTTTCTCGGCCTCCACTGCATTACGTTCTTTGTCCATCTAGTATTCTTTTGCCGAGCCACACGACCAACTCATCTACATTTGAGCTCCGCGACTTTGCCCACAACATCCGTCACACCTTCTTATTTCCTAGGTCCTCTTAAAGAAATCCCCAATATGGCTCTCTCTATAGATGGTCGTGTTGTTCTCAACCGACTGGCTCATTGAATTTACATTCACCATACGTACTAGGGCGAGGTTTATAATTGGAGGAGACTTTAACTTTAAACACGTTGAATGGGCTTCTAGATTAATGAGGAAATAAACTGAGAAAAACAAAACGAAAAAATAATTGTAGTTATCATTCAACAGGTAAACCTACCTATTGGTTAATGGATCCCAAAAAGATACCTGGCTAACTTCAGTGAAGTTGAAGAAAATTTCGATATGGACTCTGATCATTCCGCTGTTATATTAATTTACTACTCCCGTTAATAAAACTATTGACTGGGAGAGTTTCAGAATTGAACTTCAGAGCAACATCAATCTGAATATGAGACTAATTGAAAAATTGGAGGAGGCAGCGGAAATATTTACTAGAATTGTTCAAACAACTACTTACAATAACATGAAAGACTTTACCGACATGACAAAGGGAGTAAACTACCTAGCTGAGATTAAAGAACTTATCAAAGAAAAAAGAAAGGACAGAAGAAGATGGAAACAATCCAGAGATCTAATATATAATTTTGAATAATATAATCGGAAATTAAGGCGAGAGATCCTGAAGCTCAAAGAAGAATCAGAACCTGTCAGTAGATGAAGAGACAAATTATTCCATCTCGGAAGACACCAAAAAAATTATCGACCGATTATCTTTATCCCTCCAATTATAACAATGAAAAATTAGAAAACATCACCTCTGTTACCCCGAAAGAGGTAGCCGCGGAAATTAAAACAAACCTTCGGTTTAAGAAGAAAGCACCAGGGTTTGACTTAATTACTGGCGAAATTCTAAAACAATTACCCTAGAAAGGTATAGTCATGCTTACATAACATATTATGCAGCCTATAGATTACAACATGGCCCTGCATGCTGGAAAGTAGTGGAGATAAAAATGCTACCCAAACTAGCTAAACGATCGAGCAATGTCAAGTCTTATAGACCTATATCACTCTTCCCAATAGTGTCAAAATTATTTCAAAAGTTACCGTTAAAGAATCTGAAACCTCTGATTGAAAATAGCAAATTGATCCCAGATTTTCAATCTTCAATCACGGACATAACTCCGCCTGCAGGTTGCTGGGTGGATTGAGTAGCTAAGTGGCCTGGTGCCTGTCCCAAGCCCGGGTAAAGGAGGAGGGTTCTTAGATCAGGCCATCAACCTACTTGGAATAAAAAACCAAGAACGCTCACAGAATGAGAGCCCTGCCTCGGAATAGGACGGATTTAACGATGACGACACAAGCAAGGACAAGGTTAAGAAATTGGAAAGGACGAGATATAATGAGACTCGCAACTGGGAATATAAAATCTATAAATAGGAGAGACCAGGAAATGGAAAAGGAAATCAGAGAACACAAAATAGACATATGCGCCTTACAAGAAACAAAAAAGAAGGGTAAAGGACAAATGATATTAGGAGAATATATCCTGCTTTACAGTGGTGTGGAAAAAGACCAGCGGGCAAATGAAGAAATAGCCCTGATAATTAAGCAGAAATATATAAACTACATAATGAAGTGTCAGTACATATCGAAGAGAATAGTGATGGCTAAACTAAGAATAAACAACAAAAAGACAAATGTTGTGGGAATTTATGCACTTGAACATTGTAAACCAGGAAAAGACACGGAACAATTCTATGAAGAACTCCAGAAAATGATGATGACATGAGATACCAATCAACGAAACAATATTAATAATAATGCGTGACTATAATGCAAGATTTGGAAATGAGGTAATACCAGGAGTTAAACGGAGATTTAATGGAAACATAAAAAATAGAAAACAGGGAGCTTATGATAAATTTCTGCGCTACAAACGACTTGAGAATAAATAATATATACTTTGACCATAAGAAGCAATATAAATATACATTCGAGAACACTAGAGGTAACAGATCAATGATAGATTATGCCCTAATAAACAGAGAAATACATCCTTGACATATATTAGACGTAAGAAGCTTGACATTATCAAACGTAGGAAGTGATTAGAATTTAGTTATATGTAAACTAAGGAGAAACAAAAGAAACAGAAAATCTACAAGAATAATCAACGAAAGACCTGTACCAGAGAAGACTGAAAGAGAAAATCAGAATAAACCAAATAAATGAGAATGATAACATAAATTACGGTTGGTTAAAAATAAAAACAAATGTATTGGAAGCTGCATATGAGACATTAGGGAGTAAAGCTGTCGATAAAAATAAAAAATTAAGAACAAAAAACACCATGGTTCAGTGCAGAAATTAAGGCGAAATGACGTGAAAAGAAAGAAAACATCTAAAATATAGGTCAATCAGGACAGATGAAGCTTACCAAAGATATAAAAGAATACGAACAGAAACCCACGAATTAGTAAGAAGAACAAAAACGGAATACTGGGAGAGATACACAAAAAAATTAGAATCAGACTTCTATGGTAAAAAAAAACACATTTAGAAATTCATAAGACAGCAGAGAACTGAGATGAATGAAATAATAGAGTATATACACGAGAAGAAAAAAATGTAGGTAACATATCGTATACAATTATATAAAAGGGAACAGAGTTTTACACTGCCACAAACACCAGAGATAACGATAAACGAAGAAACATATACAACGGAGGAAGACGTAACAGAAGCACTGGAAAAATTAAAAAACCGTAAATCTCCTGGCGAAGACCAAATAGCTAATGAACTACTAAAATATGGGGGACACTCTCTGGTTAAGCAGCTTTGGACACTTATACAGAGGATTATAAAATCGAATAGAATCCCAGATGAATGGAGAACAGCAACAATTATACTAATGCACAAGAAGGGAGAAAGAGAAGATCCAAATAACTAGAGAGGCATAAATCTACTAAACTGTATATTGAAATTAACAACAAAGATTATTAAAACAAAAATAAACGCGAGAATACAACTGCAAGGATTCATTGTGAGACAGGTAAAAGAAAAATCCGTAGAATACAACATTCCAGCATACTTATGCCTGATAGGTTTAAAAAATGCTTTCGACAATGTGCAAATAGAAGACGTTATTCATCTATTATATAACAGGAACATCCCATTATACCAAATTAAAATTATCGAGAATATATATAAAGACAATAAAATACTCGCAAGATTACCAGAAGGAATGACAGAAGCAATCAACTATGAATCTGGAATCAGGCAGGGAGAGTCTTTAAGTCCTCTTCTATTTAATATTGTCATGGATGAAATTATAAAGAATGACAAAAGAAAGAAGGAATATAGAATGGGTAACAGAGAGCTTAAAATTATCTGTTATGCAGATGATGCGATAATAATGGCTGACAACGAGAACGATCTGCAAAGGCTGCTATACGAATTCTACATACCAGGAAAACAATATAATATGTCAATCTCAACTGAAAAAACCAAGACAATAGTAATAGCAAAAGAGCCGATTAGGTGCAAGCTGGTGGTGGAAGATATACCAATAGAACAGGTGATGAAGGTCCATTACCTGGGCCTTAAAATATCTAGTATCGGAAAAATCGAGGAAGAAGTAAAACATCAAGTCAATAAGGCTAATAAGATAGCGGGATGCCTCAATGAAACCCTATTTAGAAATAAATTCCTCTCCGTTGAGACCAAAACAAGAATATACAAGAGCGTAATACGACCAGTAATGACCTACACATCTGAAACAAGGCCCGATACAAGTATAACACAGGGGATGCTAGAACCAGCTGAAATGAGAATACTTAGGAGATGTGCAAACAAGACCCTGAGGGAAAGAGAAAGGAGTGGAGACATAAGATGCGCAGGTAATATAGAAAATATCACTCAGTGGATAAGAGGAAGAAAAGTGGAATGGGATCGACATATAGGAAGAATGGCAAACAGGATAGTACAGATACAAGAGACAAGTCACCGAATGGAATAGGACGTCCAAGAAAGAGATGGAACGACGATCTATAGAGCAGGGAACAAAGAAAACAGGCAATAGTGTCTAGCTATAAATCGAAAAAAAAAGAAGAATGACGGACGTCATTAAGTGAAGGAAAGCAGGTCTGCTCTGCAGTATTCTTGGAGGTTGCTCAAGCCTTCTACAAGATATGGCATAAGTATATAAACTAAACAAAATGTTCCTGAAGCAATATGTTTAGATTTTAACTTCATGTATTTCAGATAGACTTTTTCGAGTTAAGCAGGAGGAAGAGTATTTTAATTTAAAAACCTGCTAACGCCGGCAGATACGCTACATTCGCTGGTCTTCTTGCAGCGGGTCAAAATTAAGAAAAATCTGTGAGGATACCAATAAAAAAATAACACAACCCCTACCCCTGATTATCAACGAACGCATTGTGCCTCATGAGCTGAAGCAAAGTATCTTGGTATAACTTTTGAAGCCAAGCTACGTTGGAAAGTACATGTCATGTTAAATGTTAAAACCAAAAGAGCTAAATTAGGATTAAAATATAAACAGCATTACTGGCCCATTGGCAGAAATTCTAAGTTATTGATACATAAAAAATTTACAATTAGATTAAAAAACCGGTGTGGCTTTAAGGTATCCAGCTATGGGATGCGCTAGCGATGACAATATTAAGTCTATTCAAAATATTCTAAAATAAAGTAATGCATAACATAGTAAATGCTCCTTGGTATGTGCGTAATGCAGATCTTCACCGAAACCTTGGCGTACCAACCGTGAAGGAAGATATTCAAAGGTTTACCAGCAAGCACGAAGCCAGACTTTATCTTTACGAAAACGTAGAAGCTCTCTAGTTATTGGACAATCAGAACCTTGTCCACCGATTGACGAGAACAATGTCATTGGATCTTGTGTGGTGTACTGTACGCGAAAGCGCAGCATAGTGCGCTAGTGATGTGACTATAAGAAATCAGAACGATCTAAAGGACATCAATGGATTGACTTTAGTAGATAACTACTTAGTTTAAGATTAAATTAGATCAAAATCAGTGGTTAGTTCAGGAGACTAGTTTTAATGATAGGCGCCAAGATATCCAAATTAAAAAAAAAAAATAGTGTTCACTATTCTTAAGTAATGTAAATATATAATTTGCAATTTTCTCTACAATAAGGCTTTGCCGGATTATAAATAAATAACTGTGTCACCTACCAGTGGTCTCCGTGGCCACAGTAATATGACTTGAATGCTCTATTTTTTCAATTTCCTGTTGACTCTCAAATATTCTCTTAAACGGATCAACAATTTTTAGAGACTTTATGTTAAGTGATGGTATATTAGGTGGAATAATCCCTTGCCTCACAGCCCATTCTTCATATCTAAAGGTTTGCCACAATTCCAATTCTACAATAGTAATACCATTTTTAAATAGATACAATGAATGACCAATGGGTATCAACGGCAAACTCGGGTAGCCGGCTCGGACCCGAACGTTAAAATTGGATCATGACTTTTTACTTATCCTATTAGTAACGCAATAACTTTCGAACGAAACGAGATCGATTTGAAGTTGTAAATGAACTTGACGATCTCTTACAGGTCGTTATGTCGCTTAGGGCAGAGAAATCACAGGGAGTTGATGAAATTCCTGGTTTCTTAATTAAGCAATGCTTTAAAGTTATACAACAGCCTCTTCTGTACTTGGTGAATTTTTTACTGCAGTCAGGTAATCTTCCGACGAAGCTTAAAAAGTTGAAAATAACACCAGTCTATAAAGGTAAGGGTGATCACCACGGCTTATCAAGCTACAGACCAGTAGCTGTACAAAATCAATTAAGTAAAGTTTTAGAAAAATCAATCCAAACTATATTATCACCTTATCTTTTTAAAGATAATAAAATATTATGTAACTCACAGCATGGATTTGTCCCCAATAGAAGTACCGAATCTGCACTTTTTAACACTGTAAATATGATTCTGAATTCCTTGGATGGAAAATGCGAAAGAGTGGATGCATTTTTTGACTATAGTCGCGCTTTTGACCTGGTCGACCATAATATTTTATTTCATAAACTTGAGAAAGTTGGAATCAGGGGAGTGGCCTTAGAATGGGTAAAATCTTACCTATCTAACAGAGGGCAAATAGTAAAGTTGTCAGATGGTACAAAATCTAGGGAGATCATAAATACCAGGGGACTTCCCCAGGGGAGTCTCCTATCTCCAATTTTCTTCCTTATAATGAACAATGATCTGCCATCAACAGCAAACAGTAATTTAAATAGTAACGTCTGTCCCGTACTGTACGCGGACGACTCTAACTTCATTGTAAGTTCTAAAAAAGGGGAGATTCAATCAGCCACTCAGAGAATTGTTAACGGAGTCTACCAGTGGTCATATAATAATGATTTAAAATTAAATTTCGCTAAATCCAAAATAGTACAGTTTATCCCTAAGCCCGTAACTCGGTATGAGAGCTTACTTATTCAATTCCCAAATAAAATATCTGTGGCTCAAATAGACGAAATAAACTTTTTAAGAGTAAAATTAGACTACAAACTAACTTGGAAAGTACATATATTAGAAATATGTAAAAAAATAAATTCATTAGCATATCTCTTTAGACAACTGAGACTAATAGTTAAAGACACTACACTTCTTACTTTATACTATGGCTAAGTTTGTTCTAGATTATCTTACGGAATTATATGTTGGGGTAATGCTACACATATTCAACAGTTATTTGTTTGTCAAAAAAATATAGTGAAAATTATGGCTAAAGCCCCACCAAGGACATCTTGTAGGAACCTATTTATTAATTATAATATTTTGACTTGCTATGGAATATATATTTTTTGCAGAGCTGTGTATGTTAAAATATATATTGAAAAATTCACGGTCCGTAGTAATACTCATTCTTAGAACACTCGGCAAGCAGACGAACTTCACAAGTCCCTATGTAGGTTGTCAGCTACTAATAATGGTCCGCAATGTATGTTGATTCGGATATACAATAAACTTCCAAAAAGACTAACGGGAATCTCATTTTTAAGTAAGTTTAAATCAGAGCTAAGACGATACTTGGTACCTAAGGCACATTACTCATTGAATGAGTTCTTTATATAGGTTAAGATTGTTGGTACCCAGATGTGAATAATGTAATGATTACTATTTTTTTACGTTTATATGTTACATGTATTTTTAATTGTTTTTGACGTATCCCATACTATGTCTTTGTGCTATATTGTGAATCTGCTTCAGTCGAAAAAGAAAATAAATGTTTAGTTATTTATTTATTTATTTTTAAACGATATCATCATATAGTGCAGTAAAAAAAGGTCAAAATAATGATGAGATAGGCATAGTTTAGATACAGCCATATTATGATTTTATTCTCTCTGGGGTATCACCAGGAGTATTGTCCTAGGTTTTGGACTAAGTGAACCGATCGGCCTGAAAATTAAGAAAATATTCCTTTTGTTATGGCAAAAATATGCTGAAATTTTCGTACAAAAATATTGAACCCAGTAGACACAATTGAATTTGTTATTTAAAATTTGAATTGCCCGCCATTTTATACCATTTAGTCCAAAATGGATCTTTTTTTTTTTCAAAATTTAGATTTCGACGTCAGCTTTCCGATGCCATTAAAAAAAAATTTTTTTTGGAGTCATTTCAACAGTATTTTTTTTACATTTGTTTGTTAATCAAATAACAATTGACATTTTGAAAAAAAAATGTTAACGAAAATGGAATTTTCTCTACCAAATGTGATAAAAATGTTTCGGTTTTTCTTTTCAAAATGGCCGGAAAAACGGATTTGTTTTTATTTGATTAATAAACAAATGTAAAAAAATGGTTAAAGAAAAAACAGTTTTTTGTCGTTTTTTAGCTTTGCAAGTTATGTACACATTTGAGCGACTTAAAACTAACGAGCATTTGTTTGAAATTTCATTACGAAGAGTTTTATTTTATGTCTTTGTCAGACATATATAACCGAAGTTATTCACATTTTAAGCTCAAAAAATGCGTTTTGAAAACTTCAATTATTTATAAACAAAAGAGCACAAATTTTTCGAGGTCCAAAACTCAAGAGAATATTCCTGGTAATATCCCAAAGAGATGGTAGCATTGGTATAACAACTAAATACGAAACGAAAAGAATCGCATTTTTAGAAGTTACCAAAAGTGTTCTTCGTATTTGCTGAACCATCCCAAGATGCGTATTTGTTATAGTTTTACGTTAGTTACCTGGATAAAGGACTAAAAAGGTGTTCTCGTATTTGCTGAACCTAGCCCAGCTGATGAGCCGTGATACGGCGAAACGCGTCTTGGGATGGTTCAGCAAATACGAAGAACACTTTTGGTAACTTCAAAAAATGCGATTCTTTTCGTTTCGTATTTAGTTGTTATACCAATGCTGCCATCTATGCCTTCAAGCAGTAAGCTCGAGAAAGGTACGTTTCTGCAATAAGTGCCAATCGTGCTGTGCCGCTCTGCTTGAATAGGCTTAGTAAGTCGCCGACAGAGTGCAGTATAAGCATCTATTTGTTATAGTTTTCCGTTAGTTACCCCATAGAGAATAAAATCATAATATTGCTGTATCTAAACTGTGCAATTTCAATTTTACTGCACTATATACAGAACATCCTCCGAAATATTACTGATTTCATCTAACTTATAACTCTCGAATTTTAGGGGGAACGTTTTGCCTGAAGCTTTACAGAAACTTGGGATTAAAATTTGGGTAGTGGTACTATTATAATTTCATTTTATTATATTTTATTTTATATTTATTTTTCCATTTATGAGCTCGCTCTATAATTTCATAGATTGGCCGATAATTAGTATACCCCTATGCCAGTTCCTGATTTTTGTCATATCTCAACAATTGACAAGTTGTAATTCATATTGCTTTTTGGGCTTTAAGTTTTAATTTATTATTTTTTTACCTGGTCTAGGTGGCGGCTTGATAAAGGGTATATTTCTTATTTGGTTTATAAAAACACCAAAATTTTTATTTTGAAACTGTGGATTCGTTTCTTGATTGGTCCTGGAATGTATAAAAGCTGGTGAAAAAAAAAAAAAATATTACACACTCCGTTTAAAAAGAATTTACAGAAAAACATTTGGTGAGAATTTTACTATAAATTGAATTAACTGAAACCTGTAGCAAAGTAGCAATTTTTCAGTCTTTTTAAGCTTTACTCAAGCTCACTAAGGGCTAATGGTTTTGAATAGGCTAATTTCTTGTTCTTAAATCAAAATTTTTACAGGATAGCGACCATTTTTTTTCCCTGTATCTTTAAATATTGTAACACGTAGGCTGAAAAGTTTTTGGTCTAGCTACATAAAACACATTTTTTTTTTGCAAAATTCGACTTTATTCATCAATACATTCTCCTTCAAGAGCGATACAATCGGTCCAATGCTTTTCTAACATTTCTATACCTTTCTTGTACAAGAAGGATTTGTCTTTGCCTTCAAAATAGGCCTCAGTTTTGGCCATAACTTCTTCACTGAAACCAAATCTCTTTCCCTGCGAATAGATAATAGTCGCTACGGGCCAAATCTGGAGAATACGGTGGATGAGAAAGCAATTCGAACTTCAATTCACGCAATTTAGCCATTGTAACCATTGAGTTATGACACGGTGCATTGTCTTGATAAAAGAGCTCTTTTTCTTCTTCATTTGGGGCCATTTCTTCTCGATTTCTGTCTTCAAACGCACCAATAACTTTATATAATATTCGCTATTGATGATTTTTCCCTTCTCACCAAAGTCGATGAAGATTATTCCATGCGCATCCCAAAATACAGAGGCCAAAACTTTCCCAGCCGACTGCTATATCTTTGGTCGATTCGGGCGGCTTTCACCGGCTGTTGTCCACTCAGCTGACTGCCGATTTCATTCCGGTGTGTAGTGGTGGATCCACGTTTCATCCATTGTCACATATCACTCAGTCATCAATTTCCTGATTAATAGAGCTTTATCACAATCCCTTCAATTCCAACTAAAATAGATTACTTACGTTTGTTAATCAAACAATTTTTAGTCCTGTAATATAAAACACCGCATTCGAAAATATACATCTACCCAGTTATCAGGCTAGAAGTCAAGCAGATCAGTATCGTCGGACTGTGGTCTTTCCATACATTACTAATCCTACAGCTCGCATTTCGGCAATTCTAGGGAAATATAAAATATTAACACATATCTCAGATTTGTCGACGATAAGATTCGTCTTTAATATTCAGGTATCTACAGTATTCCTTGTAGCTACGGTAAAACATCTATCGGCGGAGAAAGCAAAAAAATATGTACTAGAATTAAAGTATATCAAAGAGCAGTACGTCTTTGTAATATTTCTACACAGCATAAAACAGGACCCCAGATTCTTTTTGACCATAGATCATTGCAACAAATTTCTTTTTCCATCCTAGGAAAACTCGGAAGTACATCGAAATATCAAAATATCACAACCTTAATTGCGACACGAGTCTTTACCTTTCACCAATCTAGAAATAAATCATCCATGAAGCGCCGCCCCTCACCACGATCCGCTATTAGTTTCGTGTTAGATTTCGAAGAAGTCCTTTCTCAGAACACGCTATGAAAAAGTCGGCAGGAAACATCAGCATCATTTTTTAATTGACACAGGAAAAATCTAGAAAAATTATACCTATAAGCTATGTACCTGTGTCAGTTTTCTATCAAAATTAATTGTCGTAGCAATAAAAATAAAGTAGAATTCTTTCGTATATTTGTATCAAATTAAAAAATACATGTTTAAGATGCAAGGTATATTTCAACAGGAAAAGCAAAATAATAAAATATTATAATTCTGTGACAATATTCCACTATCGTGTTATTGGATTGAAGGTCAGTAAGGTGCGTAGGACTTTACAAGCTTTGAAACGGTTATGGGAAATAAAGAAACTTTCCAGTACCTGAGATTATCCCTTAGGAATATCCTAGTATGGTTTTTTTTATGGGTCTAGCACACGTGCTGCAGGGAAGTCCCTAAAGCGCTACAGGAGCGCCACGTGGGCGGAAAAAGCGATTCACGTTGTTCTTTAATCGCTGTAAATTGTACTCGGTGGGAAACACAGTTCTTGGTAAGCCATTCCAAAGGGATGATGTTCTCCATATAAAAGACTGCTTGAAAAGCGTTGTACGAGGAGTAACAAGCTGAACCTCATATGGATGTGAAGTATCAGCGCGACGTGTACTTCTAACATGCACCGGTCTGGGAGGAATTAAGCGGGCTACATTCTTCGAACACTCTCCATGAAAATACTTGTAGAATAGACGCAAGTCACCAACTGTCCTTCGATGTTTCAGCGAATCAAGGACGTCGGTCAGTTCTGGGTGTCCAATCAGACGAACAGCCCTTCTCTGAACAGAATCCAACAAATGCAGTGTATGTTTGGGAGCGGAGCCCCAAACGTGGGAGCAGTATTCCACAGTTGGTCGAATTTGAGCTTTGAAAAGAATTAATAGTTGTTGTGGAGTGTAAAGGCTTTTGGTTCGAAATAATATTCCCAACTGTTGAGAAGCTCTCTTTGCTATGCCTGCAACATGTTCATGCCAGGACATATTTGCTCCCAAATTAACGTCCAACAAATTGAGTGACGATACTAGGGGAATGGAGTGCCCCGACATAACTATGTCGGGTTCAGCAACGTTAACTTTTTTAGAAAAAACTGCCGCCTGGGTTTTTGTAGCGTTAAATTCCATTTGGTTACTGTCACCCCAAGATAGAATTTCTTCCAGGTCTTTGTTAAGATGAATGACTTCCTGCTGACTGCGGATATTCGCCTGAGTAGCCGATGTCCGAGCGTTCAAAGTGAATGAAGAGATAAGCGTACTGTCATCTGCAAAGCAGATTGGATTCCCGGTCTTTTCCAGCAGATCGTTAATGTAAATGAGAAGGAGAGTAGAAGACAGTATGGAGCCTTGGGGCACACCGGCGTTAACAGTAAAGGTGTTAGAAAGAAATCCGTCGACTGCGACTCGTAAAGAACGCTCTCTGAGGAAACATGAGAGCCACAAACAGAACTTTTCAGATATACCATAAGAGCGTAGCTTAGCCAACAGTCCATGGTGCCAAACACGGTCGAATGCCTTGGATATGTCAAGAGAAACCGCTCGAGATTCTCCGAAGTGTTCAATTGCGTTGTTCCAAACATGTGTTACATAAGTCAGAAGATCTCCTGTTGATCTATGTTTACGAAAGCCATATTGGTGATCGCTAATAATGTTGCTCAAAGTCGCAACACATTATTTTAGTTGTTTACGAAAATTTTCTTAAACATCAAAACAAGGTATTTTCTGGTGTTTAGGATTCTTCAGAAAGATTTATAATTTTTTGAATTTTACTGTTCACGTACGGCTTTTAATAATTGTAATGCTGTTTGATAAAAAAAAAATGGCTTTTGAATACCAGCGTTTTTAAGTATAGAGAAAAACTTTAAAAGATGTAAATTACTGGGAGCATTATTTTTTGCGTACAATTACATTGGCTTAGTCTTTGATATTTGATAAATGAGATCAGAGATAAGGAGGAAAAATCGATCACGAAATGAGTAAGAATGTGAAAAAACCAACAAAATTTTTACTTCCCACTAGTGCGAGAAGTAAATTACTTTTTACGTTAACTTTAAGGTAAAAATTTTCACAAATAGAATGCAAAATATTTAACTTTTTAATTTAATTAAAAAATAATTCTATTTACTTATACTCATCGCAGGAAACAACTATGTAACGATCTCCTTCCGGTACCTTTTCAATGCCAAGTGAAACGGTCGCTCCTCCTTTGGCCCCCTTTTTTCTTGTTTCTGCTTTTTCCGTTTCTTTGAGTTTTATTTTAGGGCTTTCCACCTTTCTTGTACTTCCCTCTTTACTTTTTTCCCACTCGAAATGTTCTACGTAAGCCATAAATATATCCCACAAATCCGACGAAGCAATATCTAAAATTTATCAAATGTAAAATAAAATACTGTAATCCATTTTACGTTTGAACACGAATGCAATTTTTATTTAAATTTTTCCAGGACAAAGAAGTGAATAGTTATATTTTTCGGGAGTTCGGTTCGGTGACATTTGATGATTTTGTTATTATTTTAAAATATATTTTAAGGACTGTGCAAAAAGAGGAGCAAAAGAAAATTTATCATTTTATTGGATCCTCGGTTATACCATATGTTTTCGAATTTATATTAAGACTAGCAGTGCCCGCGGCTCCGCTCGCGTGGACTTGATTCACTACTATCGTCACTGCTTATTCCTTATGTTACCTAACGTAATAAAATATCTGCTATTATTTCCCCTTATCTCCCATTATTTCTCCTTATCTCCCATTATCTCTACATAATTTCTATTATCTAGGCTTATTTCTGCTCATCTCCCATTATTTCTTCTTATCTCCCATTATTTCCTATTGTCTCTCATTATCTCATCTTATCTCCCATTATCTAGGCTTATCTCGACTTATCTCGCAATATTTCTCCTTATCTCCCATTATTTCTCCTTTTCTCCCATTATCTCACCATAACTTCCATTATCTAGACTTATCTCTGCTTATCCCCCATTATTTCTCCTTGTCTCTCATTATTTATACTTATCTCCCATTATCTCACCTTATCTCCCATTATCTAGGCTTTTATCGAATGATATAGAACATGTGTATAAATTTATAAAAACACGTAAATTGGATAAGTGGTTCTCAAGTCATAAGCACACTAACGGACAGACAGACAGACATAGAGACGTTGCATTTATATATATATATATATATATATATATATATATATATATATATAGATATTCTTCGCTACATCATATTGCACGTAAATCGGATAAGTGGTTCTCCAATGATAAGCGCACAAACGGACAAACAGACAGAGAGACGTTGCATCTTATATTTATTATAGATATCCTTTGCTACATGACATTGTTCCATATTTAGCGGTTTAGGCAGTGTATTGCAAGAGAACGCGCTAGCGGCAAACTTTTTTCCGATTTGATTCACTATTATCGTCACCGCTTCTTCCTCATGTTACCTAACGTTGTAAAATATAGCCTATAACTTGGCCAGAGAACATATGTATGTTTTAAAAAAAAGCACGTAAATCGGATAAGTGGTCAACACTGATTTTATCACAGAAAAATGTTATTTGTATTAAAATATATTTATGTATTCTTATTACAAAGCTGCCAGGGTCATTTTTTGGTGACAGCAGTATATTCAGCCTGACAAAAATAGCGTTAGTTATTGTAACTGAGCTGAAAAAGTAGAATGTAATATATCTTACGAGGGTTTATTACTGTGACTGTGGTGTGTCATAGAAACAATAAGCAAATCTCAAAGATAAAAACTATTTATTCAATGTAATTTCCTTTCAATTTTATACAAAACAAAGAGTGATTTGTAAGCAGACGCATGATCTCGCGAAAACACTTTTCTATGTGTTTTTTCACAATTTTTGGGAGAATTAGCTAATAATGTAGAACAATATTCTTCAGTTACTGCTGCAAAAATACGGAAGCAAGAAATTTTTCTGCTAATTTCTACAAGCGAAACTTCTTATGGTTAGGTGAGCTCGCATGGTTTAACGTTTTTGATTGTTTCTTTATCTCTAGATCATAATGATGGACTCTCGTTTCATCCATAGTAACAATTCGATCAAAAACTTTATGCTATTTGAAGAATACATAGTATTCTCGAAACGACCTTCATGGTAAGCTAGTTAATATAATGGTCGAAATTATTACTTTTCGTTTAAGGACTGTGGAGTTTAGATTAACTCATTTGACACGGCTAGACGAAAAAAATTCTTTAGGTAGAATCTATTTTTCTATTCTTAAGAAACAAAATTGGTGAAGTTATTGTTGTAAGTTGTAAAATAAGAACTGAATATGACTTATAACCTACTCTTTATTTATGTAACTCATTTAAGATATAAGTGAAATTGTGCTCTTTTGAAATTAGAGAGAGAAAAAAAAAAGACTTCTTGAGGTCACTCTTTTTTTCAAATTCCAACCCTCTCTGGTAGTGTGAGTAAGATTGGAAATTATGAATCAAAAATGCCAAAATGATATACAACATGGTGTATGTGAAGCTACTATCTCTAATTATCTCCTACATTACTCCGGGAGGAGCAGATAAAGTCAAGTATAAGGATATGAAGGCACTTCTTTAAGGAAAATATCAAAACACTAAACGTGAAGCTGCTTATAGAGGGAGGGCGACGCCATTTAACAAATGGTGAGGCCAATTGACAATCGGGGTAGCGAAGCCTTTTAATGAAAAAAAGTCATTCATTTACTTAAAGTTCCTTCCCAATACAAAAAGCTTAAAATCGATAGAGGAGAGGGGAGATTTTTTTACAAAATGGACCTTAGAAAACTTATAAACACATTTCAAAAATCAATGACTAGAGACGAAAGATTTTTCTCAAAAAAGAACCCCTTAACACAACTTTGCAAATTCCTCTTAATAAAAAAAGTGTGTTTCTGAAGATAATATTTATCTTTTTTCAAAGTAGCACTAAAAGTATTACAGATCAAAGGTTTTTCTCTCATA
This sequence comes from Pachyrhynchus sulphureomaculatus, assembly GCA_019049505.1. Lineage (NCBI taxonomy): Eukaryota > Metazoa > Arthropoda > Insecta > Coleoptera > Curculionidae > Pachyrhynchus > Pachyrhynchus sulphureomaculatus. Next base: position 72,496,179 of record CM032452.1, on the reverse strand, counting down.
AATAATGAAAAATTAAAAAGCTTCCTTATAAAAACGTAGTTTTAAAATAAATACTGATCATTATACACTAAAGGATAACTTGTGGAGGCCCTAGCTCAGAGGTATCGTATCGGCATAGGGACCAAGACACACCGCAAGGTATATTTTCTAGACCCACGACACTGTAAGATAATTGAAATTAATAAAGATTTTTTTGAATTTGTGTCGGCATGCGGAATCAAGGGTTCTGGGTTTCAAACCTGGCAGGTCAGTGGCCAGTTATTGCAGAAAGGTAATAATGCCCGCGGAAGTACTACCACTTGTGTAAGAAGGAACCGTGAAATACTTCGGCATTTTTTAACGTTAACATATATTTTGACGCAATTTCGACACATATGGGTTCTGGTAACACTGCAATAATTTTTTTAAATTACATTTTATAAATTTTATTTTTATGATTATTTTAATGTAATTTTAGAGTTTTATTAAGATTTCAGATTATCTGGTATCTGAAGTAACCGAAAAGCAGTTTACCTTAATAAAAAGCAGAAAAAGGAGGTGTTAAAATTCTCAAAGTGAATCATATTTTATTATACCTGTATTAGCACCGAAGATTCTTTTAATTTCTCCCGTATTTATTTTACCTCTCTCGCTAAGAAAGATGTATTCGTGAAAAAATCACCCTCAGGGATATTTTCATGTCTTCACGTTCGAGTATCCCCAGATCACGAACAATTTAATTTTCAATTTCCGTCGGCCTGTCTGCCTCTTGACGCGATAATTCCCTAACGAATTGAATGAAATATGAGTTTCAAATCTGATATACGTATTGTACTTAAAGTGGGAAGGGAACTAGTTTTTGATAGATCGCTTTGATATCCCTTTAAGCTAAGGGTGTGAAAATGGTGGAGGTTGGCAAATTTTTCATAATACTAAACATATGTATATATATATATATATATATATATATATATATATATATATATATATATATATATATATATATATATATATGCATATATATATATATATATATATATATATATATATATATATATATATATATATATATATATATATATATATATATATATAACACATGGGCTGAAAAGTCCCGGGCCTAACAAAGAAAACACGGTTTTTTTGGTTCAAAATTAGCTTTATTCATCAACGTAATCTCCATCAAGAGCAACGCAATCATTCCAGCGCCGCTCTAACATTTCAATACCACTTTTGTAGAACGATTTATCTTTTGCCTCAAAATAGGCCTCAGTTTCAGCGATAACCTCTTCATTCGTGCGAAATTTCTTACCGGCGAGCATTTTTTTCAGGTCTGCGAACAGCCAGTAGTCGCTGGGAGCCAAATCTGGCGAATACGGTGGATGTGGGAGCAATTCGAAGTTCAATTCATGTAGTTTTGCCATTGTTTTGATTGACTTGTGACACGGTGCGTTGTCTTGATGAAACAAAATTTTTTTCTTTGCCATATGCGGTCGTTTCTTTGCAATTTCGGCCTTTAAACGCTCCAATAACGCTATATAATATTCACTGTTGATGGTATTTCCTTTCTCAAGATAGTCGATGAATATTACACCACGCACATCCCAAAATACCGAGGCCATAACCTTTCCAGCCGATTGTTGTGCTTTCGGGCGCTTTGGACGAGGTTCACCAGTTGCTGTCCACTCAGATGACGATCGTTTTGATTCCGGAGTGAAGTGATGGATCCATGTTTCATCCATTGTCACATATCGATGCAAAAATTCCGGTTTGTTACGTTTAAACATGGCCAAACACTGCTCAGAATCATCACCACGTTCTTGTTTTTGATCAACAGTGAGCAAACGCGGCACCCACTTTGAACAGAGCTTTCTCATAGTCAAATGCTCATGCAATATAAAGCCAACACGTTCTTTTGATATCTTTACGATGTCAGCTAACTCACGCAACTTCACTTTTCGATCGTTCAAAACGATTTTATGGATTTTTTTTATGTTTTCTGGTGTTACCGCCTCATTTGGACGTCCACTGCGTTCTGCATCATCGGTGTCTCTACGACCACGTTCGAAGTCAGCAAACCAACGTTTTATTGTTGTTTCTGATGGAGCGGAGTCCCCATAACACTTTTCAAGCCATTGCTTCGCTTGAACGGTATTTTTTCCCATCAAGAAGCAGTGTAAAATTAAAACACGAAATTGTTTTTGATCCATTGTTTTGAAAATAACAAAAGTAGCGTCACTCTTAGCACAATAACTCACAAACTAATGAATAGAATATCATGAAATTTTAACAGCTGTCTTTTGAAGGTTAGTATTAACTGAAAAAAAGGTGACTGCAATAAAACTAGCGCCATCTATGTGTTAGGCCCGGGACTTTTCAGCCCATGGTTATATACATATATATATATATATATATATATATATATATATATATATATATATATATATATATATATATATATGTATATATATATATATATATATATATATATATATATATATATATAAATATAAATAAATATATATATATATATATATATATATATATATATATATATATATATATATATATATATATATAAATATAAATAAATATAATATATATATATATATATATATATATATATATATATATATATATATATATATATATATATATATATATATATATGATAAAATACGAGAAATTTGGGAATTTTAACACCTCCTTTTCTTCTTTCTATTAAGGTAAACTGTTTTTTGGGTTACTTTAGATGGTAGATAATTTCAAATGGTAATAAAATTCTAAAATTAGCTTAAAATAATTATTAAAGAAAATTTATAGAATGTAATTAAAAATATATATATTTCAGATTTATGTTACTAGAACCTACATATGTCAAAATGAACCAAAAAAAAAAAAATACTTATCCCCGTTTGAATTTATACTCTAGTTAAAGTTTCCATAGTCAAGATAACTAGCTGTTTGTTTATGGTGAGGTGCCCATCCTCAAGCGTAGGACATTACCCCGGGCTACCTTCAACCCCCGTTGTATACTCATAGTGTTTGTGCTAATTAAATAAATTTTTATTATGGTATACGGAATGAGGTAGGCCTAAACTGACCTAAAACCATATAAAATGATACTAAATTTATTATTATGCTTAGAATTAATTAAATAATAATAAGTATGAACTTCTAATGGCACTCGATACAATTAGTTGCCTCAACCAGTTGCTGCTAGTTTTTTAATCTCTACACTCCTGACAAATAAAGAGATTTACTCCACACCTGTATATATTTAGTCTCACACTAAAAAGTAACTTAATATAAATATGAGCAAAAATGGGCTTCAGAGCTTAGTTTTTACAGCTGATTTTTATTTACAACTGAAACTTGGACCTGTTTCTCTACATACTATTTCTGCTAAAATTGAAATAATGATATCATAACTTAATTTTCACATTCGTCTTCTCCAAGAACCTTGAAATGGCCATATACCACGAAATATTCGAAATAAGTGGGCTTTTAAATTAGCTTGCACGTACGATATCCAAAATTTATATCTTAACTGATCTAGAATAATATAGAAAATAGAGAATAAATCGAAAACCGTTTTCTATGAATAGAAAATGCACCCAAAGTGTAGTACCTATAATTGATTGAACATCCCGTATATTATAACAAAAATATTTATAATTGTAATAAGATTAACTACTAGTTTTGTTTTCGTCTATCAAAAGAGGTAAACACGAACTACTGATACCAACACTATCACTTAAAATAACAAAGTTATAGATTCATCTTCCAACTTACCATTTGTCTTAATTTTCTGTGGAACCCATCCAGTTAAACAATTAATTATATCACAATCATGCAATTCATCTGTAGCATTCCAGCTAAGTGCTCCAATTTTTAAAAGAGCTTTGCAAAGTAGCATTGGCCATATTTCAACCGTACTTTTTTTTGCATGACCTTAAATGAAAATAATCTTAAAGCCTTGTTCTCAGGTTTCGCTATGACATGTGTCCATCAAATTTTAAAATTCAATCACTTTGACCGAGAAGTGCTAAAGTTGAAATATTTTCATCATAAGACAGGGTCGGCTCGAAACAGGAGGTTGGCGAAAAAATTCAATTCTTATTGTCTACATAGATTTCGCCCGCGATAAATTATAATTGTGAGAACAAGGCATAAGTCAATAGCGGACTCAAAATAGGTCTAGAATGTTTCTCCACTATCGCTTTCGTCATGTGCTCTAATCAGAATGGCTTGTTGTCATTTAATTAATTATGATCTTCGAAGAGCAGATTTCCTCATCGCCTCGAATAGAAATTATGATATCATTATAAATAGTGCCCGTAAATAAATGCAGAATTTGATTTAAGAAAAAACGTTTTATGCATTTGCTTGCAAAGTTATTATATTATTTTAAGTGGACAATAGATCTGACAAATGTCATGTCCAATTATTTTTACACATTGAGACAATTTTGTACCTCTTTTTCGCAAAACTGGGGCTAAATTTTGTCGATAAGTCTTGGAATATTTGCTTGTAATTCAGGAATCGGTTTTATTTTCCTATCATAAACTTTCGAAATCATGAAGCCCACGAGAAAAAATCGCACGGCGTTAGGTTGCACGATCGTGGTAGCCAATTCACTTCGGTAATACGTCGCCATAATGCTTTGTTTTGTTTTACGCGCAATGTAGATGATTGCATTATCTTGCTGGAGTCATGCCATCCAAATCCATGTCAGCTCAAATCCATGCCTTTTAGACAAAATCTAAAATAGACCAGAGAAACCATTGCCAGTCATCGCTGCTTTGGTCTAATTTTCAAAAAAGGGCGGTTTAATCACTCAGATTAAAATCCGCACCAAAGTATCGATCATCGGATAGGTTGCTTTTGAATGACCTGAGGATTTTGTTGAAATGCGGTAATTTTACTACATCTATTCTGAGGCAAAAATGCACCTCTTAGCTAAAGATGATTTTTTTTGCAAAATCGCTATCCGCTTGTTGATTCTCCATCACCCAATCCATAAATATAAGGTGTAAGAAATGGTCGTCTGGTTTCGGTTTCTGGGTTAGCTGAATATTAAGCAGGTGAGAATTCAGATCTTTCGTTAAAATACCATGTTTTCGGCTAAACGGCCGGTATGGGGTTGACCTGTTTTGTTATTCACTGCAACTGAACCACTATATTGCAATATTTGAACTGATCTTTTTTTATTGTCATTTCATATTGAGCATTTTTCTTAACGAGAATACCACATAATTTTGCAGAGCCTCAGCAAGGTGTTGCTCAATTTTGACAGCACGAGTTACGACCCTCGTATAATACTAGAACTGCTAATGTAAGCATTAGTCATAAGTAAGATAAGAAATGTTATAAAAACCCTAAAGTACGATGATTAATTACTATTGTTCTTTCATTTGTTGTGAGAGCTGTATTCTGATTTTCCAAAACATCCCAAATTTCGTTGTACGTTTCCAATAAAAGTATTTTTTATTAAACAAAAAGTGTTTTTTAAAAAAGAACTTCCCTCGGTTCGACGTATAACTCACGTTCTTACTACAAAATGTGACCTCGTAGAAGATTACCAACCCTACAAAAAAAAATTGCGCACACTCTAAATTTTGTGTTAATTTTAGGACACTCGCTATAAGATGCAAGGTGAAAAGTTCTTATCTGGTGGTATAAAAATACTATATTTGAGCGAGTACGGTACTAATCAATATTCCATAAGATATTTTTGGTATTACTTCGTCTCTGGCATGACATTTTTTACAAATAAATAATTATTATTATTTTATTATTATCGGATTATCGGAAATCATGGACGGTAAAATTAGAATAACCTTCCGACGTTTGGCCATTAGTTCACAAAATACCTTCAGGGATCTGTACTCTTTGAGATTAGAACATCGGATCAGTATGGAAGGATGATATAAAAGTAAAGCTTCCACGGCTTAAGGCAAATAAAAAAATGTGGTTTTTAGGATTATGCCGTGTCAGATTGGATTGACTTTCTGACATTTCGCCAACGACTACACGGGCCATCTTCAGGAAAAAATTACATTTCGAGCTCGGTTGAAAGGAACAAGCCAATTATTTATGCCTGGCTAGGGTTCACCAGTAGTGACTAATCTCAGATGAAATATATTATTAGAGCATTGTGCTTTTTTGTAGTCCTTAGCCCTTACTTTTTCATTGATAATTTTTTTTTTTTCGATTGTGTTCATAAGAACGCACTTTCTATATCTTTGCTGTGACTTACTTGTTTTTATTTTAGATTTAGAAGACCTCTCTTGTTTTATTTCACTTAAATCTAATTGAGATTTTCCTTCTGGTATGTAGAGAGATGGAAGTAAAAGTGTGCTTGATTTATCTACAGGAAACAAATCATCAACATAGATCTTTCGCCAGCAACCCATCCAATAAAGACGAACTGCGTATTTCCCTGAAAACAAGAATCTTTCTTTTCTATATTTATCGGCACATTTCAGTAACGATTAGTTAACATTTTTCGAAAACAAGTTGAGACCTGTCATTTCGGCAACTATCGAAAAAACTTTTTAAACTTTAGATGTACTATTTAAATTTGATCGACATTAGGCTATTAATAAATAAGATACAAGTATTTTAACTTTCATAGCTGTCTATGTAAATAAAAACCATTTTGGAAAATTTGGCGATTATGGTTCAAATTTGATTAATATTGATCCACATATAAAGAAGAACATTTAAATTTCGATGAGTTAAATGTAAAATAACTGCCTTAAAAGTAATTTCATAATAACCGTTCAGATTTCACTATCATCATACTTTAATATCAGTTATCAATATCAAAAAAAAATTGTGGAAAATTTGCGGTTTAAATTTGGTTAATTTAAGAGATCGCTACAAGATAGAAACATTTTATTTTGCAGCGCCAATATGTCGCAGTACATAAATACTAACTCTTTAAAATCTAAATCTTAACTGTTCAAAATTGTTTGTAATAGTATATTTTATGACTCACTAAACTAAAAGTCATAATTTTATTATACACGATAATCAGGTTTTTAAAATTACACAACAGAACTGTGTATGGCAGGGGTGCTCAAACTTGAACTGCTGGCGATCTCCTCAATATTGTTAGACTACGATCGATCGACTCTGAGAGGCTGCAAGTAAGTGTGATGCAGGATTGTCGTCTAGGTAGGGTGTATCGTGGCATAGATATTAGTTTTCCGCACAATATGCATTTTTTTAGTCAAGGTAAGTGTAGGTCTGCTCTAAAATGACAATGAAAAAATTCATAATTATTCAAAATTGCGAGTTTATTAGTTCTTACAAAACAAACGAGTTCTAGTGTCTAAACTTAACCAAAGAGTGACTTTGGATGTTGAAGCGTGGCACTGCATGTCCTCAGCATACTTTTCATAAGATGGTACGTAATTACCGAGTGCTAATCGCAAGCATGATGACATATGTTCGTCAGTTAGTCGATTGCGATATTTTGACTTAATTATCTTCATTTCAGAAAATGCAGGCTCGCACAAGTAAGTTGACCCAAACATTGCCGTCAGTTGAAGGGCGATTTGCCTTAGATTCGGATATTTATCTTCAGATATAAAACACCAGAATTTTGTATCAGATGCTGTGGCTTTGAGATGGATATCTGATATAATCTGCACTAACTCATTTTCAACAGAACATGAGTCCATGTTAAACTGACTTACTATTTCAGTAGCTAATTCCTCAATGTTTTTACACGAAAAAGGATAACTCATAAATGATGCGATATTTGCCAATTTACTGAAATCATAAAAACGTATTTCGAATTGGCCCAAAATATTTGATAATTCTGCCTCATAAATATCATAATTCAACTGAGGAATCCTTGCTTTCAAAGACGGAAAATTTTTCAGATCCTTTCTTTTCAGTTGATCTATCATAAGTTGCAATTTACTTTTGAATGCGTTTATTGCGCTAATCATCTCAATAATAGTTTTTCCTTTACCTTGAAGCTCCAAATTAATGGTGTTTAAATGCATTGTGATGTCTGTCAAAAATGCCAAATCAGTCAGCCATTTTCCGTTTTTCAGCATCTGAGTGTCATCACCTCTTTCGTCCAGAAAAGCTGTTATTTCGGGCAATAATTCTTGAAACCTTTCTAGGAATTTTCCGCGACTCAACCACCTGACGTCCGTGTGAAGAACTAAATCAGTGTGTTCAGCTGACTACTATCTTCCAACTGCAATTTAAAGAGCCGTCGTTGCAAGCTACGTGCACGGATAGAATTCACAATTTTTATTGCAATGCCCATAATCTCCTCCATGTTTAGAACTTTTGAACACAAAACTTGTTGATGTATAATGCAATGGAAAGAGAAAAATGAAGGGAAATCATCATTAGCTTGACACAATGCCACAAAACCGATTTTGTTTCCAGTCATTGCTGGTGCTCCATCGGTTGTAATGCACACTAGTTTATATATTGGTAGCTTGTAGTTTGTTACAAAATTGAAGAAAACGTCATATATATCTTCGCCACTGGTCTTTCCTTTCAGAGGAATCATTGTCAAAAACTCTTCCTTAGCCGACATGTCATTGAATACCATTCGAATAAAAATACACAGCTGGGCAGTGTTTGTCATATCGGTGGATTGGTCGAACTGTAAAGAAAAGTATGTACATTCCATGATATCATGTTTTAGTTTATCTGCCATGTCCTGACTCATGACTTCAACACGCCTTGTGACAGTCGGACGAGATAACTGAAGTTCTCTAATAGCAGACATAATCTCTGTTTTATTTTTAAAATCTCCAAATAAAGTCTCTACTTCACACGCGCACAACCAATCCATCATCAAATGGTTTCTTGTGTTTCGCCAATATATGAGATATTTTAAATGACGCTATCGTTGCAGCTTTTGATTGTTTGGCTGGTCTTGTGAACATGGTTTGTTCTTTTTTCAAACAAGTTATCAAATCACGTACTTTTCGTTTTCTTAATTCACTCTGTGACGGAAAATCCTTTTCATAGTTTTTATGAACCATTTTATGATGCCTCTCTAAGTTCCCACGCTTAGGTATTGCAACTGACGCACGGCAAATGAGACAAATGCACTTATCCTTTACCATACAAAAGAAAAATTCTGCCTTCAAATCGTTATTAAAATGATAAGTTTTTCTTTTCTTCGCCGCACTCATTTTGGACTATTTATTAATAAACTTTATTTCGATGTATCGCCTTCAAGTTACAACTCAGACTGACTCCTATTCCTGCAGGCGCAACATTTATATCGGCGCGAACGAAGTCTCGAATGTTCCCGTCAAACACGCCGCCCGAAGTTTCTAGAAAAATTGGCGGGAATCAAAAACGCGGCTTTTCTTTGACAAGTACCGCGCGTTCCTTTGATAAAGCCGCCTTTTGCCGCTAGCAGGGGGTTATTACGATAAAAAAAAGTGATGAGGGGGTTATTCTGGCCTAATTGTGGATCGAATAAATTTTAGTAGTTTATTCATTACATTTTTTTGTTTTAGTTACCTAAAACAAAATCTGTGAATAGTTCTATATCGGAATTTTTTTCTCTAGATCGACTCAAAAAGCACTCGCGATCGACTTGTCGATCGCGATCGACCGTTTGAGCACCCCTGGTGTACGGTAATCGATTTGCTACCTTTAGTTTTAGGTACTTATTTGTCTTAAATAGTTTTGTCTTTAATTTAAAAAATAGGTACTTAAACGTTAAATTATGTTTCAAGATGAATAATTTTTGACTGTTAGTGCAGTAAAAAAAAGCATTTGACATTGCACGGTTTACATACAGCAATATTATGATTTTATTCTCATTGGGGTACCACCAGGAGTATTGTCCTGAGATTTGGACCTCGAAAAACTTGTGCTCTTTTGTTTATAAACAATTGAAGTTTTCGCAACGCGTTTTCTGAGTTTAAGATGTTAATAACTCCGGTAATATATGTTCGGATCGAGACAAAAAAAAATTAAACTCTTTGTAATGAAATTTCCAACAGATCCCCGTTAGTTTTAAGTCGCTCAAATGCGTACATAACTTACACAATTGAAAAAAACTGTTTTTTTTTTTCATTTTATTGTACAGGCGGACTAAGTGACCGGTTGAAACATTCAGAAAATATGCCCTTTGTTATAGCAACAATACCCTGAAATTTTGGTTCGAAAATATTGAACCCAGTGGGCAGAATTGAATTTGTTATTTAAAATTTGAAATGCCCACCGTTTTATGCTATTTGGCCCAAATGAATCTTTTTTTTTCCAAAATTTAGGTCGTGACGCCGGATTTCCGATGCCATTAATTAATTTCTTTTATATTTGCTTATTAATCAAATAAAAACAAATGCGTTTTTTCGGTCATTTTAAAAAAGAAATGAAAAATTTTTATCACATCTGGTTTCGTCTACAATTTTGTTTTCAAAATGTCAATTGTAGTTATTTGATTAATAAACAAATGTAAAAAAAAACTGTTAAAATGACCTCAATTTTTTTTTTAATGGCATCGGAAAGCTGACGTCGAGACTTAAATTTTGAAAAAATATTATGCAAGGGTCACTCCCGCCTTTTCTATGGTATTTTTATTACAAAAGTATACTATAAAAATTATTGCTACAATTTGTATTTACGGTTCTTGTCGTAATTATTCTAAAGAAGTTTTACAATTTAACAATTTGTATTTGTGTGTGTGAGACTCCCAGTTTTCAAGCAGCAAATTCATCAACTTATGAATATATGGTAACACAAGATATAGATAATTGATATTGCCGTGTAGTCACGGTTCTACGTTTTATCAAATATATATATTTTATAATGGATGTAGGTTTTTTAATACTGCGAACACTAATATGAAAATCTGGAAAACTTGTTATAATATTCAAAAGTTTTTTAAGTAATGTTTTATATCTTATACCATTACTTTAGTGGCTTTTTGTACTTATTTTTTCAGTCGGTTGAAGTTTCCTTAAACTGCTGTTTTCTTTTTTATTAAAAAAAAACTTGCATTTGAATAAGAAAGACCGATTTTTCTTGTTTCCCTTAGACTAATGTAAATTATCTATATAGCGTAATTGCAGACGACTTTCAGACAAAGTATACGTAAAATTCCTAACAAAGCAAATAAATAAAATAAATAGATAAATACGAAAATATACGGAATGTACTAACGGGAATCCTTAATTTTATAGTTGACTTTTAAATAAAAAAGCGCTAATTATAAGTACTGTGGTCCCAGATCTCCCCGGGCTCTCCGCAAGTGCCCTTTGAAAATTTTACTTTCAATCTTATTATTTAAAGCAAAATGAATCTGAATTACTCTGGAATACAATAAAAAATGCAACAACGTTTTCTAAAGTTATCTATCCAGTCATGAAAATGACGTTATACAAAAAATACTTGGGTGTTAAATTACTGTCACTGTCAAAAGTTTGAATGAGTTTGTTGCATTTTGTAGTTCTGACGATTGTTTTTGTTTCAAAAAATGAGTGAAAATAATATTAAGCATTTGGCAGTGACAAAGTTTTTTTTTTAAAAAAAAAGGAAGGAACATGGAATAAAAGTTATTTATATTAGAATGTACCAGCTCTACAGCATACCCTGCCAAAGGCAAGCCTTGGTTCGATCAGAAATGCAAAGAAACTAGTGTTTTAAACATCTTATTTAGCGATAATAGCCTAAAAACCTTAACGTAACAAATTGTAACATTTTTATTAGAGCCTGGTACAGATCTCAGAAAATATTCGACAAAATCAACGAGACACGATCAAAGAGATAAAAACAAGCTTCGGACTTATGGAAAAAGTGATCAATTAGCATCTTTGAAAATATCTAGAAGCATTTAATATTATTAGAGACGATCAATATGGCTTTCGTAAGCAAAGATCAACAGAGACACGTCTAACATAGGTCTCAGGTATTTAGAATAACACAATTTGATCATTTTGGAGAATCTGTGTGAAAAATTTTGTTTATAGTTTTCGTATTTCCTTAGTGAGCGACCAGTGGCAGTATACAGGTTTATGTCTTATACCTTCACTATCAAATGCGCTAAGGCTTTATACCGTCTCCTATTTTCTTCCTCCTTTACATTAACGATTAGCTGAAAGGGAACAGAAATCCAATGTACAGTTTTGGGGATGACAGTACGCTTGTAACTTTATTTACAAACGCTCGGGCATCAATTATGCATGCAAATATCCGTAAACAGCAAGACGTTGTTGGGCTTAACAAAGACCCGAAAGCTATTCTGTTTTGGGGTGATAGTAACCACGGAGAATTTAACGCTGCCAAAGCTCAGGCAGTAGTTAACCTTGCAGAGCCCGATATAGCTATATCGGAACAATCCAATCCTCCAGCATGGACGGGCGTTAGGAGCAAATGTACATATTGCCTGCATAGCAAAGAAAGCTTTTCAAAAGTTGGGAGTATTATTTTGTACTGGGAAGCTTTATACAACTTTTAAAGCAATACATTGCTCACCGAATACTGATTCCATATCATATGCTACATCGGTTAGATCCTATTTATAGGAGAGCTATTCGCTGTTGTGGACCCAGAACTCAGCAGCAACCTTGATTCGTTAGAACATCGAATAACGTTTGGTGATTGACCCAATTTGATTGACATAGTTAATTCCTCCCATATCTATATGTAGATCAACTTGTCATACTTTGGAATGAATTGTCTAGGACCGTGTTTTCTATTGAGTACAATTTGCAGCCACTCAAAACTAACGTGAATAGGTTTTTTTCTGTATACACGTCGTTGCTGCAGTGCTTTAAGTGTCTGCCTATACCACGTGTATCATACTCATAAAAAGAAACAAGATTTCGTACTAAATGATATAAAAGAAACGTATGTTTTATTTTATCTAACTTCTTTTGTTTTATTGCCTAGTTTAGATGCCTCCAATCTGTTTATTTTCGCAACGTTTATAGGACCTAGCATTTCCTGTTTCTATGCTAGGCAAACACAGCTGCTATATAAAAATAGGTGGCGCCCAAAATAAATTTTAAAAAAATCATATTTAGCAGTTTTTTTATAGAACCCATTCTCCACGACATAAGAGCAACCGTTTAGCAAAGGTAAGTTTCTGTAAAAAGAAGCTGGCATAACTCATTCATCTCATCATTGTTACGAGTTAGAAGAAATCGCAACCAATGGCAGTGAAACTCCTAAATTCTTTTGTAGCAAAAACACCCTGAAATTTTGGTTCAAACATATCGAACCAAGTTGGGAATGTGGAATCTTTGGCACAATGATACTACTCAGTATATATCACCACTACACCAAACACTTTATTTTTGCACTCGACGCGAGTTTCGCTAACCATGTTAGCTTCATCAGGAGCTAACATGATTAGCGAAATGCGCGTCAAGTGCAAAAATAAAGTGTTTGGTGTAGTGGTGATATATACTGAGTAATATCGAACCAAGTGGGTACAATTGAATTTTTGTTATTTAAAATTTGAATTGCCCCCCATTTTATGCCATTTGGTCCAAAATGGATCTTTTTTTTTTTCAAAATTTAGGTCTTGAGACCAGCTTTTCGATGCCATTAAAAAAAATTTTGTGTACTCATTTTAGCCGCTTTTTTACATTTGTTCATTAATCAAAACAAAACAAAGCGTTTTTTCAGTCATTTTGAAAAAAAAATTGAAAAATGTTTATTACATCGGGTAGAGAATCGCGAGACCTTTTTTTTTTTTTAAAAAAAAAAAAAAATCAATTTTTTTTTCAAAATGTTAATTGTTATTATTTGATTAATAAACAAATGTAAAAAAAAACGGAGAAATTTCTTTTAATGGCATTGGAAAGCTGACGACGATACTTATATATTTTCAAAAATATTATGCAACGGACACTCCGGCCTTTACAGTGGTATTTTAAAATGGAGGATTAATACTAATTTACAAAAGTGTACTATAAGAATTATTGTAGCAATTAGTGTTTACAGGTCTTGTTGTGATTATTCTAAAGAAGTTTTACAATTTACAACTTATTTTGTTCTCAGCGAATTTGTATTTCTGTTTTAGAGGCATTTTTTGCAGTTTCCACTTTTCAACTTATAGCAGAAATAAAAGGAGTCGAAGGTGTGTCTGAGATAACTCGAAAGGTTATGAAAGTACAATTAATTTGGCGTCAACTAAAATGAATTCTGTGGTATAAAGTAAGTATAAAGTTGTTGAATTACAGCTTTGTTAATTGCCCTATTAACGGTAATGATATTCTGAAAGTAATTCAATTAGTATGAAATAGTTGAATTACCGCTCTAATGCCCTAAGAGTAATTAAAATACTACATAACGAAGTTAATTACCGCTCAATTAACTCAAATACTGCGAGAGTATTGCAATTACTGCGAAAGGATTGCAACTACTGCGAAAGTAAAAACATTTACTGGTTGGCTATTATTTTAACCTTAGTTACTGGGAAACAAATTCCACTATAAGGAATTTATCGACAACTCTAGTTTGGCTGCACATTTCATACAAATATAAAGTTCTAAGTCTGACATATGTATGGTTGAACACACAATTTTTTCTGTTGCTTAAAACCCAACACAAGCATAAGTGTGGGCATCTGGACAGATATAACACTAAATATTTTTTAATTGGAAGGGTAACTGAAATTTATATTGAATTGAGTAGACTAAACATTATTAGACAATTTTATTTCTGATTTATCCTTATGATGAATCATTCATAACATGCTACTAAAGAGTTTAGCCCTCTCCTTTGCCTTTTTTTCAGCCATGTATTTTATTTGGACGCTTTATCATGAAATCTCTCTTTGAAAATCTCTCAATTGGTTTATTGTTCTGGATACCGGCAGTGGCCATTAGGGAGACCCTACCTATGTTACGTAAAGTAATTTAAGAAGAAATGGCATCAGATTACTGGTAATCGGGAATTGGGACTATTTACAGAGATTTATTTTTTGAACGTTTCAATTTTGAACACAATCCCCTGCTCCTAAGTGCCGTCTCGATAGAAGTTGGCGATCAATATGGCATATTCGTCCCTGTTTTGTGCCTAATGGATTAAAGCGTTGTACATTATATATATATATATATATATATATATATATATATATATATATATATATATATATATATATATATATATATATATATATATATATATATATATATATATATATATATATATATATATATATATATATATATATATATATATATATATATATTTATACATATATATATATATATATATATATATATATATATATATATATATATATATATATATATATAGAGGAGAAGGGTAGTCTTGACCGACTAGTTAAACAGCAGCATTATGTTCTTGGGGTAAGCGGTTTTTGGAAAAGAACTAAAAAGTTTTTGACACCTTTTTAGCTACGCAAAGCTTTCGAAAATGTTTCATTTTCTTCATCAGGGCTACAATTATAGTACATTATCGGTATTTTTGAGATTAAAAGTAAAGAACAACCCTATTTTATATGTAACATTAAAGTACTTACTGCTAAGTGGTGTGTTCAAAAATTGTTCTTTGTGTGGGGGGGCACTTTATTACACTTCTTCATCAGAAAAAAACATGAGAAAAACTCGACATACTCATCTCTGGGAAATACAATAAACTTTTACTTGATTTTGTTAGAATGGTAAGAAGAATTGTGTGGTTGAAAAGTGATCTTAATCTATAAAGGAATTTTTTGTTATGTTTTCTTGTCATTTTGCTAAAGGCAGTGTGTTTCTATCTCTTAGTTAAGTTGTGGTTAATTTATATTTGAAAGTAGAATGACGTTGACATTTTGTTTGATCGTTTCAAAGTTGAAAAGTTAGTGAAAATCAGTGGGATTATTATCAAAGAGATATGTCAGATATGTTGTAAGAGTTTTCATTTTGACTGCCTATTTGTAATAGATTGGAGAAAATTAAACTCAGATCTTCATTGTCAGTTTTTTTTTATTGATCGAGTTCGGTTCAAGGTGGATTTCCACCATCTCCCTAAAGATTCCCCTACCAAGACTTCTCTCTTTACATAGGATTTTGGTTTCAGCAAAATTAAATTCATGTGAAAATTGGCTACTATGCTGGGCAAGCGCACAAGAGTTTTTCTTTAATCTGCAATCACTTTTGTGGGAGGTGATTCTGTCCTTTAGGACTCTAGATGTTTGTCCTATATAGATTTTTTCACATTGAGAGCAAGGGATGCTGTAAACTACTTCTGAAACTTTTGTGATTTCATCTTTGTCTTTTAGACAAGTGAAAATATTGTTGATAGTTTTTTTGTGTTTAAAAGCAATTTTTAAATTAGGTAATTTGTTGAAAAGTTTAGTTGTTTTGGTGGAGATTTCTTTTATGTATGGAAATGAAAAATAACATTTGATTCGGTTTTCAGAGAGGAAAGCACTAATATCCGGTGTAAGATTGTTGTTTTGTTGTACGGGGGTTGTGGTTGAGTTAAATATTAATTTATTTATTAATTGGATTGGATAGGAGTTGGTGCGTAGAGTGTCTCGTAGTTTATTTAGATTTTTCAGTCCGAGGGAAGGATGAGAGATTCTCTCTATTCTTGACTTCAAGCCCAATATCATGTTTATTTTGATTTTAGTGGTATGAGAGGAATGGAAGTTAATGTATCTTCCTGAGTAGGTTGGTTTAGTATACCAATCTACTATGACGGAGTTATCTTCTTTTCTGACTAGAAGAGTATCTAAAAAGAGGACACTGTTTTTTATTTCCTCTTCAATGGTGAACTGTAGTTTGGGATGAAAGTCATTAAAGATTTTGAGAATCCCATCCATTTTATTGTAAGGTATCGAGGTAATGATATCATCAGCAAATTTTTTTATGAATGGTAAGTTGAAGGAGAGTTTAGGCATGGATTCCTTGAGGAGGTCGTCCGTCACATATTGTGATATGATAGGCGAAAGAGTAGCCCCCATTGGAGTACCCATTATTTGTTTATAGGAAAGTTGATTGAATTTACAATATGTGGACTGTTGATTTTTTCTTTAAGCTGGCTTATGTCATACATTTACTGTCAGGTAATGACTTAACGCGTCAAAAAATGATTTATTGACGGAAACGTTTATTGCTGCATTTTGTGAAACTGCAATTTGAGCGTAATATCATAATGGTATATTTAACAGAAAATGAAAGAATCACTTTGTTAATGATAGTTGGTTACGGGGACCATAGGAGAACACAACAGGAGGTGTGTGATCTTCTTAACGCAGAATATCTGAATCCAAAACCTAATATCCAATCCGTAGTTAGCAAAACATTAAAACGATTTAGACAATCAGGTTATATTAAGGATTGTTCTAAATCTGGACCTCGAAAAGTTAAAACAACGATGATAAAAAGTTAGATATTTTATTGGAAATTTCAGAAAATCTCCCATTATTTCTCCTTATCTCCCATTATTTCTCCTTATCTCCCATATCTCACCTTATCTCCCATTATCTAGGCTTATCTCGACTTATCTCTCAATATTTCTCCTTATCTCCCATTATTTCTCCTTATCTCCCATTATCTCACCATAACTCCCATTATCTAAACTTATCTTTGCTTATCTCCCATTATTTCTCCTTATCTCCCATTATTTATATTTATCTCCCATTATCGAGCCTTATCTCGACTTATCTCCCATTATTTCTCCTTATCTCCCAGTATCTAGGCTTATATCCAATTATATAGAACATATGTTTAAATTTATAAAAACATGTAAATCGGATAAGTGGTTCTCAAGTGATAAGCGTACTAACGCACAGACAGACAGAAAGACGTTGCATTTTATATATATATTCTAGATAGAAGATTATAGATAACCTGGCCAGAGAACAAATGTATGAATTAAAAAAAAACACGTAAATCGGATAAGGGGTTCTCGAGTGATAAGTGCACTAACGGACAGACACACAGACAGAGACACGTTGCATTTTATATATATTATATTCTTTGCTACATGATATTGTTCCATATTTAATGCTTTAGGCAGTGTATTGCAAGAGAACGCGCTAGCGGCAAACTTTTTTCCGACTTGATTCTTTATTATCGTCACTGCTTATTCCTTATGTCACCTAACGTGACTTAAGGAATAAGCAGTGACATATAACATATAAAATATATCCTATAACCTGGCCAGAGAACATATGTATGTTTAACAAAAAAGCACGTAAATCGGATAAGTGGTTCTCCAGTGATAAGCGCACTAACGGACAGACAGACAAACAGAGAGACGTTGCATTTTATATATATTATAGATATTCTTTGCTACATGATATCGTTCCATATTTAATGGTTTAGCATGTTTAAAAAAAAAAGCACGTAAATCGGATAAGTGGTTCTCCAGTGATAAGCGCACAAACGGACAAACAGACAGATATACGTTACATTTTATATATTTATAGATGTAATAAAATATATATCTATAACCTGGTCAGAGAATATATGTATGAATTTAAAAAATCACGTAAATCGGATAAGTGGATCTCGAGGGATAAGCGCACTAATGGACAGACAGACAGACAGAGAGACGTTGCATTTTATATATATTATAGATATTCTTTGCTACATGATATATGTTCCATATTTAATGGTTTAGCATGTTTAAAAAAAAAAGCACGTAAATCGGATAAATGGTTCTCCAGTGATACGCGCACAAACGGACAAACAAACAGATATACGTTACATTTTATATATATTATAGATGTAATAAAATATATATCTATAACCTGGTCAGAGAACATATGTATGAATTTAAAAAATCACGTAAATCGGATAAGTGGATCTCCAGGGATAAGCGCACTAATGGACAGACAGACAGACAGAGAGACGTTGCATTTTATATATATTATAGATATAGATTATTATTATTATTATGTAACCTGGCCAAAGAATATATGTATGAATTTAAAAAAAGACACATAAATCGGATAAGTGGTTTTCGCGTGATAAACGCACTAATGGATAGACAGACAGACAGAGAAACATTGCATTTTATATATATTATAGATTATAGATATTCTCTGCTACATAATATTGTTCCATATTTAATGGTTTAGGCGGTGTATTGCAAGGCAACGCGCTAGCGACAAACTTTTTTTCGACATCATTCACTATTTTACGGCACTACTCATTCCTTATGCTACCTATCGTAATAAAATATAGCCTATAACCTGGCCAGAGAACATATGTATGTTTTAAAAAAAAAGTACGTAAATCGGATAAGTGGTTCTCCAGTGATAAGCGCACTAACGGACAGACAGACAGACAGACAGAGAGACGTTGCATTTTATATATATTATAGATATATATATATATATATATATATATATATATATATATATATATATATATATATATATATATATATATATATATGTATATTATGGAATCATTTTGATATCCGTCTATCTATCTGTCACACCCGATTTCCTCCGAAACTACTTGAAATATAAAGTTAAAATATGGAACAAATATAGGAATTAATAACCCAGTCAGACCCGTGTAGTTTTAAAAGTTAAATTTTACTTAAGGGGTTAGTACTGGGGGGTGAAATCGGAAGTGAAAAAAACTTACTAGGTCATTGAATGGGGTATCAAATGAAAGCTTGTGAAAGACAAGTTCAAAAATATATATGATGTAATACTTGCGCACACCTTTCTTTGTATGAATTTTAAAAAATGCTTGAAAAGTACTAGGAATGAAAATTTAAACAACTGTTTAAGATCACTACTTATGTTTATTAAGTGTCTTCTTCTGGAGCAAGATGTAAATTAACTGCAAAGTATCTTACAGAATATATAATTTACCTAATTACAAGTATTAAATTCGTTAACAATATTTACCTTAATACCTAGAACAAATTCAATAAAGGAGACCCTCCCCCATCTAATTGATCGTTGAGTAATAAACCTGAGGATTTTTTCTGGTTAATTTCTACCTGTTCTAGACAGTAGATTTATTTTTTGAACGTTTTAATTTTGAACACGATTCCCTCCTGTTTGTGTGTATGTGTAAATATTAATAGCGCGGATGATTTTTTTAGCTCGCCTGGTGTCCTAGCGTTGCCTGTAAAGCGAATTGATCTAGTAACTAAAAGAGTTGGGTAGGGCTTGAAATTGTGCTGGATCATGGTAAGACTCCGCAATTAAATATCCATTTGTATGTGTTGGTTTCTTGTTTACTGTATGCTTATTGAGTTTTCGAGATATTTACGTTTAGGAAAGGCAGTTGGTTATTTTGTTCTATTTTTAAGAGGAACTGAATTTTCTGATGAAGGGAGATTAGATGGCCTAGAAAGTTAAGGAGTTATTCTCTACATACGACAAATAAATCATCGACGTATTGAACCATAGCTAGTGTTCAGTGATGGTGATAGTTATGAACACATATTTGTATCCTCTATTAGTCGGTATATTAATTTGTCGTTCATGAGGTAGTCGTTGTTTAGGTAACGTTTCCATAGATCTATTACATGGGCTGGTCTGCTTTCATTATGTGGTGTTTTTGTCAAGATTTTAATGGCTTAAGGCTCTTTAGCGATTAGCAAGTGCGTCTGCGAAATTTATTTGCTCGGACTCTAAAGTAAGTTATTTGTCAATTGCTATTCAATATTACTCAATCTTCAGTTTTCAGAAAATCTGCCCATATTCTCAACAAAACACCATCTTACTGTTGAAACTATATAATGTTATAATAGAGGTTTTCATGGATGTTGGAATGTAATACATTAAAATTTCGGGTTTCAATCCGTTCGTCTAACAATGAATTTGCACGACGTTTCGCCAAAATCTCATTTGGCATTTTCAAGTGCTCCCACTGATGTTGCTACTCGATACTGTGATCTTGCTGCTGCTGCTCCTCGAAGCTAGCTCTAAACTAAAAGTTAGTTTCGCACATATATATATATATATATAATATATATATATATATATATATAATAGTATATATATATATATATATATATACGAGTATATATACTGTTTTTATACGTGTTTGTTTATATATATATATTTTATATGTTATAATACTAGTATCACTATAGGCCTAGTGGTCTATCCAATGCTTTGGCCCATTTCTGCTATAGGCCTTCCCCCTGATATTATATATATATATATATATATATATATATCAATCTATATTGCATACTGTATTATAGGCCTAGGATCCAATGCTGGTAGGCCTTCCCCCACAATTAATTTTACTTTGGTCTGTAGGATGCACTGGTCCCACACTTTGGTCTCTAACTTATTTGGGATGGCTTTTATCTTTGCTTTATCTTTGCATATATAACTTAATTTCCCGAATGCGCACCACCCAAGATTGATTCTTTTTGAAATTTCATCCGAGACCCTGTCTCTCGTCACAGTAATTTTTTGCCTCATTCTTAACAATCTGTGAGCTGTTCCTTCCAGGTTTTGAGTAGTGTTGATTAATATTTTTGTCTTACCTTTATTTTATTACTATTATTCTATAGTAGTATATATAGTATTATATGCGAACCAAATTTGAGAACGATATTTTATTTCGTTCGAAGGTTATTGTATCAACAGGCTGATAAATAAATCGAAGGAAATAAAAACTATGTTTTATTTGATCTAAGGATTCTGCATATGAAGAATGCAATGATAGTGATTATAGCACAAATACACTACAGGGAAAGTAAGAAGAGATGATGTCAAATTAAAATAGTTGCCATTATTGATGTCTGATTTGAAATATAAGAATCTGCATAGAGAAAAAATAAGAACAGCAAAAAATTCGTACTTTGAAGTAAATAAAATCTATAAAAGATCTTAATTTATGGCAACGGAAAAAGGTTCATGCTTTATATAGGAAGATGCTTTTTTATTAATGTGTTTGATGTCAAACAACCTTTAAAAGCATTTTTATACCTAAAAAGGTGTATTTCTTCTATACCTAGCCCTTTTTTTACAGAAAGAATAAAAAATTTCATTTCCTTTTCGTCTTTATACGATGTAGAAAAGGTAGCGGACAAAATCGGTTAACGTTTATAAATTTCAATTATAAGTTATTATAGTTATAACAATTTCTAGGTATTATTCATATTTTTAAGGAAATTGATATGGAACTTTACTTCTCTTGTTAAAAAGGAATATTGTAGTAGTAAATCATACTCATATACATACCGATTTTTATATCGTGCCCGATGTTTCAGAGTGTATTAAAAATACCATCAGCTAATTCGGTTTATTTAGGGAATCAGGAATAATGATTTTTGCTATTTTTACAACGGAACGAGGGCTGATAAATAACTAATTAAATAAAATTTAAACGACATATTCAATACCCGTATACATATATATATTACATATATATATATATATATATATATATATATATATATATATATATATATATATATATACAGTGTGACAGTTTTAAGTCCGCATTATATAGGATTTTTTTTAAAATAATCACTTTAGCCCAGATCTGGTTATGGCATCCATTTGTGCTTCAAATAATATCAGAAATAAAGTATAGTAAGTCATTTTTACTCATGACGTGACTTGTCAAAAATGACATTTTCGTAAAAATTTTTGAAAAAAACGTATAATTTGGCCAAATTTTAAAAAAAGTTATTAGACAAAATGGTTTATTTTGTGATTCGAAATCTGTTTGTCAAATTTCAACGGCCTACTACAATTTTAAATTTTTGGCAGTTTTTTGACATTTCGGCAATTGTTTTTCACCTTAATTTATTGCAACCTTATTTAAATCATTTAATTGGTCAAAAACTAGGCACCTATAATCTATTTAAGAACAAAATGAAGCCGTGTCCATAATTTTTTTATAGAATATTAAAATTCACACATTATGATGATATTTGATGCAAAGTTAATAGAAAAATATTTCTCGCTTACGTCGTTTGATAGTGAACACACTTGAACGTTTGTAAATTAACACAAATCTTACATTTTGATCTTTTTAGTAATGTATTTAAAGTCTCAACAATGTAATGTTTCTTTCTATAAACGCTAAATTAACAATTGGATCTTTTAACCTATTTAATAAATACTTTGTTTTAAATACACGCATATTGCAATATTCTACATTTCGGTGTGTCCACCTTTTTGTTCAATGCAACGAATGGTTCTTCTAGAAATTTCTTTGACGGAATTTTTCACAAACTCGAGAGGTATCTCCTGAACACACTGCCTAATTATAGTTTCTAGATGATCGATATTTCGAAATGGTCTAAACTTGTATACTTTTTGTTTGAGATAACCCCTTAAATAGAAATCCAATGGGGTGATGTCGGGCGATCGAGGTGGCCAACAATTATCTTGATCTCGCCCAATGACCCTGCCATAAAATAGTTCATTTAATGTGTTTCGTACTTGCAAAGTATTGTGTATTGGTGCACAATCTAATTGATACCATAGAGCATATCTTGAATCCACAGCCATGTTATACAGAACTTCTAAAATGTCGTTATTTTAAAAATCTAAATATCGTTGTGAGTTTAAATTAAGTCTAAAAAAATATGGCCCTATTATTTGGTCATTTACAATGCCACACCAAACGTTAGTTTTAAACGAGTATTGGTCACGACACGACACTCAATTATGAAGTTTGGATTTTCTTGGGTCCACCATCGACTATTCTGTGAACTTACTACTCCGTTAAAAGTAAACGTGGCTTCATCAGTCCCTAAAACATTGTATGGAAATTTGGAGTCCTCTTTTATTTTTCCTTGGTATCAGAATAAGAATAACCACCGAATATTAAAATCTCTATCCTGTAGAGTGTTTATCAATTTCGGTTTGTATGATTTATATTAATTTTTGTGTAAAATTTTACGTACACTTTCCCTGTCTATCTCCGGTTTAGACATCGAAATAGTTCTAACACTGGTTTTGCCTTCTTTCACTACACTTAAGCACACATTTAACTCAGTACCTTCGGTATGCTTACGTGCAACACGATTTTTTCGGAAAACATTTCCCACAGATCCAGTCGATTTAAACTTTTTTATAATTCGGCTTACAGTAGATTGCTGCAAGTTTTTTTCAGGATGACGCTCGTTAAAAACATTTACAACAGTGCGATGAGGTGTATTTTCCCCACACAATAAAATAATTTCAATTTTTTCTTGAAGAGAAAGCATGTTGTGACCCCATCTGTTTCTTTCCATTCTAGTCTGAATTGATAACTAAATATATGACAGCTTACGACGCCATATTGCGATCTCCAGGCCCTTACTATTAATAAACGCATAGAAATATCGAGTTTTGCTTAGCGTGTTAATTTCTCTGTTTAGCTCTTTTTCCTGTAGAAGGTAAGTTTTCAGGAGGAAATCGGCACAACCATAAAGGGTTTTTCTAATTTTTCGAACGTTAATTTTGATAGACACGACTAAAATATGGCTGGATTTATTTTAAATTAGCAGTTACGTCAACAATGACACCGAAAGCATTTTAATGTAATTTTTCGGTGGTATTATTAACGCTTAACTGCCAAATTAATAGCTAGAATGTGTGTAATATTTTTATTACAGCTACTAATTAGAATCTAAAATGTATTATTGATCTAAAAAGTGGTTTTAGCTGAAGTATAAAAAAAACAAATAGGATAAAGCAGCGAGTTGTTAATTTGGTGTTTACAGTAAGAAATATTACATTGTTAAAAATTTAAATGCATTACTAAAAAGATCAAAATGTAAGATTTGTGTTAATTTACAAACGTTCAAGTGTGTTCACTATCAAAATACGCAAGCGAGAAACATTTTTCTATTTAAAAACAAAAGCTAATCGAACTTTGCATCAAATATGATTCATGATAATGTGTGAATTTTAATATTCTATAAAAAAATTAAGGTCACGACTTTATTTTGTTCTTAAATAGATTATAGGTGCCTAGTTTTTGACAAATTAAACGATTTAAATAAGGTTGCAATAAATCAAGATGAAAAACAATTGCCGAAATGTCAAAAAACTGCCAAAAATTCAAAGTCGTAGTAGGCCGTTGAACTTTGACAAACAGATCTAGAATCACAAAATAAAGCATTTTGTCTAATAACTTTTTTAAAATTTGGCCAAATTATATGTTTTTTTCAAAAATTTTTACGAAAGTGTCATTTTTATTTCTGATATTATTTGAAGCACAAATGGATGCTATAACCAGATCTGGCCTTAAGTGATTATTTAAAAAAAATCCTATATGATGCGGACTTAAATTGTCACACATTGTTTCAGCGCCATATGTAATTACGGGTAGGATGCACTGGTCGTACACTTTGGCCTTTTACTTATGTGAGATACCTTTATCTTTGAATATATAACTTAATTTCTCGAATGCGCACCATCCAAGCCTGATTTTTCTTGAAATTTCATCCGAGACACTGTCTCGTCGTAGTAATTTGTTGCTCCAGATACACATAATTCTTAACAATTTCGAGAGCTGTTCCTTCCAAATTTATAACTGAGTAGTTATTAGTGTTAGTTAATATTTTTATCTTACTTTTATTCATTTTAAGACCAATTGTCTTTGAGTGGTAACTTAACTCATTTATTATTTCTTGTAACTCATGTGGATTACTACTGATGACTACAATATCGTCTGCGAACCGTAAATAACTCAGATACACACCATCTATCTTTAGGCCCTTCTTTTTCTAAACTAGTTGGCGAAATATGTCTTCTAGAGCTGTAATAAATAGCTTTGGCGAGATTGTATCTCCCTGTCTTACACCTCTTCCTATACGTATTTATTTTATACTAGGTTTTAGGTATATCTTTGCATGTTTATATTTATCTTTGATAGTATATCTAGAACCAATTCTACAGTTGTTCAAGCTGTTGATGATCGCCCACATTTCGACAGAATCAAAAGACTTCTCATAGTGTATGAAGGCTATGTAGAGTTCAAAATTGTAATCGTTGCTCTTTTCTAGGATATTTCTCATTATCTGTAAGGCGTTGCATGTGCTAAAACCGGATCTAAAACCGGCGCGTCTGTATGGCTGGTAGGAATCTAACGTATTTTTTAATCTATTGAAGATGATTTTAGTCAAAAGTTTATAAATGTAAGATAGTAAGCTAATTGGGCGGTAATTGTTTAAGTTTTTGATATCTTCCTTCTTGTGTAGAAGTATTACTTCTGATATATGCCATAATGTTGGTATTTTGCCAGTTTCTAGACACATGTTTGGCCAATTGTTGTTTTAAGTCCTCTTGTGCTTCCCATAGCATTTCCAAGAAAATACCATCAGAGTCTGCTGGTTTTTTACGCTTTATTTTCTTCAGTGCATTATTGACCACCTCTACCGTAATTTCTGATACTTCTTCTGAATCTATATTTTGTATTTTCTTTCTTTGTTCTTTATTGAATATTGTTAAGACTTGTAGAGTTTATTATAGTAGGTGTTTATTTCTGACTTGTCCCTATTCGTTATTTTGTCCCTTACTATTTTACAATTTAAAAATTTCTTTTCTTCCGTTATTTAGTTTCTTGCTTATTACTTTGGGGCCTTTATTTCTTTCAATGGTTTTCAAAATCACTTTATGGCTGGACGTTCTTATATCTTTTCTGATCTCTTTTCTGATTAACTTGTTAAGCTCCGTCTACTCCATTTTATGCTCATCTTTGTTCATATTTCTTATTCTTACAATGAGTTGTTTCCTGTTATATATATATATATATATATATATATATATATATATATATATATATATATATATATATATATATGCTGTTCTCTCATTTTTCAATCCATCTCATCGATCGAAAAATAAGAGAACAAACTTTCAAGTACTTATTCCATTACTGTCCTGACATACAATAAATTGTATCTAAAATTGAAAAGCATATCTGAACTTAATTGGAGACCATCTACGGCCACAGGCCGACAGGAGACTAATCAGCGAATTGCGAGTTCCACCTCATGCATATGTGGTTCAAGGTAAAACTGCTGAAAATGGACAAAGCCCATTATTAAGTAATATTTTGGTCTCACGTGGTATATATTAGTATCAAGGAAATTCTTTCACTGTACCTGCTGGGTTATATATTGGTATCTGATCATTAGTCCCTTTACCATTAGAATAAATATGATACCAAGGCCTCCATGGTACATCGCTTAATGCAGAATATCCTGAACTACCATATTCCTCTGGAAAAGGTTTAGAACAGCTTATATAGAGCAACGTTTCGATGCTCGAGATAAAAAATCTGTAAAATTTGCTGCGTAGAAGATGAAAATTCGGTGTAACTAAGTCCGGATAGGTAGATCTGGCGGCGGCAACGATAATATTCGCCTAAAAAAGAAGATAATGTAAAAAATATATTACTTATTTCTAAAATACTTTAGACAAATTTGAAGAGTTACTTATTAAATATTATAAGCTACAGATATGGTCATTTCAAAGGGTAGTTCTAAAAGACTGAACATGTATTTAATATAATCTTGATCCGCCTCTTATAGGGGTGTCCCCCATTAATTGTGTAATTATGGTAAATAATTTAATGAGAGTAGCAATGAAATTATTGTACAAGAAAAATGTTTGGAGTCATGACCTAAGACAAGCTCTATAACAGCAAACATATTGAGAAATTTATTAGTGAAAACAGGATGAACAAACAGTAAAAAATGTATAAACTTAGCTAAGAGAATAACAACAGATACATAAAGTGTAATGGTAGCTGCTAAAACGGCATTCTAAACATGGAAGTGCATCAAATCAAATAAAGATAATCTCCCTACTCCAGCTGGGTCTGAATTAGCGACGAAAATTCTCTAATACGAGAATAAAATAGCTCAAACTTCTAATACAATAATAGCTAATATCACACAAACAACATCTGTACTGTCATCAACTGATATGTCTAACGAAGCAATAAACAGTCCTACAATGGTAAAAAAATGTATATACCAAAAACTTAACCTTGATGTTAAAATGAAGGCTGCATACCAATAGACTGCATAACTAAATATGTTAAGAAATCTTCACTTCCTTGCTTTATAAAATGCATTTACATTAACATTATATTGTCTCCGTGCCTCTTCACGAAAATATATTCAAATTAATAAAGACATTATTAAAGCATAGTATGATTGGTTAGCAACGGCCTTAAGGAAACTACCAATTTGTTATGCTCAAAACTATCACAAATAAGTTTCTAATGGAAACTTAGGCTGTAACAATACCTGTAACTACAGAGAAAAATTATAAGAAAAAAATGCCTGATTTTTCTATGAAATTTTGCATCAATAGTTATATTTATAAAGAAAAATGGAAAAAAAAATTACCGGAAAAGTTACATATCTATATGTTAAAATATCTTTAAAATAGTAAGTATTATGTATGTACATTAAATAATGTTTTAATCAGTCCCCTATCTACGTATAACTATTCCACTTCGTACTTACGCCTAAGTAGCCGTATCTCGCATGTAAAGAATTTAAATGTTTAGTATTGCTTGTGCTGTTAGAAGTTGATCGAAGGTAGTAGTTTTTAGTTCTTACTAATTACTATTTGATTTAAATTATTGGATGTGCCCCACGTTATGTCTGTCATGGAAATGGTATACTTCAATGAGAATATTTTCAAATTAAGGTTAGTTGTCCACATTTTAATTTTATTAATGATATTAAATTTTTTATGTTTATTTTAGAATATATGGTTTGAAAGTTTGAAACAAAATTTGATTGGTTGATATGCATTACTGAAATGAGAAATTTTTACTTAAGTTTTTGTGTACCTTGTGTTTGTACAGAATTTTATGCTATTTGTAGCGTAGCCAAGGGAGGTAGGCAGGGAGGGACGTATGTCGCCCCGTTAGAAATGGAACTTTTTTGCTTCTTTTTTTTTGTAAAAAATATCTCCATTGATTTTTAAATTGTGTGTAAATTCCTGCAATTATCTTTATCCAGAGGTTCTTCTCACCCTCTAATAGTGGTTGAGTGGTTGTGTACTTTTTTCCCTTAAACGTCCTTTGTGTCAATAGGCTTATCTATCTACTGAAAACTAGCTATTCCACTCTATATTTAATTACATTTTTAGATTTTATTTAAAAGTCAACATTTGTTACATGGCATACGCTACCCCTAAATTCAAATATGTTACTTCTCACTGACGGATAACACAAGTCTGCAAAAAAAAAATTGAGAGCTGTTTTGGTTTTTTTTGCGTAATTCTTATGTTTTTGGGTGTACTGAATCCGAAAATGACTTTCATTTTGTCATAGAACGTCACGTTTTCTGACAATGTAGGTTAAACAAGTTATCATCTTAAAATAAAAGATAAAAGACTAAAAAATTTTTTTTTAATTTATAATTGCGTAACAAAACTTATTTTTTTATCTAAAATACATTCATTAGTAAGCACTAAACACATTTCTTTTTCCCAGTGAGACTCCTTTTGGTACATTTTCGCTTGTAGGAAGCATCTGGAAGGTCTCTCTAAAGCGTCCAACAGTAGTGTGCCATCATTGAGACGCTCCATCTTCCCTGGTATCCTTTTTTTCCATCTCCTTAATATCTTGGTGAAATCGTTCACCTTGCTCTTCACTCAGATCTCCTAAATTTTCTGGAAAGTAGTCGAGGTGGGATTGAAGAAAATGTACTTTTAAAACTCATTAGGCAACCTAAAGCTTGAAATGCTTTTAACATTCTTTTGACGATTTGTTTGTAGTTAGGGTCTTTGTTATTGCCTAAAAATTTCTCTATGACCTCTTTAAAGGCAATCCACCCTTCTCTTTGAGGATCCGTCATGGTTGTGATGAATTGTGGATCAGCCATAAGCCGTCTAATATCTGGTCCAACGAAAACACCTTCCTTCAACTTTGCCTCCGAGAGGCCTGGAAACTTTGATATTAAGTATTTGAAGCAATTTCCATCTCTTGGAATTGACTTTACAAATTGCTCCATCAATCCCAGCTTTATGTGAAGCGGTGGTAGAAGAACTTTATGAGAAGGCACCAAAGTTTCATGCAGGACGTTCTTTTCGTCAACTTTAAGCTCCCTCGGAGGCCAACACTTTTTGGTCCAGTGATTTGCTCGGTCTCTACTATCCCATAGACACAAAAAGCAAGGGAATTTGGTAAACCCAGATTGTTGTCCGAGCAACATGCCCAAGATTTTTAAATCACCGCACACTTGCCAACCGTGGTCTTTATATTTTAATTTGTAAAGAACCAATTCCAAGTTCTTGTAGGTTTCCTTGAGGTGTACGGAATGACCGACAGGAATGGAAGCATAGAAACCGCCATTGTGAAGCAGAACTGCTTTAAGGCTTCTTTTTGAAGAATCAATGAAAATACGCCACTGTGCTGGGTAAGAGATCTTAAATGTATCCATCAAACCTTCAATATTGGTACAATAAACCAACTCGTCCTCTTGGGCAAAGTAGGAAGTGAACTGCTTCTCACGATATCTAAACCAGAAGGAAGACACTCTCGGCAAAAGTAAGTTCCTGCTTTTGAGCCTTGATCCAAGCAACTCAGCAGCGTTTTTGGGAAGATTCAAGTCTCTTACTAAATCATTTAGCTCGCCCTGGGAAAACAATTTCGGACTGTTGTCATCTTCAAATTAAAAACTTGACTTGTCATCGGGTTCAGGTACAGCACCATCTTCGTCAGAACTTGGAATCTCTTCCAAGGTAGCAGGGGCCTTGGGCACTGGTATTTCGGTCCCATAAGGGATGGGACGAATAGCTGATTGCAGATTGGGGTATGAAATGGACGCTTCCATTTTGAATTATACTCTTTCACATTACACGAACAAAAGTAACAATCATCACTATGGTTCTTTTGCTCGCGCCATACCATGGGAATCGCATATCGGAAAGCTTTTTTCTTGCCCTTAAACCAATTTCGAAGGTCTTCAACACATCGTTTGCAGACTTTATGAGGTGCCCAAACTTTATCCTGATCTCCAAGTTTTGAGCCAAAATACGTGAAGTATACTTTTTTTACAAAGTCCGTAATATTAAGTTGTTCCTTTAATACCATATATTCGCCACAAATATAACAGAAACTGTCAGACGAATTCACACACTTCCGCACAGATGACATTGCACTATATTGAACCAAGATCTATAAAACAATGACGAATTAACACGTAATTGTACCGCGCCACTTTCTACACTATCGGAGCGCGCACGTTCTGGTTACAACGTTTATGTTTGTTAATTTAGCTCACACAGGGCGTTCTTTATTTAGAAAGTAATGATAGTTATGGCATGTATACATTTAAAAAACAGTAATCAAAATAAAATTGTACCTATTTATTTATGACTTCAAGTTAGCCCAAAAAAAGCCTTTTTTATAAAAAATTTTGCGTTTTGCAAAATAACCTGATGTTCTGGAATTTTTTGAGTATTTTTTTAGTTTTCAGAACACCCAAATACATAGAAATCAGTTGAAAAAATCCAGACAGCATTTTTGTTGCAGACCCGTGTAATCAGCAAGTTGATGTCTTTTGATAAGAAATCAAAAACTAAGATAGTAGTTTATATAGTTATGAGCGGGTCTATCAGCCCTCGAAGGGAATACGTTGGTTTTTGGAGCACCAAGTTTAGAGTTTTACATTGACTATAGTATATTTAATTACATATTTGGATTTGAATTTTATTTTAAATTCTCAACATCTTAGTTGACCATACTTTTTGTGTAGACATGCGTCACATATACAAATTTAATAAATAACCGGTCAAGTGCAAGTTGAACTTGCTTAATTAGTGTTCCGTACGTTGATTGCTTCTGAAATAAAAATTTTTGTTACAGAGGTATAAAATGATCAGTGACTTCACAAAACACACCCCAAATGACTTTTCAACAAAGTTTGTTCTCGATATTTACTGAATACTGATGACCTTGAATTTTTTTTTTTATATACCAGATAAATTATTTAAGGTGCACTCGTGATAATTTTTGTTCAATCTACACTCCGTGGAGAGTATTCCAGAATTTTTTGAAAATTTTTGGAGCAGTACTTTTCGAGATAGAGCGGGGGTGGGGGGGGGAATAATACAAAGAAAAGTGTGCTCATGTAAGACATTATATATATTTTTGAACTCGTATTTTTACCAGCTTTAATTTGACACCCCACTCGAAAAAAAATTTTTTCACTTCCACTTTCACCCCCTAAAACTAACCCCTTAAGTCAAAATTTAACTTTCAAAACTACAACATGGCTCTGATGAGGCCATCAATTTCTATATTAGTTCCAAATTTCAACTTTCTACGACAAATAGTTTCGGAGAAAATCGAGTGTGACAGACGGACAGACAGACAGACAGACAGACAGACAGACACCGAAGTGATCTTATAAGTGTTCCGTATGGAACACTAAAAATTAACATATTTTGGATTTTGAAACTCTAGAAGTTTCATAGAGTTCATATTAATACAATATGGTACGCAAATCTCTATCTTAGTTTGTGATCTTCGAGATCAAAAAACATCAACTTCTGTATTAACCGGCGATAAGAAGTGATATATTTGAATATGAGAGTTGCTATCTAATAAAAAAATTTTGACTTTTAGGTTAAAAGGTAAAATATAAAAATGTAATTAAATATAGAGTGCTTCGTTCGGAAATCCAAATCTGCTACCGGCTACGATATTCTCTAGCAACATGTTTCCTTCTAAAATATTTTCAAATAAAGAATCATCTCATCTATAATATATATAATATGCAACGTCTCTCTGTCTGTCAGTCTGTCTGTCTGTCCGTCCGTCTATCTGTCCGTTAGTGCGCTTATCACTGGAGAGCCACTTATCCGATTTACGTGTTTTTTTTTTAAAACATACATATATTCCTGGCCAGGTTATAGGCTATATTTTATTACGTTAGCTAACATAAGGAATAAGCAATGTCCATAATAGTGAATCAAGTCGGAAAAAAAAGTTTGCCGCTAGCGCGTCCTCTTGCAATACACTGCCTAAACCATTAAATATGGAAGAATATCATGTAGCAAAGAATATCTGTAATATATATAAAATATAACGACTCTCTGTCTGTCTGTCTGTCCGTTAGCGCGCTTATCTCTCGAGAACTACTTATCCGATTTACGTGTTTTTTTTTTTTTTTAATTCATACATTTGTTCTCTGACCAGGTTATCTATAATCTTCTATAATATATATAAAATGGATATAGGTCTCTCTCTCTGTCTGTCTGTCCGTTAGTGCGCTTATCACTCGAGAACCACTTATCAGATTTACGTGTTATTTTTTTTTTTAATTCATCCATATGTTCTCTGACCAGGTTATATAATAATAATAATAATAATAATATATGTAGAAGCCTCATGTAGAATGGATTAGTGACAGTTTTGGAAGCTCAGCCATTGGCCATGGTGGGGACGTTGTGAGGCTACTTAGTGACTGTTTCTCTTATAATCAGTTATTCCAAGTGAACGAAATTAGTAATGCGAATGGTGTGAAATTAGATCTGGTGGTAACACGAGACAGTAGAACATCTGTTCGGGTGGCACTGGAGAGTCTGCTGCCCTGCGACCGGCACCATCCTTCCCTAGTGGTTGATGTGCTGCTTAATGACTATCCTGAGCGTTTGCACTATGATTTCAGTTTCTATGACTTTAAGCGTGCGGACTATAATATGTTAAATATTTATTATCACTCAGTGGACTGGGAATATGTCTTTGGGTGGTATTGCGGATGTAAATACTGCAAAGTCTGCCTTCGATGAAGTTTTGTATGCTGGTATTAGTCTGTATGTCCCTGTGGTTCGTTCAAAAATCCGAAGTTCCCGAAGTGGTTTTCTGATGAACTTAAAGATCTTATCTTAAAAAAGAAGTTGTGTCACAAAGAATACAAAAAAACCCGTCGGTGGGAAACTTATCAGAAGTTTTCGGAGTTAAGAACCCAATCCAATATCTTAAAGAGCAACTGCTACTTGCAGTATGTTAAAAATATTGAGACAAATTTAAAGCATAAACACCAAACAATTTTGGAATTTCATTAACAGTAAAAAGGGGGGCAAGTCCACCCCTACCTTAATAAATCTAGACGAGCTAACAGGGACGGATGGACAGACTATTGTGGAAATTTTTAAGTCTCATTTTCAGGGTGTTTATAGGTCGGATACTGACGGTGGTGAGCCTGGGCTTGAGGATGTTGGGGATAGTGGTGGATCATTCTCCTCTGTTGAGATCTCCCTGGGGGAGGTGTTTGACTATGTCTCTAAACTTGACATAAATAAGGGACCGGGTCCTGATGGTATATCTCCCAGATTTTTAGTTGACTGTGTCTATGCTTTGGCCAAACCCCTCCATATGCTTTTTAAAATGTCCCTAGAGAGCGGTGTTTTTCCTGACCAATGGAAATATAGCTTCATTACTCCAGTATTTAAGTCCGGCGACAAATCAGACGCTAAAAATTATCGACCTATTTCCATTCTAAGTTCTATTCCAAAAGTATTCGAAAAAAATTGTTTGCGACAAATTAAAACCATTCATAAAACCTTTTTTGGTTCCGGAACAGCACGGTTTCGTTGGTGGCAGATCGACGGCTACAAACTTAATCTTGTTGGTTCAAAGTACTATTGATGTAATGGAGGCCGGTGGTCAGGTTGACGTGGTTTATACGGATTTCAGCAAGGCCTTCGACACAGTCAACCACGATATCCTGATAGGGAAGTTACGAGGTTATGGGTTTGGTGGAGCACTACTGAATTGGTTGACCTGCTACCTTACATACAGAAAAAACAGTTTGTTAAAGTAAAGGGCTTTGTGTCGAGTGAGGTGTTTGTTGCATCGGGTGTGCCGCAGGGTAGCCACCTGGGCCCGTTGCTGTTTAATATATTTATTAACGACCTACGAAAGGTGATTCTATCTTCAAGGCCCTTGTTTTTTGCAGATGACTTGAAATTGTCTACGGCAATTCATTCTGTTGACGATGCTATGAGACTGCAGGGAGACTTGGATAAGGTGAGTGAGTGGTGCAGGAGAAACAAAATGAAACTAAATATTCAAAAATGTAAGATTATGTCGTTCTTTCGAGTGAAAGTTCCGCTTTTGTATGATTACAGTATTAATAATTGTCTTCTCGAAAGAGTCTCCTCATTGTGTGACTTGGGTATTTATTTGGACACTAAGTTTGATTTTCATATTCATTATGACTTTATTACTAACAAATGTATTAAACCCCTTGGCTTCGTCTGTAGGAATACTAGGGATTTCCGGACCGTAGATAGCGTGAATATTTTATACAAGGCCTTGGTGAGATCTTCTTTGGAGTATCTGTCATGTGTGTGGTCGCCATCGTATGCTGTGCATATTGAGGGTGTTGAAAGGGTACAGAGGAAGTATGCTAGATATGTCTCTTGCAAATTTAAGTGGAACATCACTGCCTATGGGGACCAGCTACGAAGACTTCAGCTGCAATCACTTTCAAGACGAAGGAAAGTTGCTGATATATGTTTCTTATTTCGACTTGTAAATGGTCATATAGACTGCTCTGATCTCTTGAGTCTGATAAATTTTCATGTTCCACCAAGATCAACAAGGGACCACGTACTCTTTGCCCCGAGGTACCACAGATGTAACTATGGCCTATTCTCGCCGATCACTAGAATCACTAATGGTGCCAGTGAAGCGGATCTTGATTTTTTTAATCTCTCTTTAAAACGTTTAAAAGAAAAACTGTTGACAGTCCACTGAGTTTTTGAAATGATAATTACTGGTGTTGTTATTGTATTGTATTGTTATAAGTTTACTATATTATTGAAATTTTTCTGTAAATACTATGTATAAAATGGGTCTGCCCGTAGATAAATAAATATAAAATAAAATATAATATATAATATATGTAATATATATAAAACGTAACGTCGCGCTCTCTCTGTCTGTCCATTAGTGCGCTTAGCACTCAAGAACCACTTATCCGATTTACGTGTTTTTTTTTTTTTTATAAAATACAAAGGGAATAAACAGAGACAAAATGCTAATATGTAGGAAAAAAGATGAAAGTTTAGCAGTAGGCTTATTGTCAGACCCACGGTGACATATTGATGCGAAACGTGGAAACTGAATGCAAGAGAAAAGGAGACGTTGGAGGTGTGGGAATGGAAAGCGTTGAGAAGAATCTACGGAGGAAGGAAAGAATAGGGACTGTGGAGAAGAAGAACAAACTACGAATTAAAATGCCTATATACGAAAACCCTTATAAGGTAAATCATAAGAAGCCAGTGATTAAGATGGTTGCGACACGTGGCAAGGAAGAAAGACAGGCAAAGCAAGCCCTAATAAGAGGAGTGGTTGGAAGAAGAGGCAAGGGTAGACCTCCATCTACATGGATTCAGGCAGTTAAGCAAGATCCGGAGTTGATGGGAATCCCGCACTGGAAAAAGCTAACAGGAGACAAAAAGATGTGGAGACAAGTGTGCAACCACGCCATGTGCCTCTAAGGCTCCTCGAGCTATATAATAATATAAACATAACGAATAAGCAGTGACGATAAAGGTGAATCAAGTCCACGCGAGCGGAGCCGCGGGCACGGCTAGTTTCTTTATATGCTTCTAATAGGCTATACTATAGATATGGAATAAACATGCGCACTGTTATACAAACTTGATCGACCTCTTCAATCTTAAACTAACGTGCTAAAGATTCGTTTTACAAATACACTTAGTTGGAAAGCTGATCTGTATGAATATCCCAGCCAAGTCAGGTTAACTTTCAAGAAAGTTGCTGAGTGAGTTCGCGTTACAAAAAAAATGTCTGAAGTTCTTTACGTTATGAAAGTGGATTTACGCTGGGAAAGTTTTTAGCGCTTTTCTATACTTTCTCTGAGTTGACTTTAGGTTTTTTCAGGTTTTGATATCTGTTAATTATGCTGATGTCACTAAACATTGGGGCACTCCCACAGTAACACTTCGAAGATCCACCCACTCTAATACTCTGGGTTTCACTGTTCAAATAATGCTTTTTGTTAAAGTGAGTCAGAAGAGATACAAACGAATACTTGACTTAAGTCAAAGAATCGGATAGCGGTGTAAGAAGATCCATCAAACGCAACAAAAACATTCGCCATCTGGTCGAAAACTCCATTAGCTATTGGTAAATAGCTTATAGATTGCAAAGAATTGAGCCATCCTGAAAGCTAGATACATATCTTAAGTAGTTTAGAGCTGGCAGGGAGAGGGTGATTGGCCTATTGTTTGAGATATTATTCAGTTTATTCAAAGTTTGGAGGATTTTTTTTAAAGAATCTTGTTGATCCTGTACAGTAAACATCTATTAATTTGGATATAGGTCTTATAATGCGATTCTCAATAAACTTAATCAAGGATATAATAAAACCATATAAATCCTTGTTTGTTTTTTTCCGCTCTTTATCCTAAAAGAGGTACAACATAGAAGCCCTTGAATTGGAATGAATTCTCATTTACTCAAAATAGTATCTGGAAAAAGACAGAATAATTTTTTGTACAACATTTTATCAAATACAATAAACATTTCTTATACAAGTAACGTATATGTCGCAACCTTTTATGTAGCCATTTTTTCCCTCTTTGCACTAGAAAACACAGGAAGAACGATACACTTTTACGTGGAATTTCCTATAAGTAATTTATTCCAACTGATATATTTTGTTTTTAAATAAATCAACTCTCAATCTCTTTAAGTATTTAGTTGCGAGAGCATCTTTCAGTGTTTTGTATTGGGAGTTGCATATACAATCAAAAAATTGTATAATTGAGGTGTCCGTTACTTTGTGGCAGTACATTTTAAATTTCTAAATGAACTGAAACGAATTATTGTGTTATTTGCCACTTATTTTTTTATATATCTGCTACTGCAGTTTCGTAGGTTTTCTACATTGTCAAGAGTAGTAATGTAGAAACCTACGAAACTGCAGTAGCAGATAAATAAAAAAATAAGTGACAAATAACACAATAATTCGTTTCATTTCATTTAGAAATTTAATATGTACTGTTTCAAAGTAATGGACACCTCGATTATACAATTTTTTGATTGTATATGCAACTCTCAATACAAAACACTGAAAGATGCTCTCGCAACTAAATAGTTGAAAAGAAATTGTTCCAACCAAAAGTTTTGAATGTTGTCATTTAGAAATGCTTCGTATTAAATAATTAAAATTTTTTATAAGACTAACGATGGTTATTATTATGCTAATAAATTCATTATCTAAAGATTTTAAATCTCATATATTGTTTTTTTTAATTTTATTGAATAACTTCACATGAATGGATTAACTTTTGTATGTTTCGTATAAACTTATAAAAAATATATGGAAAATAAAAAAATAATTATAATTTTTAAAAAATTATCAAAGCAAATAATATAAAAAAAATAATAATAATTAAAAAAATATTTTAATACAGTAGAACCCCGATTAACCGAGTCGCGATTATCCTAGCTCCGGATTAACCGAGCCAATCTAAGAACCTGATTATCCGAGGTACGCGCGTCCATGCTGCGTATTAACCGAGCTTCTAGAATATGTATGTACATAATTCCATTTAAAATCGTCGGGGCCTTCGGGGAATCCCCCTGCCCCGTGTGAGGGGTTCCCCTATTTATGTTTTTGGACTCTTTCAGCATGTAAATTTGCTTGAATGCAGTGCGTTATAAGCGTTTACTACAGAGAAGTACGAGTATACTCACATAATTTATTTGGTTGAAGTTCTGGTAGTTAAATGTAATTAATACGAACTGATTTGTTTGAATTTTTGTTTGTCGTATTATAATGGAGCAAAACAAGCGTAAAAGAATCGTCGTTCCTATTGAAGAAAAATTAAAAGCCATCAGAAGAATTGAAGCAGGAGAGACAATTAAAGTTGTTGCGCGAGATTATGGAGTAGGTGAGGTAACAGTTGAAGATTGGCAAAGAAATCGCACAAAAATAGAAGAGTGGTGTATAAATCAAGCCTCCTCGTCCTCAGGAAGAAAATCAATGAAAACCGGCGTCTATGAAAAGGTTAACGTGTGGTTTAACATGTGGTTTAACCAACACAGATCAAAAGGTGTGCCTCTATCAGGTCCAATTTTACAACAGAAAGCAATAATGATTAGAAGGCAATTCCCAGAGATAGATCAGTTTACCGCCAGTTCTAAATGGCTTGACCGCTGGAAAAAACGGTACGGTGTACGACAACTGACTGTATGTGGTGAAAAACTTTCTGCTGGTGTGTCATCAATTGAGAAGTTTAAGCACAACTTTAAAAAGCAAATCGAAGATTGTGGATACACATGTGATCAAATTTACAACTGTGACGAAACTGGTCTGAATTATAAAATGCTTCCATCAAAAACAGTGGCATCTCGACAGGAAAAATCAGCTCCTGGGCACAAACGAAGTAAGGAAAGAAAAACTATAATGGTATGTTCCAATGCATCTGGCAAGCACAAAATCCCACTGATGGTGATTGGCAAGTCTGCACGTCCAAGAGCTTTAAAAGACATCTCACCCAAAGCCCTACCAGTACCTATTACAAAAGTCAGAAGAGCCCATGGATGGATGCGACCTTATTTACTAACTGGTTTGAAGAAGAGTTCGTGTCATCTGTGACTAAATTTTTGAACAGACACCGTCTTCCTATTAAAGCAATTTTGTTAATGGATAATGCCCCCTCTCACCCTGGAGAAAGACTTCATGTGGGCGAAATTGTTGTAAAATTTTTTCCTCCAAATGTAACCAGCATAATGCAACCAATGGATCAAGGCATCCTCAAAAACATTAAAAAAAAATATAGGCGTTTATATTTTGAACATCTGTTAGAATACACAGAAAAGGAGGATATTATCAATGGGATGAGAAAGGTTACACTGAAAAATGTTATTTACTGGGTAAGTCAAGCTTGGGATTCTGTGCGTACTACCACTATTCAAAAATCTTGGTCAAAAGTTATTGATTTTGAGGACTATAATGACAGTGAAGATGATACTCCATTAAATGAATTAGCTTTGAAATTGAGAATCCATGGAGAAATGTCCTGTTCAAAAAAACAGCGAGATAGAAGAAAAAAGTTTATTTGAATTAATGCAAAAATTAAAAGGTTGCGAAAATGTGACAAGAGAAGATGTTGTTGAATGGATTACAGCAGATGATTTAGAAGAAGAAATGAGTATTGAAGAAATAACGAATGCCTTTCAGGAAACCGAAAAATCAGATGACGATGACGAAGCGGCGGTGGATGAACAGTCTCTCACTAAGATCTCTCATCAAGAAGGTTTTGCTTCTTTGGAAAAAGCTTTGAGATATATCGAACAA
Organism: Pachyrhynchus sulphureomaculatus; assembly: GCA_019049505.1. NCBI lineage: Eukaryota > Metazoa > Arthropoda > Insecta > Coleoptera > Curculionidae > Pachyrhynchus > Pachyrhynchus sulphureomaculatus. The sequence continues at coordinate 72,455,979 of CM032452.1, read as the reverse complement.
CAACCAGAGGCAACCCCAGCACAATTGCTTCTTCTTAATAGATTGAGAAACATTGCAGCGAGAAACAGAAGCGCATAGATAACTATTTTACTGTTTTATAATGTATGTACCTATTTTACCTGTTAAAAAACGTTAATACATCGGTTTAAAGTATTGGTATTTTTTTTTTTTTGAATGAATAAAAAACAAATCCGGATTATCCGAGTTTTCAGTTATCCAAGGAGGGTGCCCCCCCCACGTTACCTTGGAAAACCGGGGTTCTACTGTAGTTAAAAAGAAGGTAATTAATAAAAAATTAAAATTAAAAATCTTAAAATCCCAGTGTCTCGAAGCGGCAACGCTATAAAGTAATTTACTGTTAGCTCCACTGATATCCTTGTATATAGATATATTGAATTTTGTGTTTATTGTGATCAGCTGTTGTAAACAAGTAAAAAAAAAATGGATAATAATAAAAAATCAACAAATATTGATAAAAATGGAAAAAAATTTATGTCGAAGCCAAAACGCGTTACTGAGGCTGTATACAATCAAAGATTAAGCCAACAAAGGGTTGGTAAATGGAACAGAAAATCAACTTCTGTGACATTGGTCGCCGAATTATTGATATGATGATGATGATGATGTTTTGGAGCCGGGGCGCATCAACTACGAGGTTATTTAGCGCCCATAAGGTGATTGATTAAATTGGTTTAGACTTTAAAATGAATTTCTCGGAGATAGACACATATGTTATTTTTATTTGCGGCAAAGATGGTGATTATGTTACTTATGGTAGAGGGTAGGTTGTACTTTAGTCGGATGTCTTTAAGGTGATTTGCTGTGAATATATGCGAGACTGTAAGGTTGGATCCGCAACTTTGACATTTAGGGTCTTGTGCTCCTTCCAAGAGATGGCGATGAGTTGAGAAAGTGTGTCCAGCAGCCAGTCTTCGCAGAATCACGTTCTCTTTTTTATTAATGTTGTTATTATGTAGGGGGGGGGGGGGGGAATACGGAGGATTTGAGTGGCCACAATTTGTTGTTTGGATTTTCTAGATCCCATTGTAATTGAAATAAAGAATTATGGATAGATTTAAGGTAAGAGTTAAAGTCTGAGTAGAAATTCTCGGCCGTGATGGAAATACCGTTATCTATAGCTTGTTTAGCTAGTCTATCCGCTCTGTCATTTCCCTGGTTGCCTATGTGGCTGGGAAGCCAGAAATAGGAGATGGAACGTTGTTTCAGTTTTGCGGAGTAGAGGAGATCTAGGATTTGTCGGATGTAATTGTAGGATAGATTTCTGGTCTTGATGGATGATAAGGCACTGAGAGAATTGGAGATAATTAGGATGAGTTTGGAGCTTGTGGTTAGAGAGAATCTGGTTGCCTCTTTGATAGCTAGGAGTTCAGCTGTAAATATGGAGACATAATGAGGAAGTTTGAACTTTCTGGAGGTGGAGGGCGATGTGAAGGCGGAACCGACTCCCTTTTCTGATTTGGACCCATCCGTATAAAAGAGCGTATGTTTGGGGTATTTTGTGGCGACGATTTGTAAAAAGGATTTATTGAGGAAAGAGTTTGGAGAGTCCACTTTGTTATATTGTCGCATGGAAAGATCAATATCTGGAATAGGAGAGAGCCATGGGGGAAAGGTGGTTTGTAAAGGGTAGTCATATTTAGGGGGGGAGAGATTGTGCAGTGACAGTAAGGCCGAGAATCTCTGAGGAATCGAGTTTTGTGGAAGTAGTTGGTTGGGTTTGTGTATGTTTGATAGGTTCAATGTGGTTTTGGAAAGAGGTTTATATATGGAGGATGAATAAAATTTTAGGAGAGACAGCTGTCTCACAAGATGTAAGGGAGGGGTAGATGTAAGGCATTGTAAAGTAGGGATGGGGGTAGTGCGAAAAGCACCCGTAGAGAGTCGGAGGGATTGATTTTGGATTGGATCGAGGGTCTTGATAGAGCTTTGAGTCGCGGCTCCATATATAAAATCACCGTAGGTCAGTTTGGAAAGAATGAGAGAGTTATATATTTGTAGTAGGCAAGGAAAGTCAGCCCCCAGGTCATGTGAGACAATAATCGTAATAGGTTTAAGTCGGAGGAGGTTTTTGTTTTTAGAGATTTGATGTGGGCCTTCCATGTGAGTTTGGAGTCAAATGTAAGGCCTAGGATCTTAAGGGATTCGGCAGTAGGGATTTGATTGTTTGCAAGATATAGGGAGTTAAGTCTGGGACATGTTCTGCGTTTGCAAAAGTGCACAACTGTGGATTTTGCTGGGGAGAATGAGAAATTATATTTTTTAGCCCACGTGCCAAGAGAGTGAAGAGCAGTCTGAAGAAGGTCAGAAGAGCTTTGAGAGAAGGAGGAAGAGGTATATATAATATAATGTCGTCCGCAAATATTTTTGTTTTTACGTTTGTTGGTAAATAATTAGAAATGGTGGTGATGGCTATATTAAAAAAGGGTAGGACTGAGGACTGATCCTTGAGGGACTCCCAGAGAGGAGGAGAAAGGAGAAGATTTCGTGGAAAGAACTTTTACCTGAAAAGTTCGGAGTTGAAGGAAGTTGTGAATGAATTTAGGAAGAGCACCTTTGAATCCAAATGTCATTAATTGGGAAAGTATTATGTTTTTGTCAGTTTTGTCAAAGGCTGAGGATAGGTCTAGGGAGGTTAGCAGAAGGTGGTTTTGATGGTGAAAGGAGCGTCTTATGTCAGTGTCAAGAGATGCCAGGTAGTCGATTGACGATCTAGCCCTGCGAAAGCCGTATTGGAAGGGAAGGAGAAGGTTGTTTGATTCCAGGAACCATGTGAGTCTGTACATTACCATTCTTTCCAATAGTTTGCATAAATGGTTAGTTAAGGATATGGGTCGATAACTATCAGGAGAGGACCTGGGTTTACCTGGTTTGTGTATAGGGATAATGAGGGATTTTAGCCAATCTTGAGGGAAAGTTGCTTGGAGCCAAATGTGATTATATATTTGTAAAAGGGAGTTTAGCATGGATGGAGGTAGATTTTTGATCATCTCAAGGTGAATCGTATCTGGACCAGGGGCAGTGCATTTGGCTAGTTGTAAAGCAGAGAGGAGGTCTTGTATGGAAAATGGAGAGTTGTAGTGAATTTCTTGTTTCGTATCGAAGGAGGATAAGTTAGTGGACAAAGAAGGGATACAGAGAGGGTTGGATTTGTCGTGGTAGTGAAAGGCCAGTTTGTTGGCTATGTCTGTCGGATCGGTAAATTGGGAATTGTTGATAATAAGGGAGGGGATTGAGTTTGTAGGGTGGCCTCTCATCCTTCTGACTGATCTCCACAGAGCTCCAGAAGGAATGGGTTTCTTTATAGCAGAGACAAATTTAATCCATGAGTCAGTTTTGGCTTGCTTTATGGTTTTACGTGCAATAGCTCTAATTTTTTTAAAAGCAATGAAGTTTTCAGTTGAAAGATGTCTCTTAAATAGTTGTAGCGCCTTTTTGCGATTTTGGATTGCCTTAGAGCAAGCAGGAGACCACCATGGTACTGGGAATTTCTTATGAGTTAAGGAGGAGAAAGGGATAGATTGTTGAGCGGCATTTAAAATGGAGGTAGTAAATTGCTGCAGATGATCATCAATGTCTAGAATGGTGTGGGAGGGAGGGATGACTAGGGAAGAGAATTTGTCCCAATTTGCTCTTGATATGTGCCATTATTGATATGAGATCACTTGGAGAAAACTTAAAATGTTCTTCATGTAATGAAACACTTTCATTATGTTATATTACTAATGAAAAACGCTGTAGTCTAGCATCACTACTAACCGCAAAGTGTGATAAATGTCTAACGTATAACACAGTATTAACAGACAGTACACATATATCGAAGGACAATAAGGAACATTATAATGTTAACACTGAAGCTGCACTAGGTAATTATAAGTTAAACAAGTAAATTAATTAAATAATTGAAACAAATGCTTTAAATTATTTACTTTTATTTTATTTATAAATTGCAAATCTATTATTAGTTAAACTTAATATTATTTACTTGCTCCATATGTTTTAATTATATAAACTTATCCTATATAATTTAAAATATTTAAATTTTCCGCCATTACTACTAAATGCAACGTTGCCGCTATTTCAGAAATAAAAGGTAAATCATTCACAAGTACCTCCAATAATTGTTATTTTTCATAAAGTTAAAGCTTTCTAATTAAATCTGAAAAGTTTTCAAAATAATCGCTAAGTTTCAATGCCTAACATCGTTAAATTTCCTATTGATATCACTTTATTTTCATTTGTTATAATAAAAAATGTGCCATTTTTATATCAAATTGACGTATTCTCCATAAGTTTCCTAAAGATCTTAAATTTTTCATAGAAAATTTCTAAACCAATTAATCTATCGAAATCAATCTATACAGTTTTGATATTTTACGCTTAACGCCTCAACCTCCTTAATACGTCGAGTTGCATAAATATTTTAGAGCCATTATTTGACAAATCTAACAAAAAAATTCTAAAAATATTTTCGATCACATACCCTCCGTTTTAATAAAGATTCTTTATATCTTTTACCACACTAACCTTTAATTTTCAAAAGAATGGTAAACCTGTTCTAGGACGGACGAGTTGATGCTGTTTCCGTTCGATCTGTATGTTATAGACCTCTCAAATACGTGATACGTTTAATTTATACAGTCACATTCAAGCATCCCAACGGGGCGGGAACAACGTTCATCCCGAAAAACAAATTCAATCTTTTCCGATGTTTGAATTTGCAGCAGAAAAAAAACGTATGTTGTGAAAAAGCGCTCAACGGGAAACGTTAAACCTCTACTGAGATTTGAAAGTAATTTGAAAGAAAAACGATTTCGGACTACTCGAAGAGGAATCAATAAATTATTATGTAAAATATATGGATAAAGTGTTTTTTATGGGCCTGACACATGTGCAGCAGAGAAATCCCTTAAGGGTTACAAGAGCGACCCGTGTGCAGAAAAAGCGATGTATGTTGTTCTTGAATCGCTGTAAGTAAATTGTACTTAGTAGGAAACACAGTCGTGGGCAATTTATTCCAAAGGGAAGATGTTATCCATACGAAAGACTACTTGAAAAGTTTAGAGATTCATTGCGCAGAGACTCTTTTCATCCTTAAACTAAATCTCATATACAATGTTGAAAACGGTATTTTTGGATATTTTAGCTTTAGGAAGCACCGGAATCTTCATTCGACGATCTAATTGTAGCAACAAGCCTGATGGTTTCCTCAGTTCTGGATTCAACCGTCCTTCCTCATTTGAGGTCATACTGAACTGAGTCATCAAAACTCTCTAGACCAAAATTTTGGTTGGAAATAAGGTAAGCCGTCAATATGGGATCTTTAGTGGGGAACCTTATCACTTCGCACTCCTCCATATTACTTTCGTTCATTTTTAATAATAAATAATAATAATAATGATAACTTTATTGTATAATATACAAAAGGCGAAGTTGAAGCTTGGCTTCCTATCTTAACCTATCCTAACCTAAAAATTATTATATTACTTATGTATCATATATAATTATGGGGAATACATGTACTGTTGCAGACATATTTCGGATGTATCATGTAAACACAAGAAAACAATTTATAAAAATAATGATATAATTTTGCCAATTTCATTTTTAAATTTCAAGCCTTTGAGAGTTTTTAAATTATCTGGAACTTTATTATAAATGCTATAGACCTGGTAACTGAATGATCTTTGATATTGTGCTGTTCTATGCAAGGGTGGTGATATTTGTTGTTTATGCCTTAAGTCTAGGTTATGAGCATCATGTCTAAATTTAATTTTTTGATACAAGTAATTTGGGCGCATTTTACAAATTATTTTATTAAATATTACTAAACTATGAAGAAGTCTCCTTTCTTTCATGGAGCGCCACCCAACCTCTTTCATCTTTGCAGTCACACCCCTATCGTATTTTCTTATACCACCAATCAGCCTGACACAGTAATTCTGAATGCGTTGAATACGCCGAGCATCCCATTCCAGGAGACAGGGACCATACACTGTATCACAAAATGTGAAGTGGGACAAAACTAAGCTATCGCATAATAGTTTTTTCAAATTTACACTTAATAAATGACGCTGGCTATATATAAGTTTAAGATTAGTAAACGCCTTTTTTATGCAAATATTTATATGTGCTGTGAATATCAACTCTATATCCATTATCAAACCCAAGTTCCTAGCATTATCCAAGTTTTCTAGCCGCTCAGTACCTACAATAATGTTTAAATGGTTAGAATATTGCTTTCTCCAAGCGGTACGTCCAAACAATAGCAACTGACATTTTTTTGGGTTTAGTACCAAACAGTGTTTTTCGGAGGCACTCACCAAAAGTGCAAGATCCTCGTTAATTTTATTATTACCCTCAATAATTTGTTCAGGCTTGAAAGACAAGTAGATTTGTGAGTCGTCAGCGTAAAGATGTAAATCTGAATATTTAAGATAGGTACAAAGCTGAGATGTATATAGAGTGAAAAACAGAGGCCCTAAGATAGACCCCTGTGGAACACCATTACAGATTTTTATTGGCTTGGACTCTTGTCCATTTAGTTTTACGCACTGCAGTCTTCCTGCAAGATAACTCTCAATCATAAGACAAGCCTCACCACTAAACCCAAGATATCTTAGTATAGCAATAAGCAGATGATGATCTAGTCTGTCAAATGCTTTGGAGAAGTCCAGCAGAACAATCACAGTAAGCTCACCACGATCGGTAGCCTCGAAGATGTCATCGGTCACTTTTAGAAGAGCAGTGGTACAGCTGTGATCTTTGCGAAATCCTGACTGTGTTGATGGTAACAAGTTATTGGTTTCGATGTATCTACGTATTTGAGCATCTAGGACTCTTTCAAGGATCTTTGACATAGTTGGTAAGATGCTTATGGGTCGCAGGTCTTTTAGTTCACTTGGGTTGGAGGATTTTGGAATCGGGAGTAAAAACGAGCTTTTTCCACCGATCAGGAAACGTTTTGGTTTCTATACAACTGTTGACCAGATGCAAAACAATGGGTACAATATATGGACAGCAATTGCATATCATTTTAATTCCAATGCCCTCAGTACTAATAGTCTCCGATTTTATGGAACTCATTGCCCTTTCAATGTCGTCCATGCTTGCCAAAGTAAAATTAAAATCACCAGCGTCTTTTTTTTTATTTTGCAAATAAAAATTTAACGTGTCTGCATCTGGATTTTTTGAAGCAGCCGCGTCAATAAAGTATCGGCTAATCTTTTCAACAACGTTTAATGTGGCCGGAATTGTGTTTTTAGGTTTAGAGGAAATGTTTAGATCTCGCAAGACTTTCCAATTGTTTTTTGAGTTTTTAGGTGTTAAGTTGTTAGTAAGGTACTGTTTTTTTAGCATTTTCCACTGCAATTGTCACCCGGTTTCGAATTAGTTTGTATGTGTCCCAGTTAGTACGAGTTTTATTTTTTTAAACTTATGTAGGGCTTTATTTCGTATGCACATAACATCTTTTATTTCCTGGGTAAGCCAGGGTGCTTTTCTTTTAGTAATACGAGCTGTTTGTATTGGTGCATGTAAATCAAAAAGTCCGGTAAGATAAGTATTAAATAATTCCAGTTTTACATTGATGTCACGAGTGTAGAATATGTTACGGAACGGAACTGACAAAAGATCGTTGTGAAAGTGTTGTTTATTAAAATTGCGAAAGTTCCTGTAGTTTAAGAAGAAAGGTTTTTGTTTAAATATTTGAAGTTTTAGTACACATTTAATTAGTAAGTGATCGGAAATGTTAAGGGTAGGATCCACTACAGCACTCACCTGAAACTCATCGTTTGAACATAAGATAAAATCAATTAGAGTTGCATTGGTTTGACAATATCTAGTAGGCTTATTAATAATTTGTTTTAGACCGTATGACTGCAAAACTGAAAAAAATTTTGGGTGTATCCCGAGTCTAAGTCCAACCCATTAATATTAAAGTCCCCAAGACATACAAAATTGTCAGATCTCAGTAGATGCTGAGAGACATTTAACTTTTTTCGGGAGAAAAAAGTCGTAAAAACCGCAATTCCCTAACCAGCCTTTATAGAACTTTGTCAGAGTACTTAAAACAATGAAACGAACTAGTCTTTTTTTAACTTAAAAACTTTCGTATCTATGAATGTTTCTATGCTCAATCTTCATTCTATGTTGAATTTCATTATTTCGTATTTCCTATTTTCTTGGTACGCCAGCACTTTTTAAAAGATAGTTTATTACTCTAATTCGATTAAGTTTAGCTTTTCAACTGCTTGTATTGCTCAAACTTCACTGCCCTACGCTAGTATCGTGTCCACCAGCGTTTTTCCAACATTTTTATGAGTTGTTACTGTCATAACTATTCTTTCATTTTAAATTCTTTACATTAATTATGCTCTTATATCATACATCTTAATATTGCTACTGTAATATTTATTTTTCTACCAATTTTATATAGCAATTGATCTGATAGAATATTAAATATAGTTTTTGCTGTAACAACAACTGCGTGCTAAATTAAGAATCCTATTGCTTGTATTTCTTATATATCTTACTAACACAAATTTCAAGCTAGCCATATATTGAGCGAGAACTTTCTATCAGCAAAATTAGGAGTAAATGAATTATGATTTTAAAATTTCACCGTTTCTTTAAAACCCATTCAACATATATTAATTAATATCGAAGACAAACCACAACCTGTTCTAAAACTCCCAGTTGTTTGTAATGAGCAGTATTTTGATCGTAAAGCTCCTGGATTTTCCGGTTAAATGCTTAACGCTCTCAGCCTCTATCAATATCTCCCAAAGTTTCTTTCTTGGAGCAGTATCACAGGCTTTTATTAGATCAATAAATGCCATATGGACTTCTAGACTTCATAATTAACTGTAATTATACCGCAAAGTTATAATAAGAAAATATTTCAAAACTTCTTTAACCCTTACTCATCATCTCACCGACGCCCATTTTAGCTGTTCTTGCAAGGTCTTCCCCGATAACTAGTTAAAAGAGCAATTGCCATTCCCTCTTCCCAATTTGAATAAATATGGCTTTTGCATGTGAAATGACCTATATATATATATATATGTATTTGTTTAGTTAATCAACTTCATGTCTTATACTTTACGAACAAGTTGACTAATTTAACTACACTTATTTATAGAAACAAAAATAATGCCAAACCGCATTGTTGCTTGTAAACTGTGTGCACTGACAAATTCGTTGAACTATTCGTATATTAAATGATTCTGTTTTAAGAAGAGTGGGTGTTAGAATGATACCTTATAAATATTATATCTTGGTCACGACTCTATATTTTTTTTTGTCCATCATCCATCTTTAAATCTAGCAATATGTCCCGCTCAGTTCCATTTAAGATATAGAATGAATTTGACTGCGTCTTGTATTTCCGATAATGTGATTTGGGATATGATCTCTAAAAATAACACCTAACATTGACCTCTCCATTTTTCTTTGCATGAAACATATTTTTTTGATATTTTTTTCGTGAGTGTGGGGCTCCATACGTAAGAGCGGGTAGTACGTGTCTGTCAAAAACTTTTCTTTTTAAACACGTCGGAGGATTAGATTTAAATATATAGCCCAGTTTGCCATATGCCGTTCAGAAGAGACCTATTCTCCGCTGTATTTCATGTCTTTGGTTGTCTCGTCCTATGCTGACATCATGTCCTAGGTATTTATATCGGTGTACTTGCTCGGTCTCCACGTTATTCAGTTTTATAGTGTCGTTTAATACAAGATTTGTCAAAAACTGAGTCTTGGTTAGATTGATTTTTAAACCAACCGTTCCTGAAGTTTCTTGAAGTATGTGCAACATAGTTTGTGCTTCTTGAGAATTGTGTGTTATTAAGACAATCTCGTCGGAAAAACAAAGATGATTTAACTTTTCACCGTCAACGTAAAGCCCTATTTTTTCCTAGTTTATTGATTGTAGCATACTTTTTAGAAGTGTTACGAAAAGCTTGGGAGAGATTGCCTTACTATATCCCATGTATGAAATAATGATGCCACAGCATTTATTACGCAGTGTATCAAAAAAATGTTTATATAAAAATTATAGAGCGTTATATGGTGCATATGCTGACGTTGACAATAAAATGTTTTGAAATGTCAGTTCAAAGAAATTACGCCATCTTAATTTTTTTTAAATGGAAAGGCTTGTATATCATTTTATTTGTGAGTCCTACTAAAAATTCTAGATATTGTTTGTCTAACATACCATATGTCTAAATTGAATTATTTTGGAATTATTAATATTTGATATTAAGGAGATCAAATTGATTTTTTTTTAAGCTGGCTTGTATCAAACATTTACTGTGCTGCATTTTGTGAAACTGCAATTTGAGCTTAATATCATCATGGTACATTTAACAGAAACTGAAAGAATCACTTTGTTAATGATGGTTGGTTACGGAGACTGTAGGAGAACACAACAGGATGTGTGTGATGTTTTTAATGCAGAATATCAGAATCGAGAACCTATTACCTAATCCGTAGTTAGCAAAACATTAAAACGATTTAGACCATCAGGTCAATTAGTCTTTTATATGGAGGACATCTTCCTTTTGGAATAATTTGCCCAGGACTATGTTTCCCACCGACAATTTACAGCGATTCAAGAACAACGTGAATCGCTTTTTCCACACACGTGTCGCTCCTGTAGCGCTTTAGAGACTTCCCTGCAGCACATGTGCTAGATCCATAAAAGAAAGTTAAGGATAGTTCTAAATTTGGACTTCCAAAACCTAAAACAAGCGATAATAAAAAGTTAGATGTTTTATTGGAAATTACAGAAAATCTCCATACAGCCACTCGTCAGCTTTGGCTAGACCCCAACATAAATAAAAGTACGTTAAGTTGTATTCTGAATGAAGAAAAAATTGGATCTATACAAACCCATTTTATTGCAAGAATTATCTGAAAATTACTTCGATAGACGCGTTGAATTTTGCGAGGTTATAATGGAACGAATCCATAATGATCCTAATCTTCTTCTTCTTCCTACGTTAGGACCATTTCCTGTGTTCACTTCAAAGGTTTCCCAGAAACAATTGCGATGATGAAGACCAGCTCTCATACCATCTCATTGGTGGTCTTCCAAGCGGTTGAGGTGTGTTTGGTCGCTTCTCTTTTGCAACCTTAGCCAACCGGTCATTTGGCATTCTGTCCACATGGTCTCTCCATTCTCTTCTCCTATTCCTTGCCCATCTCACCACATCCTGTATTTCACACATTTCCCTTATTTCTTCACATCTCTTCCGGTCAAATAAGGTATGTCCTGTTATCGATCTAAGTGTTCGCATTTCTGTTGTTCTTAGGAGTCGTTTTGTTATTGTGTTCTCTGCTCTGGTTTCTATCGCGTACGTCATGATCGGTCTTACTCACGTTTTGTATATTCTTACTTTGCTTCTTGTGCTCATATATTTGTTTCTCCAAATTATATCTCTTAAGTATCCTGATATTAATGATGCCTTTGTTGTTTGAGTTTTTACTTCCTACTTAAGGTTCCTGGTACTTGTTATGTTTGCCCCTAGATATCTGAAGGACATCACTTGTTCTACACTCTGATCATAAATCGCGAGTTTGCATCTTTTCGGTTCTTTAGATATTGTAAGGGATTTTGTTTTCTTTACAGATAATTGCATATTAAACACTTTTGCTGTTTGTTGGAACTTATGTAGGAGTCTCTGTAAGTTATCTTCGTCTTCTGATATGATTACTGCATCATCGGCGTAGCATATTATTTTTATTTCTTTGTCTCCCAATCGATATCCTCTGCCAGTTTTCTTTACTTGGTTTATTATTTCAGCCATTATGATGTTGAATAAGATTGGGCTTAGGCTATCTCCTTGTCTGATTCCGGTTGTCATAGGTATTTTATTGCTTAATTTATTTGCCACTCTTACATATGTGTGATTGTTGATGTTCAGCTCTTCGATAGTTTTTATTATATTCGGATGAATTCCCCTTTTTTGTAGCAGGGTTATGACATCAGTTAACCGTACCCTATCGAATGCTTGGGTAAGATCAATGAAACACGTAAAGGCTATCTTATTAAACTCTATGGCTTTTTCGGTAATTTGGCGGATTATAAATATGGCCACTATAGTAGACCTGTTCTTTCTGAACCCTTGCTGTTCTTCACAGATTCCGGTTAACATTATTTCTTCTGCTAAAATTTTAGTGAACAATTTTAGTACCGCACTCATTAAGCTGATACCTCGATAGTTTTTTGGATCTGTCCTTTCTCCTTTTTTGAAAATTGGTATCAAGATGCTTTCTTTCCATTCGGTTGGTATAATCTTCGCTGTGAGTATTTTGTTAAAGAAAATCTGTAATTCTTCTAGTAATTTATCACCTCCATATTTGATCATTTCGTTCTTAATTTCGTCCATGCCCGGGGCTTTTCTGTTTTTTAGTTTCGTTGCCATGTGCTGTATTTGATTCAACGAAATGGTCCTATTTGGTTGGGCAACATTTTCATCTTCATGTTAATGAATTGGTTTCTGATAGACTATAGAGTTTTTCGAAATATCTTTCCCATTCTTCCACCGTAATTTTTGTATTTTGTATATACTCATTTTTTGGATTTTTTTTTTCTATTTCTCAGTAGATTCCATATTTTTTTTTTGTTCTCCGTACAGATCATGTTCCATATCGTTCTCTCTCTTTTGATTCTCTGGATATTCTCGTTGACCCTGTTTCTTACATTTTTTATAATCATTGTATGTTATAGCATTGGATCTGTATTGTAGGTACGATTTTCTTTTTTCTTCAGCTAATGTCTTAACTTCTTGTTTGAACCAAGGCTCTGTGTTTGGTTTTCCCCCTTTCTTTATAGTCCTTCTTCCAAATGCTTCTTCTGCTGCTTCTAGCATATTAGTTTTTAGTTTTGTCCATGCCGTTTCTACGTCATCGGACTCTCGAATATCATTTGTGGCTATTTTTTCTGTTAACCTTTGTTGATATAGCTATTTGGTTGAGTCGTCGGATAGAGATTCTATATTGATTTTGCTTATTTGTTCGACGGGTTCGCTACGAAGTCGTTGCATGGTTGTTCGTATTTTTGCTATTACAAGATGGTGATTCATTCCAGCATTGGCGGAAGCTAAAGTTCTTACGTCCTGTATTCTTGTTGGATGAATATTTCTATTGGTGATTACGTAATCAATTGTTGATCTTTGTCCACGTGTATTTTCGAAGGTGTATTTGTGTTATAGTTTATGTGGATAAAAGGTGTTGTTAATTCTAAGTTCATTTTGTATGCATAGTTGTATCTTTGTTCACCACTATCGTTTTAGTTTCTTCGTTGAATCGATTTTTGATGCCAGGTATAACTTCATCACCAATTCTTGCATTAAAATCCCCTAGAACTATTATTTCATCATCACTAGGTATGTCGTCTAAAACTGTTTGTAGGTTCTGGTAAAATAGGTCTATCTCCGTTTGAGGTTTGCTGGTATCGGGTGCATATATACTTATTATGTGTGTTGATCCTAATCTAATTCATAATATTGTTTTTTTTGACGAGGTCACATTTTGTCTTAATAAAAGAGTTAACAGGCATAGCTGCCGGTACTGGTCTACTGAGAATCCCCACTGGATAATCGACAGTCATTCTCAAAGACCACAAAAGATAAATGTATGGCCAGGGATTTGTGGACGTCATATTATTGGTCTTTTTTTATCGATGGAAATCTTACAGGACAGCGGTATTTACAGTTACTCCAAGAGCAAGTTAGTCCAACTTTTGCAGGTCTTTTTCCCAATGAAAATAATTTGGATACCCCTAACAGGAATCTGTGGTATCAACAGGACGGAGCACCTCCTCACTATGAAAGCAATGCTCGTGAAAATTTGGATGCGATTTTTCCTAATCGATGGCTGGCAGAAGAGGTGCAGTAGAATGGCCTGCAATGCCACCACTCATTGAAAACCAATGTTTACCAAAGTCGACCTGAAACTGTAGAAGATTTACAACAAAGACTTCAATATGAAGTAGCACAGATCACCCCGGATTCTCTGCAAAACTCTGTTCAGGCTGTTTATGACAGATCGGGTCATTGCCTCGCTGTTAACGGTAGATATTTTGAGCAATTGCTACCTTAAAAATAAACATAGAGTTTTTTTGTCTTCTTTTTATTTTAAATTTCAAATGACAATAATTCCAAAACAGTTCAGTTTAGACATATGGTATGCTAGACAAATAATATCTACAATTTATAATATATATATATATATATATATATATATATATATATATATATATATATATATATATATATATATTTATATATATATATATATATATATATATATATATATATATTATGTGTCTAGCACACGTGCTACAGGGAAGTCACTAAAGCGCTACAGGAGCGACACGTGTGCGGAGAAAGCGATTCACGTTGTTCTTGAATCGCTGTAGATTGTACTCGGTGGGAAACACAGTCCTGGGCAAATTATTCCAAAGGGATGATGTTCTCCATATAAAACACTGCTTGAAAAGCGTGGTACGAGGAATAACAAGCTGAACCTCATACGGATATGAAGAATTAGCGCGACGCGTACTTCTAACATGCACCGCTCTGGGAGGAATTAAGTGGGCCACATCCTTCGAACACTTTCCATGAAAGTACTTGTAGAATAGGCTCAAGTCGCCAACCGTTCTTCGATGTTCCAGCGAATCAAGGCCGACGGTCAGTTCCGGGTCTCCAATCAGACGAACAGCTCTTCTCTGAATAGAATCCAACAAATGCAGTGTATGTTTGGGAGCGGAGCTCCAAACATGGGAGCAGTATTCCAAGGTTGGTCGAATTTGAGCTTTGTAAAGAATTAACAGTTGTTGTGGAGTGTAAAGCTTTCTGGTTCGAAATAATATTCCCAACTTTTGAGAAGCTCTCCTTGCTATGCCTGCAACATGTTCATGCCAGGACATATTTGCTCCCAAATTAATGCCCAACAAATTGAGTGACGATGTTAGAGGAATGGAGTGCCCCGACATAACTATGTCGGGTTCAGCAACGTTAACTTTTTTAGAAAAACTGCCGCCTGGGTTTTGTAGCGTTAAATTCCACTTGGTTACTGTCACCCCAAGATAGAATTTCTTCCAGGTCTTTGTTAAGTTGAATGACTTCCTGCTGTCTGCGGATATACGTCTGAGTAGCCGATGTCCGAGTATTCAAAGCGAATGAAGAGATAAGTGTACTGTCATCTACAAAGCTGTAGATTGGATTCTCGGTCTTTTCCAGCAGATCGTTAATGTAAATGAGAAAGAGAGTAGGGGACAGTATGGAGCCTTGGGGTACACCGGCGTTGATAGTGAAGGTGTTAGAAAGAAATCCGTCGACTGCCACTCGTAAAGAACGCTCTCTGCGGAAACATGAGAGCCACAAACAGAACTTTTCCGACATACCATAAGAACGTAACTTAGCCAACAGCCCATCGTGCCAAACACGGTCGAATGCCTTGGATATGTCAAGAGCAACCGCTCGAGATTCTCCAAAGTGTTTAATTGCATTGTTCCAAACATGTGTTACATAAGTCAGAAGATCTCCTGTTGATCTATTTTTACGAAAGCCATATTGGTAATCGCTAATAATGTTGAATCCTTCAAGATAATTTAGAAGAGCCTTTTCCATGACTTTCGATATTATTGAAAGCAGTGCGATTGGTCGGTAGTTATTTGGCAAGGTATTCTTGCCTTTTTTAGGTATCGGCTGAACTGTAGCACATTTCCAGCAGGAAGGAAATATTCCCTTTCTGTAGGATAGGTTGAAAAGTCTACAGAAAACTGGTGTTAGTTCCCTCGCACAGATTTTAAGAACTATGGCAGGTATTCCGTCAGCGCCAGAAGCCTTTTTGGTGTCTAGCTTCATCAGAATACGCTTTATGATACGCTGTCTGAAGACAACATCGGGCATCCTTGACTGCACTATGGGAATAGTAGGTGGTGTTTTTCCTTGGAAATCGACAGTAGAATGTGAAGCAAAAAGTTCAGCCAACAAGTTCGCTTTCTCAATAGGCGTCGTTGCAATAGAATTATCTGGCCGTGTGAGTGGTAGTATGGTGGATTTGGTGAAATTTTGACTAACTGCCTTAGCGACCGACCAAAAGGACCTTGAATTGCAGGGACAGGCGAGAAGTTTGTTTCTAATCCGTTGATTCTGTACCTCCTTGGTTTCGTCGATAATTTCTTTGCATCTGTTCCTGGCACGAACAAATGTGTTACCATTTATGGTGTTAGGATTTTCGCGCCATTGTCAGTATGTAAGATGTTCAGAAGCAACAGCTTCTTTGCAATTTCGGTCAAACCAAGGCTTGGATTGGTGGTTAAAAAGAGATCAAGAAGACTGGCAAACTCTCCGTCTCGATCAGGGATCCGTGTTGGTTCGTCAATAAGCTGAGTTAAGCCACAACTGATTGAAAATGATTCGGCTTCACGACCTTGGTCGTCGGTAGTATTTGAATATTTAAGCCAGTTGATGTTGTGGACATTAAAGTCGCCCAGGATGGCAATTTCGGCATTTGGATAGTTAATTTGTAAATGATCGATGGTGTCTGCAAGGGAAGCGAAAAGTGTTCTAAAGTTAGTATCACTTGATGGTCGATAGAGGATACAGATGAACCTTGTGGTTGGTTGAGTCGTTATTTTTAACCACATAACATCAACGTTTGGGGGCTCCAGAGCCTCTTCTCGTTGGCAAGAGAGGTCGCTTCTGACATAAAGACAAATTCCAAAGTTACGCCTAAATCGGGAATAGAAGTGGTACCCAGGATAAAGATAGTTTACTGTGCTGGTCGATGAACTGACCTTAGTTTCACAGAGAGCGAGTACATGAGGTTTATTTGATTGCAGGTGTTGGTCCACTAAATTTATGTTCGTGTTTAAACCTCGTATGTTGCAAAAATCCATTTCGAAATTCTGATCTCTGCTTGTCGACGCCCCTGAACCAGCTCCCACCCGGAGATCCGAACGGGGGGCTATTTTACCTCCGGAATTTTTTGTATCTAGGTGCCTCATCATCATGCTATGCAGCCTAAGCCAATGCGAGGGTATCACACCGGGCGATGCTGGTGGGATCTGGGCATCTACCATCTAGGTTGTTCTGTAAGTGGCCTCCTACGACAGGCAGAACATACCGGGGGAGCTATTCTATCCCGCTTCCCCATGGGGAGCGGGATATATATATATATATATATATATATATATATATATATATATATATATATATATATATATATATATATATATATAATAATATACAGGGCTTACCGTTTAAAAAAAAATCAAGATGGCGTAATTTCTTCGAACTGACAGTTCAAAACATTTTATTGGTAACGTCAGCATGTGCGCCTTATAACACCTATAACTTTTAAACACTTTTTTGATACACTGATTAATAAATGCTGTGGAATAATTATTTCATACATATGGGTGCCCCTGTATATACTTGTTATATAATTAGAAAGAAATTTCGTGATTTTTTCGGTATTCTTTAACTAACTGTATTTTTGGAGGTCTGCAAAGTATCAAATTACATCAACGTATTAAAACCGGATTATACTTTAGGTTAGGTTTCAGCAAATGTTGGATAAAAGCCAAGCAGAATGTGTCGCTGCTGTAAGATTTAAGAAAGATTTGGGGGAGAAAAAACGTTTTGAAAATAAAATATGTTAAACTGCTTTATTTTAAATCTTAGGTCGTTAAGAAGAGTTATGGGAAATTTTCCGGAAAATTTAAGAAATGTTTAAGTTGTGTTAATGCTGGCTTAGCTGTTTAAGCATCAAAAATACACTGGTCTAAGAAAACTCAAACTGTTTTTGCCACACAGAAATGTGTGCCAGGATTTGCTGTTTTCTGATTGTGCCAAGAATTTGGGTCTTTGCATTGATACACATCTCAGATTCAGGGAACATGTTAGGGTGCTCCTACAAAAAAGTTATGCGAAAATGAAGGTTTTATATGCAAATCGTTTTATTCTGAATTTTAAGATGAGGAAAAAATTGTGTGAATCTTTGGTCTTGTCTTCATTTCATTATTGTAGTATTGTGTACTATCCTTGCTTGGATGCGCTTTCAAGGAGACGATTGCAGTATGTACAGAACGTCTGCTGTAGGTTTATATTCCATTTGAGAGAATATGATCATATATCTTTAAAAATAAATGAGTTCAAATGGTTAAATTTTGCTAATACTGTGCAATTGCACTTCGTAATATTCTTAATGAGGCTCTTAGGAACTTCAGTCCCGATTTATTTAAGGGAGAAGCTAGTATCCCGAAATTTGGTACATGATAGGTATATTAGACGGCCTGATCGCTTGACTATGCCTCAGCATCGCACTGCCTTGTTTCAGCGCAGTTTTACATATAATGCAGTAGATATATACAATTCTATGAATCCAGAACTGAAAACGTGCACTATTGGCCGACTTCGTCGATTATATAGGGAAGAGCTGTTAAATAAGCAGAATTCTCAGACGTAGTTTATTTGTATTTTGATGTATCTTCTCGATTATTGATTTTACTATGTTAGTCTGTAATTGTTGCTTCATTTTTGTTTGTAAGCGCGTTGTGTGTTGAAGAGGTTAGATGTAAGAGTAACCGATGGTTAAATCTCGCCTCTTCTACTACACGATGTGTGTGGGTAATATGTACTCACATCACATGTAATTAACATCTTAATAAAGACGATATTTATTTATTTATTTATTTATAAAATAACTATAACAAGATTCACACACGCAACATATTTTTGTGCGTGACTGCTTAATAATTAATCTATAAAATAATAAATATCTAATACTTTACAATTTTCGTGAGAAAATTTCCGGGTAAAAATGTTTTAAATAAATTCACGATGACATCCTTAATAGATGAAAGAAACAACGTCCTTCCATCACCACTCTCCAAATTCAGGAAATACCGTGCTAGAAGAGAATGTTAAGGCTGTGCATGAAAAGATTTTGGAGAATCGACGAATTGCGTTGAAACATATGGTAGGGAACCTAACCATTTAATACAAACGTGTTTTTCGCTTGAATGAACAATGCACAGAAATAGAAGCATTAGAAAAGAAATACGACATATTTAATTTACTTAAGAAAATCAAAGAACCTGCTGGACTAAGGTTACAAAGGTAACCACAAGTAATAGAGGATAAAGAAGGTAAACTATTACTGAACATACAAGAATTCTGGAATATTCTTCATAAGGTGTAGAATGAATGAAAATTATTACAGATGCATTACCTTTAATAACACAGGCACACAAAAAAAAGGTTTATCCGAGATGACTGACCCCCTACTCCCCTGTATTTTTGGTCGCTAAACACAATCCGGATGTTGGATTTGCCCCTTCATATCACAGTTCTTTTCTAACCTCAGGAGAGGTCAAAAATAAAAAAAAATTCTGTCTGAGATGACTGATCCCCCTACTCTCCTCTATTTTTGGCCACTGAGTGACCATTTTCAGTTTCTGGACTCCCGTACCCACATTGCGGAACATGACATGTGAAGTTCGTGGACTTGACCTTTTTTTGAGATTAGAAAAAAACTGTGATGTGATGGGGCAAATCCAACATCGGGACCGTGTTCAGCGGCCAAAAATACATGAGGCTAGGGGTGTCAGTCATTTCAGACAGATTTTTTTTTATTTTTGACCTCTTTTTGAGGTTAGAAAAAAACTGTGATGTGATGGGGCAAATCTAGCATCGAGTTCGTATTCAGCAGTCAAAGATGCAGGGGGGTCAGTCATCTCGGACAGAATTTTTTTTTTATTTCTTTTTGAGGTTAGAAAAAACTGTGATGTGACGGAGAAAATCCACCATCGAGATCGTGTTCAGCGGTTTTAATAGCTGTTATGTCCTGAGTGCCTCATGGTTTTACATGTAATTTATTTAGTTCTACACTATACATTGAAACGTAACATTTTAAACTCTGTTTAGATTATTACTTCCCTTGTATTCGTGAAAATCACCCTATGAAATTTTTGCATTTCTCAATTTTCAGTATCCCTAGATCACAATAAACAAGCCTATGCTTATCGTTCTATTTCAAATTTGAGATAGGAATAGAACCTATAGTTTTCAGTGGCATCGCTTCAGGGGAAAAGGCTGAAAAGGGTGAGGGTCATTAAATATTGTATGGTTTCAGTAGTATTATGAACATTTCTCCTGGTTCTTGGCCAAGATAGTGGACAAATTATTTATAGTTAACAACATGGGATGTTAAAAGAAGTTAGTGAGTTGACCTCACATATATTGTGTTATGCATCCTTCTCAGGGTCTTGGAGTTAAGAAATCTAAAATTATATTATGTTTGCATTATTTCCAATTCCATCTGAGGAAGGGGATGAAAAAGGTAGGCGGGGTAGGGGGGTAAGTCATCTAGGACAGATTTTTTTTGTGTGCCTGTGTATGTGGTATATAAAAATGTATGTGGTATATAAAAAAAATTGCAATTTGTTAATATAATAGTCTATCCACTTATTTGAATAGCACTGGGCTTATACAAATGATAAAAAATACTAGTTTTACTACAGACAGAAGATAGACAATGTAATAGGTCAGTGAATAAGTTTTGAAAGCGAAATGAAACAAGATGAATTAATGAGTTGAAATACATTTCTTCTTCATTATAATGTCCCTTAAACTCCATACATTTTTTTCAGCGATTTTCCAATTCATTTTCCCCATCTCTGAAGTGTTTTTCGGAAGACCCTCAAAATACCCATCTACGGATTCTATCACCTCATCATTTGTTGAAAA
This sequence comes from Pachyrhynchus sulphureomaculatus, assembly GCA_019049505.1. Taxonomy (NCBI): domain Eukaryota; kingdom Metazoa; phylum Arthropoda; class Insecta; order Coleoptera; family Curculionidae; genus Pachyrhynchus; species Pachyrhynchus sulphureomaculatus. The sequence continues at coordinate 72,435,193 of CM032452.1, read as the reverse complement.
ACGCTTCCTACGTAGAAATCTTTCAACGTTTGGGAACAGAAGAAAATCAGACGGAGTCAGATCTAGCAAATAGGGTGGATGTTCCAATAATTCGTACTTTAATCTGACTAGTTTTGTCATTGCCAAAGAACCTCTGTGAGCCGGTGCATTGTCATGATGAAAGATGATTTTTTTTCTTTTGAAAACCGGGCTTTTTCTCACGAATTTTCTCAACTAGCTGGTCCAAAAGGTTGCAATAATACTCTCTTGAGATTATTTTACCAGTTTGAAAGTAATCAATTAACAAAATTCCTTTTGCATTCCAGAAAACTGACGCCATACTTTTTTTGGACGACTTTGACCATTTTGGCTGCTTTGTAGCTGAACAATCGGGCTCAGTCCACTGTGCGGCTTGTTGTCGCAGTTCAAGATCATACTGGTAAACTCAAGTCTCATGGATAGTTACAATTCACGCACAAAATCAAATGTTGTTTAGAAAGTTTCTCTCGAGTGTATTTTTGTTCCGATGTTAGCAAATGCTGCACTCATTTTGTGAATAGCTTTCTCATACTTAAACATTAGTTAAAATCTCATGTACTGATCTATGAAAGATGCCTCTAGCCTCAGTGAAATCATCGACGGTTACTCGTCGGTCTTCCATTACCATATCTTGTACTTGCACAACGGTTTCTTCAGTTGCTGCAGTTTCTGGACGTCTTGAGCGTGGATCATCATTGACGCTTGTACGACCACGTTTAAACTCCATCCAAGTCCATCTATGAACAGATGGAAATGAAAGAGCAGACTTCTTTAACAGTTTCACTAATTTTGCATGGACTTCAGTTGCTGATAAACCTTTCAAAACAAAGAATTTGATCACGGCACGATATTAGATTTTTCTCCATTTTTAAAAAATACTCAAACACGTCTATTTTAACCAGCTGATACATAATGAATGACTTGACAGATCAACTTGAAATTTAGAGTATGTTCATATGATAGATGAAGCTTCACAATCGTGTTCAATATTTGATTCAAGTGATGCGCCGGAGGTGTCGCTTTCAAAACTTATTGACTGGCCTTATTTTCCTAATGATATAGAAGTTCAGATTGTAAAAAGTCTTTTTAGCCATCACAAACAAGTTTGTATCCGAATCCTAGATACTGATTTGTGAAAACTCATTTAGGGTGTGTTTTGGGACGTCACTGATCATTTTATAACTCCATAATAACAATTTTTATCCTAAAAGCACTCAGGGCACTGAATCCTAATTACGCAAGTTCAACCTTGCACATGGCCGTTTTTTCTTTTGGTCTGTGGTTTTACACTTACTGGGTTTTTCAATGTTAAATACTATTTAGTACCTCAGAAAAGGTTAGCTTAAAAAATTAAGAGATTATGAATATAATTGGCCACAGATTGATTTATCTTGATGTATCTTATGTACTTAATCTATTAAAATTTTCCGGCTAAAAGTTTTTAAAAAACTAACAATATATAACTTGAACACAAATCTAAAGTATGTGTAACTGAGAAGGTTGAAAAACGAATAAATATTATTTGAGGGCAAAACTTTCTACATAGTCATAAATTTTAAACAACATAGATCCAAAACTCTTAAATAAAATATAGATCTTTTCCCTGAAACGTTTAAGAACTTTTTCTACGGATCCAATTCTGGTATTTTTTTGCCGTAATATAAATCTCAAACGTCGACAAAACGAACAAAGAAGAAAAAGTTAAACACACATCTGTTGCTTTTCTAAACGGGCAACCATTTTTCGGTTTTGTTTTTGATACTTAATGTGTTTTAAATAGAATATGGATCCACCATTAGGCATGCAATTTTTAAACGAAGTGTTGATATTTCGTACATATTTAGATTAAAACGGTTTCGTTTCTGTCCAAAGTAAGGAATTTTGTGGTTATAGGTGTCCTAGTCATTGAATTCTTAAGGAAGAAATTATTCTTTAATAGATGTAAAGTTTATTTTTCAGCAGGCATCAACCATTATCGTCATTTAAAGCCAGCTATCGTTATTTTGACGTACTAAAAAATTAACTTCATTTATTAGTTGGGTTTATTGGTACGAATTTAAGTAACGACTCTGTCGAGAAAGCACCTATTTCATATCTAACCATATAATTCAGGGCAGTTTGTTTTTCAGATTCGGTTGTTAATAGGAGTTTATTAGAATCCTTGAGTGATTTCGTAAATAAATACTGAGTAAGGCTGTAACTGTAGAGAGACACATAGTGTCGTGCCTTTTCTAAAGCTAGCTGTTTTACGTATAATTATTTTCTTAGGAAATTTGGTGGCAGCCCTTTTTTCTACTTCTTGTAGTTCAGTGGAATACATTGTAGCTTTCTAACTTGCCCGCACGTTGTGGTGTCATTTTGTAGCCTATGAAAAGGTGTTTAATTGCGCCCCACGTAGACTGCGTCTTTTTGTACGGTGTTAACTCGCCCGCTTTTTGCGGCGTCTTTTTGTACCCTGTGAAAATTGTTTTTCCCACGCTTGGGCGCAATTTTCTTGCAACCTCTTTTTAATTTCTGATAATGAATTGAGTGAATCCTGATTTTAAAAGAACTAGAGAAATTAATCACACACTAGCTCAGTTTTCCTTGGTAGAGAGATATGGGTAAGAGATATTTTTTTGTACGTCTTTTTGGAATTATTTTTTTATTTTTAAAAAGCCTCAGCTGTACGACTTTTAGGCACCATTCATTTTAAAATAGAAAGGATCTAACTTCAGCTAAAAAAAATGAAAAAATACTGAAAGGGTGTACAGTTGTTAAATAAAAAAACAGTTTGGTACAGCCGTCATTATCCTGAAAAGTAAGATAGGTATTCAGTGAGACACTAGCTTTAATCAACAAAAAGAAAATTTATTCATGATTTTAAAATAAAAGTTCTAACCTTTGTGGTTTTAAGGATTACAAAAAAAATTCTAGCCTAACAGGTAGTTATTATTATTAGAGTCTCTAAATCAGACATTTTACTTCTACAACCTGACTACACCCGAAATCGAAGAATCGTGATTTTCACTTCACGTTTTGTCAGTTCAAATTGCTGTAAAAACACTTATTTGCGGGAATAGGTCTATTGAGGAATGTTCTGGTAACTTACTGTTTTCATATGGGCTTCTAGGCCTTCGATGGAACACAAAGTCGATTTCACACTTTTGAGAGGAGCCTACTTTGGCTACCCCATGTAGAAAACACTCAGAGCCCACTACGGCTTTACGTAAAAAAAAAACTCGTGCTTTACTTGGCTCTCGTAAACATTGTCATGAGCCTCTACTGCGGCTCGGTCGAAGTAAGCTTGGCTGCGGCTCGGTGATCGTCAGCCTTCACGGCGGCTTGATGGAAATTAGCCTAGATTCCTGTCCCCCGGACCCTTAAATAAACCGTGGGCACTCTCTCGGTAATATGGCTACGCCGGAACCAAAACTCCGGATACAAATATTTCACCAATCCCGGCGTACCACAAATTCGATGGATTCGGTCGGCAACCCGCACTGCACACTGTACCACGCGGCTAGAAAATTCCAGAGTAATACACTGCTCGATACAAAAATGGAAAGAAATACATTATTAAGAGAAAAATCAGTAACATTATATGGTTTTAAAATCTAGGAAAAAATGAATGTTACAACATTGCATCCTCTAAGTCTTCTCAAACACAAATTTTAAGCAATGCGTTATGATCGTCCAAGATTATTACCAACCCGTTACCCCGCCATCTATGAGGCCAGGGCATACCTTGTTTTGCCCCATATCGTAACGTTTCAGCAAGCCTAAGTAAAAAGGCAATCACAACACAACCGTAAAGATGGAGGTTGAAGTATTAATGTCGTAAGTACCAATAAGGAAGTATATATATCGGGTTCAGCTGTGTTCCTTTTTAAATTGTTTTTTAGTGTTCCGTACGGAACACTTATAAGATCACTTCGGTGTCTGTCTGTCTGTCTGTCTGTCTGTCTGTCCGTCCGTCCGTCCGTCCGTCCGTCCGTCCCGTCCGTCCGTCCGTCCGTCCGTCCGTCCGTCCGTCCGTCCGTCGTCGTCCGTCTATCTGTCTGTCTGTCTGTCTGTCTGTCACACCCGATTTTCTCCGAAACTATTTGACATAGAAAGGTGAAATTTGGTAATAATATAGGAATTGATGGCCTCATCAGAGCCATGTAGTTTTGAGAATTAAATTTTGACTTAAGGTTTTGGGGGGTGAAGTCGGAAGCGAAAAAAAAATTTTTTTACTAGGTCATCGAGTGTGGTGTCAAATGAAAGCTTGTGAAAACACGAGTAAAAAATATATATATAATATTATACTTGCGCGCACTTTTCGTTGTGTTATTTTTAAAAATTCGCGAAATATCGCTGTCCCGGGCCTTATCTCGAAAAGTACTTATCAAAAAATTTCGAAAAAATTCTGGAATATTCTCCACGGGGTGTAGATTGAACGAAAATTATCACGAGTGCATTACCTTTAATAATTTATATGGTATATAAAAAAAACAAAAATTTCAAGGTCATCAGATTTCAGTAAAAATTGGAAACAAACTTTGTTGAAAACTCATTTAGGGTGTGTTTTGTGAAGTCACTGATCATTTTATACCACCGTAACATAAATTTTGACTTATGGGGTTCGTTTTGAGGGGTGTGAAATCGGAAGTGAAAAAAATTTTTTTTTACTAGGTCATCGAGTGTGGTGTCAAATGAAAGCTTGTGAAAACACGAGTAAAAATATGTATATATATATATATATATATATATATATATATATATATATATACTCGTATATAATGCGCACACTTTTCTTCGTATTACTTTTAAAAAATCGTTGTCCCCTACCTTATCTCGAAAAGTACTAATCAAAAAATTTTGAAAAAATTCTGGAATATTCTCCACGGGGTATAGATTGAACGAAAATTATCACGAGTGCATTACCTTTAATAATTTCTTTGGTATATAAAAAAAAAACAGAATTTCAAGGTCACCAGTTTTCAGTAAAGATTGGAAACAAACTTTATTGAAAACTCATTTGGGGTGTGTTTTGTGAAGTCACTGATCATTTTATACCACCCTAACAAAAATTTTTATTTTGAAAACAATCAACGTACGGAACACTAATTGTGCAAGTTCAACTTGCACTTGACCGGTTTTTTTTATTTTTAGAGTTATCGCTAAACATCCAATTGTGATATGATACTATATCTTTACAGTTACTGCTTAATATTTGATATGGGCATTAGTTCTCTATTCGCTTGTACGTGGCTTTTCATTAAAGGTCTTGACGGTTCACACGGAACGGTGTTGAGCACTGTTGGCTACTGACTCCTTTGGGAGCATGTGAGTCCGGGAGTACATCCGTTGATCAGTATTGTTGTGACTTAGTGCATGCTACCGAGTCCGGAGATTGTAACACCAATTGGTCGGTGCTGCCATTTCTGAGCTTGAACTTGAAAAGGTACAGCTTCGTTCAGCGGGGTGTTAGTGGCTGATACTTTGGTGCCTTTTATTATTACGCATTTTCATTTTGCTGGAACATTAAGGGCATCATCTTTTTTGTTTAAGGTGCAATTTTTCTTAATTTTGGTGGTTTATCGGATGATTTTTGTTTTATGGTGTTGTACGATGGCTATTTATTTACAACTCTTAAAATCGATTTTGCAGCCTTGTCTCTAGCTGGTATGGGAAGCGATTTAATGTGGTTTGTTTGTTAAAGATGCTAATTTTGTGTTCTTCGAGTCTTGTAGATATCCTTCTTTGCAAAATAAAATACTGTACTCGTATATGCCCTGATTTTCTGGCTTTATTTGGTTCATTAGATGTCTAAATTGTGATCCCATTATTATATGTAGTTTGTAGGTGGTGGATATATTATGTTTTAGTAGAAGTCGTCGGACGCGGTCTGTTGTTCTTTTGAGATAGCGACGTATAATTTTAGGTTTGCTTTCAGGTGGTCCCTGCGGTCTTGCGTGTGTGTTATTTTGTTGTTGTATAGCTTTTTTGACTTTCTGGGTGCTGTATCCGATTTGGTCGAGTGTATCTGTGGCATTGTTTCTCTCCTCTTGCCTATTAGTGTTATCGCTTAAGCAGAAAGTTCTAACAGATAAAGAGCAATTTCATTGAAACCGACAACTAGGTCCATCTGCTAATTTTGGCTAACTTTATTATAGATTTTGTCGAACTCTCCAATACGAACAAATCACATTGTGCAGAAGTATATCGCAGTTCTTTACGGAAAGGCGTCAACACAAGTGAGGCGTGCGGAGCTAACGGAGGGTCTCTTAATGATAACGGGAGAAAAGAAATAATATTACAAATGTACTGTATCCAACACTTAAATGCAACAGTGGTCAAGGCGGCTTTCCTGGACTTCTTGGTCTTCCAAAGGGCAATAGAAATAGTTATACTCCTGTTTACTTCCCTTGTAGCGTGCATCTTTTTCTTAGCATGGTTTGTGAGTGCCTATATGCTTATGTTGCTTAGCGGAAAAGTTGACTTATAATGAATCCATTTAGCCTCAAATTTAAAGGAGGCCTCACGCACCCAGCAGAAAAATTTATTCTATTACCACGAGTTGTAAGAAGAAATTGTTTATTTCGACAAGGTCTTATGGAAATGAAAAAAAAAAAATAAATAAACAGCTGTATTAACAAAAACAATATAGGTTCCGATGGAGCTACTTACTGGAATTCAAAATGACACTGTATGAATGCAACTATGACTACGTTATAGTATTTTATTACTTCACTCTTAACATTAACTTTCATATATATATATATATATATATATATATATATATATATATATATATATATATATATATATATATATATATAATCATCAGGCACTTCTCGTTCACTCCTGGACATCGGCCTCTCCCAAGCTCCTTCACTCGTCCCTGTTCTGAGCTTTCCAACACCAATATTTTCCACCCGTGTTGTGCTGGTCATCTACTCATCTCGTTGGTGGTCTTCCTTGCCCTCGTGTTGTTTGCTTAGGCTGCCAGAAGTTTATTCTTGATGTCCATTTATTTCCATTATCTCTTGCAACATGTCCTGCTCAACTTCATTTCATTCTTGTAATTTATTCGATAATATCTTTTATACCCGTCTTGCGTCTTATCTCTTCGTTTCTGATCTTATCTCTCCCAACATTGTTCTCTCCGTGGCTCTTTGCATTATTCTCAACCTATTCGCACTTTTCTGTGTCAGAGCTGTACTTTCAAGTCCGTAGGTGGGCACAGGTAAAATGTAAGAATCAAACACTTGTCTTTTTAGGTTTATGGGAAGTTCTCCATCCTTTAATGTGTAGTTTAATCTCCCGAAGGTAACTCGAGATAGTCCAATTCTGCGGGAAATTCCTAATTGGTTTTTTTAAGGGCTCTATGAACTTCCCGCATTAATATATACATTATAGCTCTGTAGCAAAAGCAATCATAGAGAAATACTAATAAACTTCTCGAGAGTAACACGTTAAACTATCTCAAAGAAGTCTGAAACTTTTGGTTTAAAAGAAACGCCCAAACCGTCTGAACAAGTACAAACAGAAATAATTTATTAATTTCGTATTCATGTATATTTTAGCACGGCAAAAAATTAATTTTTCGTTATTTACATAGCTAAAGTTATATAAAACCAGGTGTTTTGTTTGTCATCACAAATTTTCTGGTCAAAAAGCACATCACATACAGGCTATGGCAGGTGTTGTATTTAATTTACTAACACGTATTCATTACTTAAAATGGATAACTTTATTCAAATAAATAGAAAACGTGTTGAAGACGCAGGAGAGAGTAGAAAAGAAACAGTAGAAAAACGAAAAAAGTACAGAAAAGATGATGAGCAATATTTAGATTTTGTTAGCAAAGGATTTTTTTTTTATGGGTCTAGCACACGTGCTACAGGAAAGTCCCTAAAGCGCTACAGGAGCGACACGTGTGCGGAGAAAGCGATTCACGTTGTTCTTGAATCGTTGTAAATTGTACTCGGTGGGAAACACAGTCCTGGGCAAATTATTCCAAAGGGATGATGTTCTCTATATAAAAGACTGCTTGAAAAGCGTTGTACGAGGAGTAACAAGCTGAACCTCATACGGATGTGAAGTATTAGCGCGACTTGTACTTCTAACATGCACCGCTCTGAGAGGAATTAAGCGGGCCACATCCTTCGAACATTTTCCATGAAAATACTTGTAGAATAGGCTCAAGTCGCCAACCGTTCTTCGATGTTCCAGCGAATCAAGGCCGCCGGTCAGTTCCGGGTCTCCAATTAGACGAACAGCTCTTCTCTGAATAGAATCCAACAAATGCAGTGTATGTTTGGGAGCGGAGCTCCAAACATGGGAGCAGTATTCCATAGTTGGTCGAATTTGAGCTTTGTAAAGAATTAACAGTTGTTGTAGAGTGTAAAGCTTTCTGGTTCGAAATAATATTGCCAACTTTTGAGAAGCTCTCCTGCAACATGTTCATGCCAGGACATATTTGCTCCCAAATTAACGCCCAACAAATTGAGCGACGATGTTAGAGGAATGGAGTGCCCCGACATAACTATGTCGAGTTTAGCAACGTTAACTTTTTTAGAAAAAACTGCCGCCTGGGTTTTTTTAGCGTTAAATTCCACTTGGTTACTGTCACCCCAAGATAGAATTTCTTCCAGGTCCTTGTTAAGTTGAATGACTTCCTGCTGTCTGCGGATATTCGTCTGAGTAGCCGGTGTCTGAGCGTTCAAAGTGAATGAAGAGATAAGTGTATTGTCATCTGCAAAGCTGTAGATTGGATTCTCTGTCTTTTCCAGCAGATCGTTAATATAAATGAGAAAGAGAGTAGGAGACAGTATGGGGTACACCGGCGTTGATTAGGTATTAGAAAGAAATCCGTCGACTGCCACTTGTAAAGAACGCTCCCTGAGAAAACTTGAGAGCCACAAACAGAACTTTTCAGACATACCATAAGAACGTAGCTTAGCCAACAGCCCATCGTGCCAAACACGGTCGAATGCCCTGGATATGTCAAGAGCAACCGCTCGATATTCTCCAAAGTGTTCAATTGCGTTGTTCCAAACATGTGTTACATAAGTCAGAAGATCTCCTGTTGATCTATTTTTACGAAAGCCATATTGGTGATCGCTAATAATGTTGAATCCTTCAAGATATTTTAGAAGATGCTGATTGATAGCCTTTTCCATGACTTTCGATATTATTGAAAGCAGTGGTCGGTAGTTATTTGGCAAGGTCTTCTTGCCTTTTTTAGGTATCGGCTGAACTGTGGCATATTTCCAGCAGGAAGGAAATATTCCCTTTCTGTAGGATAGGTTGAAAAGTCTACAGAAAACTGGTGTTAGTTCTCTCGCACAGTTCTTGAGAACTATGGCAGGTATTCCGTCAGCGCCAGAAGCCTTTTTGGTGTCTAGCTTCATCAAAATACGTTTTATGATACGCTGTCTGAAGACAATATCGGGTATCCTTGACTGCACTATGGGAATAGTAGGTGGTGTATATGAAACTTCCCCAATGTATTGTTTGTCATAAGGTGCTGGCAGCTGAAAGTATGCTTCCTAATAAATTGAAACGTCATTTAGAAACAACTCACAGTAATTTACAAGGAAAGCCGCGAGATTTTTTTGCAAGAAAATTGCGAGAACTGAAACATCAGTCAACATCCTTGTTTTCCAGAGAATCCATTCCTTCCAAAGCACTGCTCGCCTCTTACAAGGTCGCCCACTGTATTGCCAAATGTAAGAAACCACATATTCCTTTTTCTAACAATACGATTAGTCTTCGCATTCATGACATAGCTGAAGACATCAATGAGCAAATTCTGGAAAATCTTTCTGGTTTATTTGCCATTCAACTGGATAAAGCGACAGACAGTAATAACGACGCTTAATTAATATGTTACGTGCGGTACATGGAAGAAACAAATGTACGTAAGGTTTTGTTATTTTGCAAAATAATGACTGGTACCGGTAAGGCTAGTGATTTGTTTGGGATCACAGATTCTTACATGGAAGATAATAATATCCAATGGGAGAAGTGTGTCGGTGTGTGTATGGATGGAGCTCGCGCGATGTCAGGGCAGTATGGAGGACTTCAAGCTCTCATTAAAACCAAGGCTCCAAATGTAAAATGGACGTATTGCGTCACACATACGGAGGCACTGGCTCGTGGCTTCGTGATGGATATGATTATCAAAATGGTGAACTTCATAAATACAAGACAGGTGAAGGCAAGATTTTTCCATAAGCTTTGTGAAGATTTGGAAGATTTGAGTGCCTACCGTACATCTTGACTTTATTACTGTCGTTGGTTGTCGAGAGGTAACGTACTCTCGCGTGTACACGAATTAAAAAATTAGTTGTACACGTATTTATTGACAGAATCACATCGTGACGCAGAAAAGATTAAAAATACTGACTTCTTAATAATAATTGCAGCGTTTGAAAAGAAGTTGCTGTTGTGGTAAAGAAAAATAGAAGGGGAGCAAGGAACTACTGACTGTTTTCCTGTTTTGTAAGACTTTCTGAAAGAAAAATCTATTCAAAATCTGGAGCCAAGTTTGCAATTAATATTTATTCAACACTTATCAACATTAAGCACCCATTTTAATAAATATTTCCCAAAGAATCTGAATCAATACGACTGGTTTAGAAATACATTCCAATTGACCCCATCCTCATCTACACTTTGAATAGTCAAGGAAAAACAGCTGTCAAAAATTATCTTGTGATGGGAGCCTAAAACTACGATTCGATAAAGATAAACTGTTTCAATTTTGGAGCAATGAATCCCAAGAATATCCTACTATCAGTACTACGGCTTTGAGGGTTCTTTTACCATTTACTACATCGTACTTGGATGAAACTGGCTTCTCTGCAGTTGCAGTGATCAAATCGAAGTACAGGTCACAAATAAATTTAGAAATGAGAGTAGCAATTTCAAAACTTCAGCCCCGATTTGAGAAGTTATACTTAGAAAAGCAAGCTCGTCCTTCTCATTAATTGTATTGTTGGTAGTTTTTTTTTATGTTTTCTAATAAATAATAATTAGGACTCTATATTCTTTGGAGTTTTTGAATAATAAAGTAATTTTATTGTCTGCTAGAGCTCCACACAGGTATCTTCTTTTAGAAGGGTGTCGCATAAAAATTGCAACCTGTAAAGGGAGTCGCAGTAAAAAAAGATTGGGAACCCCTGGGTTATGGAAATACATCATAGAAAATCTCAACAGTTTTGTTTAACTAAGCAAACTGTGATACAAACCATTGTCGTTAAATTTTGCCAACATCGATAATACACTTAAAATAATTTTTGGATTTCCAATTTGCAATATTTTACCAAAAAAACTTTTTTTATAAGGTTTCATCAGGTAAACAAATCGTATTATCGTGAAAGAGGTTTGAAGGTTAGATTATCGCTGACACTGGTGTGCTATTTTCCTTCAACCCGCATTAGAAACTCACAATCTCTCACAGCCATATCGAGTTTATCTGTGACATAGGTGGCACAATGTTTTTTTTTTTTTTTTGGTTTACGTAGTCCAGCGATTTTGTAAATTTTCAATTATGTTCAAATTTATTAAAAATAAGTATTAGGTGTGTCTCCAGTTTACTCCAGGAATCACCCATTGTGCACCTAATTCAAAGAAAACAGAAGAACTTTCGAAAGCTAAAATCCATTTGGAACTTTGTCGTTTTTTTTTTATGGATCTAGTACACGTGCTGCAGGGAAGTCCATAAAGCGCTACAGGAGCGACACGTGTGCGGAAAAAGCGATTCACATTGCTCCTGAATCGCTGTAAATTGTACTCGGTGGAAAACATAGTCCTGGGCAAATTATTCCAAAGGGATGATGTTCTCCATATAAAAGACTGCTTGAAAAGCGTTGTACGAGGAGTAACAAGCTGAACCTCATACGGATGTGTAGTGTGAAGTATTAGCGCGACGTGTACTTCTAACATGCACCGCTCTGGGAGGAATTAAGCTTGCCACATCCTTCGAACACTTTCCATGAAAATATTTGTAGAATAGGCTCAAGTCGCCAACCGTTCTTCGATGTTCCAGCGAATCAAGGCCGCCGGTCAGTTCCGGGTCTCCAATCAGACGAACAGCTCTTCTCTGAATACAGTCCAACAGATGCAGTGTATGTTTGGGAGCGGAGACCCAAACATGGGAGCAGTATTCCATAGTTGGTCGAATTTGAGCTTTGTAAAGAATTAACAGTTGTTGTGAAGTGTAAAGCTGTCTGGTTCGAAATAATATTCCCAACTTTTGAGAAGCTCTCCTTCCTATGCCTGCAACATGTTCATGCCAGGACATATTTGCATCCAAATTAATGCCCAACAAATTGAGTGACGATGTTAGAGGAATGGAATGCTCCGACATAACTATGTCGGGTTCAGCAACGTTAACTTTTTTAGAAAAAACTGCCACCTGGGTTTTTGTAGCGTTAAATTCCACTTGGTTTCTCTCACCCCAAGATAAAATTTCTTTCAGGTCTTTGTTAAGTTGAATGACTTCCTGCTGTCTGCGGATATTCGTCTGAGTAGCCGATGTCCGAGCGTTCCGAACGTTCCAAGTGAATAAAGAGATAAGCGTACTGTCATCTGCAAAGCTGTAGATTGGATTCTCGGTCTTTTCCAGCAGATCGTTAATGTAAATGAGAAAAAAAGTAGAAGACAGTATGAAGCCTTGAGGTACACCGGCATTGACAGTGAAGGTGTTAGAAAGAAATCCGTCGACTGCCACTCGTAAAGAACGTTCTCTGAGGCAACATGAGAGCCACAAACGGAACTTTTCAGACATACCATAAAAGCGTAGCTTAGCCAACAGCCCATCGTGCCAAACACGGTCGAATGCCTTGGATATGTCAAGAGCAATCGCTCGAGATTCTCCAAAGTGTTCAATTGCGTTGTTCCAAACGTGTATGACATAAGTCAGAAGATCTCCTGTTGATTTATTTTTACGAAAGCCATATTGATGATCGCTAATAATATTGAATCCTTTAAGATATTTTAGAAGATGCTGATAGCCTTTTCCATGACTTTCGATATTATTAAAAGCAGTGCGATTGGTCGGTAGTTATTTGGAAAGGTCTTCTTGCCTTTTTTAGGTATCGGCTGAACTGTGGCACATTTCCAGCTGGAAGGAAATATTCCCTTTCTGTAGGATAGGTTGAAAAGTCTACAGAAAACTGGTATTAGTTCCCTCGCACAGTTTTTGAGAACTATGGCAGGTATTCCGTCAGCGCCAGAAGCTTTTTTGGTGTCTAGCTTCATTAAAATACGTTTTATGATACGCTGTCTGAAGGCAATATCGGGCATCCTTGACTGCACTATGGGAATAGTAGGTGGTGTTTTTCCTTGGAAATCGACAGTAGAATGTGAAGCAAAGATTTCAGCCAACAAGTTCGGTTTCTCAACAGGTGTCGTTGCAATAGAATTATCTGGCCGTGTGAGTGGTGGTATGGTGGATTTGGTGAAATTTTGACTGACTACCTTAGCGACTGACCAAAAGGACCTGGAATTGTGGGGACAAGCGAGAAGTTTGTTTCTAATTCGTTGATGTGTGCCTCCTTGGTTTCGTCGATAATTTCTTTGCATCTGTTCGTGGCACAAACAAAGGTGTTACGGTTTATGGGATTAGAATTTTCATGCCATTGTCGGTAGGCAAGATATTTAGAAGCAACAGCTTCTTTGCATTTTGGGTCAAACCGAGGCTTGTCGTTGGAAGGGCATTTCTTCGAAAAAGGGATGTAAGCCTCCATACCGGCCAAAATAACATCGGAAACCTCCCTGGCGCAGTCAGATGGGTCGTCGGATCGAAAACAAACGTCTAACCAAGGGGAAGTTCGAAAATATTCCATGAGATCTTCCATTTAGCAGATTTGTAGTGCCAAATCTTGCGCGGTTTAGGCGCCTCTCTGTCTCTGATTGATAGGATATTCGATGTCGAAAGTAGTTTATGGTCAGAAGAACCTAACGGCGGATTTACGCTGATCTTGTAAATCTCCAGATTGGTGGTTAAAAACAGATCAAGAAGACTGGCGAACTCCCCGTCTCGATCAGGGATGTTGGTTCGTCAATAAGCTGAGTTTAATCACAACTGATCACAACTGATTGAAAATGATTCGGCTTCACCATCTTGCTCGTCGGTAGAATTTGAGTATTTAAGCCAGTTGATGTTGTGTACATTAAAATCACACAGGATGGCAATTTCGGCATTTGGATAGTTAATTTGTAAATGATCGATGGTGTCTGCAAGAGAAGCGAAAAGTGTTCTAAAGTTAGTATCACTTGGTGGTCGATAGAGGATACAGATGAATCTTGTGGTTGGTCGAGTCGTTATTTTTACCCACATAACATCAGAGTTTGGGAGCTCCTCTATTCTCGTTGGCAAGAGAGGTCGCTTCTAACAAAAAGACAGATTCCAAAGTTACGCCCAAATAGGGAATAGAAGTCGTACCCAGGATAAAGATAATTCCCTGTGCTGGTCAATGAACTGACCTTGGTTTCACAGAGAGCGAGTACATGAGGTTTATTTGATTGCAGGTGTTGGTGCACTGAATTTATGTTCGAGTTTAAACCTCGTATGTTGCAAAAATCCACTTTAAAATTCTGATCTCTGCATGTCGACGCACCTGAGCCAGTCCCCACCCGGAGATCCGAACGGGGGGCTATTTTACCTCCGGAATTTTTTGTATCCAGGTGCCTCATCATGCTATTTGGTCCCACAGTCCGGGACATCGGCACAGTCACGAAACGTTAAGCAACTTCACGCAGCCTAAGCCGATGCGATGGTATCACACCGGGCGATGCTGGTGGGATCTGGGCATCTACCATCTAGGTTGTTCTTTAAGTCGCCTCCTACGACAGATAGAACGTACCGGGGGAGACATTCTATCCCGCTCCCCCCCACGGGGGTTGCATTCTAAATATTTTTTGTAAGAAAAATTTGGAAGTTTGTGAGAACTTTGACACCAAACTGAAACGTAAACAACTTTTGGTGAATATTTAAATTTAATTATATTGTACCAAAATTTCAAAAATTAATGTAAATGTTCTTTTACTAACATTAGCAAAATACGACACGGAATATAAAAAAATGAACTCTAGACTTTGCATAAAACAATATCTTCAAACGAAAATTAGAGTTATAAAAAATTACAACTAAAAGTTTTCTTTTGATTTGGAAATTTTTTGATCACTCTTTATAAGAAAACTCTAACAAAATAAACAATGGTAACCTTCAGAGGCAACAGTTTCCAACTGTGCTTCGAGTACAAATCCCATGAAAACAAAACATCTTAAAAGCATTATATTTCTTGCTACTTTTGCGACCCCTTCAAAAGCCAAATGTTAGGAAATATTTTATTTAGGAAAAAGTAATTAATGGTCTGGAACTAAGGCGACACAATGGCGGTTTATCCGTATTTCTGCAAGAGCAGGGATATTTGATACTGCCTTGTTCATGCGGGTTATCCGGAAAATACGAGGAAGTTTGTTTAAGTTATCTACCTAGGTATGAAGGAAAAACAGCAGTTCTTTACAAAAATTTATTTTTGTACATAACTACCAACTCACCAATGTATTTAATATAGTGTTCTTCGAATTGTTTCGTTTCATTTATTAAGAAAAAAATCGTTTATTTTTACCTCAAAAAAAAATGACAATACATCGGTTTCCAACTCATTACATTTCCTCCCCTGAGGTATTTTATCAGATGCAGGAACAAAAAGAATTCACAGGACGCTAAACTATCCCGAACAATGTTTTGAATCTTTATGAATTGGATCATCCTTCATTAGTTGTGGACCTTTTTTCTATATATTCAATAAGCAAAATTTCTTTTACGACTGAGATTAGCCTTGTATAAGATGGAGTGTCCTTATGAACCTATACCTGAAACGTGCACGAACATATAGGAATGAAAAAAGTTTTTGTATATAGAGCGATTTCCCAAGAACAGTGGGAGTTATTTTTCGCGAGTTTTTCCTGGTAACGAAACTTGGGTGTTTTAGTTGGGACTTTGAAGCAAGAGTCATTGTAATTAGATTATAAAGATTTTCCAGCTCCAAAGAATGCGATGGCGACCATTTTTTGATACTGTAAAGGAATTTTGTTTACTGAAGGACGATCCGACCCTTATATAGGCCATTAGAGGAAACCACTGGAATTAATGAAGATTCAAATGTACAACTGTGGGGCCCACACTGCACACTGCAAGCCACCACCGAAAGTAGTGAAGTCACCGAGTTAAAACAAGACATCCTTTTTTTTCCAAGCATCTAAAAAGTGTTCCTCGGATGATAAGTTGAAAGCCGCTGTAGCGCTCTTTTTCGAGTTGCAATTAAAAGTTTTTTTTCCATCGAATGAAACAACTCCAGAAAGGCTGGACTAACGGTATTTATTAGTGTAAACAGTAGGGTTGTAGGAAAATGTATTTTTATTAATTTCCGCGAGTTTTGCTTCCTAGTTAGGTAAATAAATTAGTATTGTATTTATGGGAATGCAAAGAGGAGGCGGAGGAGGCATGACTTGCCAATAATGTGGACGAGGATCTCCCAACAATAATTATACAGGAGGAAGAACTGGAAAAATAATCAAAGGAAGAATCCGAGGAGTAATTGGATGAAGAATTCAAAGAATCGGAAGAAATATCTGAAGAAGAATATTTTTAAATTTTTATTATTTTTTTTATTTTATAATAAAGCACATGATGTTTTTGTTGTTAACCAAACCAAGAAAAGTATATGTTCCGGACCTCACACTTCTTTGAAGAGTCGGTTATGTTAAAGTTCTGTAAATATATTTTTCAACTGAAAAAGTTGAGTTAAACGAATCCTAAATTAATCGAGGACTGTTCTCATGACTATTTCAGATTCCTGATGAAGTTCATATACATTGTAATATTCATTTTTTCCTAGGTTTTAAGATCATGTTACGACACTGTTTTTCTATCAATAATTCATGTAATACTTGCTAATTTAAGTTAAGCAGTGAATTTAAATTTTTGAGCAGTGTAATTTCATTAAGCAGTCAGTTTAAATTTTGGAGCAGTTTAACTAAACCAGCAGTGTGTAACGCGTGCTGCCGACTTAACTTATTTAGTTTGCATTGAATGTGTATGATTTTGCGTCCCGGAAGTGAACCATTTTAAACACTTCACTTTGAAGAAGGAGCAAAAAGATATAAAAACGGCCATTTCGGATTTTTCAGTGGTTTTTCCTCCAGTAGTAGCTTTTTTCACCGTGATGCAGTAATGGCTTATTCCTTCATCAGGCCGTAGTAGGCTTTTTCCGTCATGCCGTAGTGCAGTAACGGTTTTTTTTTTATCACCAAGTGGCTGTAGTTTCTAGATCTCAAGTTTGATGCCTTTTTCTGATCTTAAAATATTTTGCTCATCCTAAGGCATTTCCGGTCAAAAAGTGATTAGCTACCCAAATGAAAATAGGAGAGTAGTGGCTGAGACAATATTTATGATGAGAATCTCACCAAGAGACGCCAAGCAGCTTACGGAAAACCCACGAGGAGAAGCCAAGCAATAAGTCAGTAGTACACCAGTTTAAATATCTCACTTCCTGTCTACAACGTGTGTTCCGTAAAGTCGATTTTACAAGCTTTTATATCGTGTCTTTTGAAGCCATTTGCTAAGAACTTAATAATTCTAATTTAGAGACTCTCTGTAAAAGTGTGCACTCGCATGGTATAAAAGATTGTTTATTAAGTCTATGTAATTTTAAGAGTGTAATAAGAGAAAGAATTTTTATTTTGTTAACATACCCTTCTTTATTTAAATGTAGCGTTTCACTGAACTACCCGCTTTGTCTTTCAGGACGCAACGGTTGTACCCAATTCAATTTTATTTCAATAACTAAATAACTCTTCAGTATTTTTTCATTTTTATAGTTGAATTTAGAATTTTTTTATTCTAAAATAAATAGTGCCAAAATAGTACGACCAAGTTTTAAACAACTATAGAGGCTATTTTCAAAAGACGTATAAAAATTATCTCTTAGTTTAGAGTCCATTACATCGTATCACTCTCTTTTAAAGGGCTTTCCCAGTCATTAACGTAGGATTTTTACATACATATATATATATATATATATATATATATATATATATATATATATATATATATATATATATATATAAAGGGTGATTCATTTAGAGGTACTTTTTGTGATGGGGATTTAATTGCAGATTGCGCATGCGTCGTGTCAACTGAAGTGGCATTCCTGTTCAGTAGTGTTTGACAATTCATAATGG
Source organism: Pachyrhynchus sulphureomaculatus (assembly GCA_019049505.1). NCBI lineage: Eukaryota > Metazoa > Arthropoda > Insecta > Coleoptera > Curculionidae > Pachyrhynchus > Pachyrhynchus sulphureomaculatus. Next base: position 72,416,944 of record CM032452.1, on the reverse strand, counting down.
AAAGACTTAGCCCGGCACAGCGTCTACAAATTGTTCAACTTTATTACGAAAATGGGCGTTCTACGAGGAATGTGTATCGGGCGCTTAGAGCAACTTATGGTCCACATAATTGGCCTACCGAACGCACAATTCGCTCTACCATCAATAAGTTTGAGACTCAATTTTCATTATTGGATAATGCTGGACCGAATACCACATCCAGCATGTAGTGAAGAAAATATAGGGGCGGTAGCGGAGAGTGTACGCGAAGATCGTGAAGTGTCGATTCGTCGCCGTTCTCAACAGCTTGGCCTGTCATATTCAACAACTTGGCTTATTTTACGTAAGGATCTTTCTTTAAAAGCATACAAAATTCAACTAGTGCAACAACTGAAGCCGACCGACCTTCCGAATCGTTTCCGTTTTAGTCGTTGGGGTCTTGCAGAAGATCCACTGTTTTCGAGAAAAATTTTGTTCACCGATGAGGCCCATTTTTGGCTTAATGGGTTCGTGAATAAACAAAATGCCCGTATTTGGGGTGATGAACAACCTGAAGAGGTTCAAGAGCTGCCATTAAATCCAGAAAAAAACAACTGTTTGGTGTGGTTTATGGGCCGGTGGAATAATCGGTCCATATTTCTTCAAAACAGAGGCCGGCCGGAATGTTACTGTGAATGGTGACCGTTATCGCGCCATGATAACAGACTATTTGATGCCAGAAATTGAAGCCCGTGGTCTCGACGAAATTTGGTTCTAACAAGATGGCGCCATTTGCCATACAGCCCGTGAAACCATGGCTTTACTGCGAGAGCAATTCGGCGAACAGATCATTTCACGCTTTAGACCAGTGAATTGGCCGGCTAGATCATGTGACATCCTCTTGACTTTTTCCTTTGGGGCTATGTAAAGTCCAAAGTCTACATGGATAAGCCAGCTACAATTGAGGCATTGGAGGCCAATATTACTCGAGTCATTGGCCAAATACCACTCGAAATACTCACACGCGTCATTGAAAATTGGAACTTCAGATGGACGTTGTTAACCGTAGTCGCGGACAACATTTGAAAGAAATTATCTTTAAGAAATACTTGTAAAGAATGGTTCTTTTATATGATAATAAAGATTATAAAATAAAATTGTTTTTATTCATTTTTTTTTATTTAAAAAAAAGTACCTCTAAATGAATTACCCTTTTATATATATATATATATATATATATATATATATATATATATATATATATATATATATATATATATATATATATATATATATATATATATATATATATATATATATATATATATATATATATATATATATATATATATATATATATATATATATATATATATATATATATATATATATATATATATATATATATATATATATATATATATATATATATATATATATATATATATATATATATATATATATATATATATACTCCTGGACAAAATTAACGCAACAATATTAAATCATACAACTCTCGATAATGAATTAATTTTAATAATTTTTTATGAACATTGGTTACACTAAAAGTTAGAAAAAACTTATTCGGATACTTTAAAAGTGAATTAGCTACCAAATTTCTCTATAAGATTCGAATTAAAATTATTCTTAAAACCTAATAACAAAATCGTTGAAATTATGTAATAATGAAAAAAATAAACTGGGACACTAGTAGCAAAATTAATGGTGTAACTGGGATACTAGTAGTAGTGTGTTGCCTCCTCTACTTCGGATGACAGCGTTTATGTGCCTAGGCATGCTTCTAATTAAATTTTGGATAAAATCTTGAGGAATTTGCTCCCATTCTGTGATAACTGCATTTTCAAGTTCCGTCAGGTTTCTAGGTGCAAGTATATGACGTTTCACATTTTTCTTAAGGTGATCCCATATATGTTCTATCGGATTCAGATCCGGGCTTTTTGGTGGCCATTGCATAATCGGTATATCAACTTGATTAAGATAATCGAGTACCTCTCTAGCCACGTGAGGTCGAGCGTTGTCTTGCATAAACAGGAAATCGGGCCCCACAAAATGACCGAAAGGCATCACATGTTCTATTACATTATTCTCAAGATAGTAGTCAGCATTCATGGATCTCGTGCGGACAGGAACTAACTCTGTGCGAGCATCAAAGCAGATGCCACCCCAGAACATAACAGAGCCACCGTCGAATGGAATCCTTGAGAGATATATTTTAGACTAACCTTAGTTTCATCTGTGAAGAAAACTTGTTTCCAATCATCCACAGACCAGTTTTCGTGATTTCGAGCAAAACGTAACCTGGCAACTCTGTTCTCTCTAGTAAGCAAGAGCGAAGCGGCTGGTCTCCTACTGTTTAATCCAGCTTCATTTAACCGTCTTCTAACTGTTTTAGAAGAAATTGTGACATTGCGAACAGCTTTGAGTTCGTTTCTTATTATAGAACTAGTGACAGTCCTGTTTTTTAAAGTATAATGTCTTATAAAACGTTAATCTAGGTCGCTAGTGCATCGTTTTCGCCCTTGCCCTAGCCTTCTAGAATAAGTTCCTACTTCATTCAAGCGTCTTACCATACGACTTATTGTGGAATGATGTTTGCCTAACAAATTGGCAACATAACTCTGACAATATCCCTCGTCCAATAAAACTGAGGCTCGCACTACCTCGTGATCAGTTAAATTCCTTGTTCGATTCATTTTTCTAATTCTTCGGGGTCAAAAATAAAACAGTCTACCACAAAAACGTATTACTTTGAAAAAGGGAACAATTTATAAGCTTAGTTTTAAAGAAAATCTAGCGTATTATTAAAGAAAATTGTTTATCTTCTAAAAAATTCTTTAAAACTGTAAATCTAAACGAATTGTTTTGATTTCTGTCATGAACAACGAAACAAAATATGCATAGCCTACTATTCAAATACTCGATAAACTTTAAAACTGACATAAGAAAAAGATAAATTAATTTTCAGATTGTTGCGTTAATTTTGTCCAGGAGTATATATATATATATATATATATATATATATATATATATATATATATATATATATATATATATATATATATATATCCGTACCGCAAATCTCTCTTATTCTTAAGTACATAATAATGAAAATAATTAAACATTTATTAACTTAATACAAAAAAGAGTGCCTTATATCAACTGCAATTACATAGATTGAGTTAATTAACCTTGATTGCTGGAGTTTTTGAGTTCGCCAATTATTTACCTTATCCAGTTGAGGCCTATACGAGGGTGGACTGATAAGTCTGGTAAATTTTTGACCGATAAAACATAATATTAAAAAAAAAACGAACTGCGGCTCAGATAGCAACTAAACTGAAGGCTCTTTATTACTGGATAAATGAATTTAAACGTGGCCGTATGAGCACTGCAGATCCTGCATGTTCAGAATGCCCAATTAATGTTTCTTCCCAAGAAATGGTTGATAACATTCATGGTAGCGTAATGGAAGATCGTCGCATTAAGCTTCGTGAGATTGCTGGGACGGCAGGCATCGCATATGAACGGGATTATATACCCGCATAAAGTTCTAAAAATGAAAAAGCTGAGTTCGCGATGGATTTGTTGACTCCAGACCAAAAACGGACGAGGAAAGATATTTCCGAATGGTGTTTGGAAAAGTTGTAGCGTAACCCGAAGAACTTCTGGAGTCGTTTTGTGACTGTAGACGAAATGTGGATCTACCATAACAAACCGGATACAAAACTACAGTCAAAACAATGGAATGGCGAAGGTGAAAGTGCACTGAAAATAGCAAAGAGAGTTTTATTGGCAGGGAAAATGATGGCAACTGGTTTTTCTTCGACTCACAGGGTATCATCATGTTTGACTATTTGGAAAACGATAAAAGAGTGCGTGGTTCTTATTAAGCAATGTTATTTGACCGTTTGCAGAGTGAGTTGGAGCAGAAGCGACCAAGATTAGTGCACATAAAAGTATTCCATCACCACTTGCCGTGAAGTCTATGAAGACTTCTTCTTCGGAAGTTGAGAGCCCTTCGGGAGTATTTTGAAATGGACCCCTAACCCACTCGTAACTTGCTACCAAGTTGTCGTCAGTAAGAGAATACTTTTTAAAATTCATTGTCAATCTGACTAGATGATTTTCAATGGTTACTAAAACAACTTTCACATGTTGTTCTTCAGCCTTGTATGTTTTAACATGTTCACCCACATTTGCAAACATTTCTAGGTTTTTTTGCTTTACATTTCTGCTGGACAATTCCAATTTTGTACAAAAAGCATTAATTTTATCACTTGTATCGAATATATGTGTATTTGTTCCTTGAAGTTAAAGATTTAAGGTATTTGGTTTCTTGAATATATGAACCAAGTAGCTCAATTACATCACAAATAAACTATCCCGAAACTTCTCGGCTTCCGGTCGGTTTTCCTTTTCTAGAAAAACGTCGATTTCATTTCTTAATTCATAAACACTTTGCAAACATTTCCCACGTGATAACCATCTTGCCCCGCAATAAAATAGTAACGCTGTATGTTCGGCACCCATGTCTTTACAAGGTGTAGAAAAAATTCTAGATTTTAGGGGTCTCATTTTAATATAATTTACTAGGGTTACAACTGTAGTGCACAATATTCAGAGTAGGACTCATTTCTTTGGAAGCCAGAGCTTCTCTGTGGATCATACAATGTGTCCACACACACAGTGGAGATTTCTGTTTCACAAGTGCTTGTACACTCTGAAATCTTCCAAACAATAAATGAGCACCATCGGTATATATTCCGACGCAATTTTTCCACTCCATGTTTGCCTCGTTTATAAAATCATTTAAGATAGCGAATAATGCGAGTGATGTTGCTTTGAGTTCTATTGGTTTGCAGAAAAATAGTTCTTCTACTGCTGTCATACCATCACAAAATCGAACATAGGCAATGAAATGAGCATCTTTATTGCTATTTGAAAACAATTTGTCACACAACTTCCCGAAAAGCTGATGCTGTACATCTTCAGCTATATCACCAATTCGACGGGCAACAGTATCATTTGATATAGGTATGGATAGCAATTGTTTGGCAAAATTATCTCCAAACATAGTTTCTACAATCTCAATTGCTGCTGGCAAAACATGCTCTTCACTAATGGTGTGAGGCTTTTTACATCTGGTTTTTTTATATGAAACTTTTTAAGAGGCAAGTAAAGCTTTTTCATTCACAGACAAAGTTTTTTTTTAAAACATGATTTCTGCTTTACATATGATTTTAATTTTAATTCCAAGAATTCTCGGGGTTTGTTAAGGTACTCACGATGAAGCGTTTCCAAATGTCGTTTAAGTTTATTTGGTTTCATGCTGTCTGCTGCCAAGATTTTTGAGCAAATAACACACAGGGGTCTTTCTTCTTCATTTACTTCAGTACTGGTATACAATAAATTTAAGTATTCTTGAGAATATTTTCTTGATTTTATTTTCGGAACTATGCTCGTCTGTGCACTTGTTGATGCTTCACTATCGTCTAATGGTCGCTTACGCCCACTTAAAAATGTATCCATGATTCGGTATAAATTTACTGCCGTGAATACTTAATACCTTGAATTTCAATTAACACGTAAATTACAACGTACATATTCACGATAAATCCGATAGCAGTAGAAGGATCAAGTCGACTGAGACGGGCTGTAATTGAACGAGGTGCAGCATTTATACAATTTTGGGCAGACTTTTCCAATGTTCGAGACAACTCGAAACTTCTTGCGAAGTCACTACCGATATGGTGGACGTGACAGAGAGCAATAGAGAGGCATCGATTCTAGTCTTGTCAACGCAGCAGATATGTGTTGCCAAATATGAATAAATTTACTTATCCTTAGTAGTTTGTAAGGTTTGTAATTAAGGTCATAGTGTAGCTTTAGCATCAAAATACTGACAATACATTATTATTGCATGCATTGTTATTGTATGAGAGGATGGGAGGCGCGATAAAAATTATGTTTGAAAATTGGATCGCAAATACTGAAAGGTTGAAAAACGTTGGGTTAAGGTTTTTATTACAAAGGAATTTGCGTCACATGAAAGTTGCTCTTGCCTGCTCAACTCTGGCTTTAATTTCCATATCCGGATCTCATGTGTCATTTACAAGGCATTCTAGTTATTTGAATTTGTTAACCCATTTTATATTCTCGCCATTTATATGCACTCGATTTCTACTGATGATTATGAATTTTGTTTTGTTTATGTTGATGCTTAATCCAATGTTTTCTTCTGTTTTGTGTATAGCCTTCAATAATATTTAAAGAGCATCTGCGCTATCTGCCAGAATCGCAGTGTCATCTGCATATCTGATGTTGTTTATCGGAACACCGTTTACTTTCATACCCAGATCACTATCCGACACTGCCCCAATGAAGGCTCTTTCGCCATATAAATTAAACAACAGGAGTAACAAAACACAACCCTGTCTAACTCCCTTTTTTATTTCAAAATCTTCCGTTGTATAACCATTCTTACGTCTGCTGATTGATACCGATATAAGTTGGCAATGATTTTTATATCTTTAGAATCTAGCCCTAGTTCTTGTAGATATTTCATGACGAGGTCATGTTTAACGTTGTCGAATGCCTTCTCACAGTCTATGAAGCACATGAATACATCCTGTCTCTGATCCAAATAATTCTGAACCAGCTAGTTGGAGACCGAAGATGGCTTCTTTCGTCCCAAAACCTCTTTTAAAGCCGAACTGACTATCTCCACTTGCATTTCTTGTATAGTCTCATATGAATGATGCGCAAGAAGAGTTTGAGAAAATGGCTCATGAGACTAATTAAGCGATAGTCCTTATATTGTTTAGAGCTGGTTGTTTTTGGCAGGGTAATTAGTGTAGAATCCTTCGGTATTTTCGCAGTATCATAAATGTGGTAAAAGAGTGTTACAAGCTTTGCTAAATTATTATTACTGAGTTTACAGAATGTCTCAGAAAACATATTATCTGGACCAGGGGCTTTATCATTAGTGAAATAGCATGAACCACCTCGCTCTCCAATATTTCAGGGCCGGACGAATTGTCCGTTAAGATATCTATTAACTCTTAAGAAATATTTTTATGTTTACTAATAAATGATTTAAATCTTCATATACGCAGTTGTTAGCATAAGCTATTTGAAAAGGATTGAAAATCGAGAGACAGCGGTATTTGAAAAATGCTGTCGAGTGGAACCCGACACAATTTTAAATGGGCAGATTTATTTCTTTTGAAGCTGACAAACTGAACGCTATTTGTTGATATGAGGTTTAAAGTACTAAAGCTGACGTAGTTTAAAAGTGCCAGAAAAATGATTAAATATATTCAGTGAAATCAGAATGGCGACTCTCGGCCGTCTTTTTATATCATTAGTCATATATCGGGACTTAAAACCTGATTGGCTAGATGGAGTCACATTATTTGCAAATAAGATGTAAGTTATCTGGTTCTTCATATTATTTCCAGTTTTGAATTGAAATTGAGCGCAATTGGCTGAAACTAGTTGGATAATAAACTCTCGGCGTGGAATGACATTCGCTTACATCCATTTTAAAGGGAAAACAGTTTATAACATGTGTTATTGGACGTAGAATTACAGGACAATCCAGTAATAGTAACGTAATATTTAATTCATCACAGCCAAAAATTATACTTTAAATATTAAATATGATTTCCTCGGAAACAACAACAAAGTAATATTCGGAGTAAATCTGTAGGTGAAATATTTAAAACATCTATAGAGTTATTCAAGTCATTTTAGATACTCCGATAGGCTAATAACTTCTTTAGAAGTAACAGGCATTTTTTAAGTCTTACCATTTCTGATTTTGCGAAGAAATATTAAAATAAAGTTTAAATATGAGTTTTTCAGATCTTCGGAGGATCCTAAGTTGCGAAGTTATTTGTTCCGCTTGTTTTCTGTTTTTTTTTTTCTAAAAATACTTAGATTTTTGTCCTTATAGTCACTTGATATTTATAATAGCAGGCTCTTTTGTATTTAACCCTTCTTAAAGGTGCATGACTGTTAACAAGCTATAAAATAAAATGCGCAAAAACATATTGTGGGATGTCTGTCTGTATGTGAAATAAAAATAAATTTGTCCCGAGTAACAAGGTTAGTAGGACCATCTTATATGAGCCAATCTTATGTTCATATAAATATCATTTATCAGAACATGTATATTACAAATTCACATACACTTTTTAAGTGAAAAAGGCCGTAATTAGAACTTAGATACCTTGTTTATTAGTTACCTGACGCCTTGAACGACAGATTAATTATTATGATGGTTCAGGTAATAACAGCCCGAAAGATAAATTAACTTCAGCAAAGTAAGATATCAAACCTACGTTAAATGTCATATAGTATGGTTTAAAGTTTTGTTTTAGAAATTTAGGCCCCTCATTAATTTGAGCATCTTTTTCTATCTACTTTAAAATATATACATCTTGAGGGGTCCTTTTTTAAACTAGAATCTCCATAAAGCTTCTCACTTGCCGTACATGTTACTAAATCTGGATCACAAGATATTAGGGCATTGAAACGGAAGCCAAACAAATTATTGTTGTGCGACAAAAAATAATGGTCAGTGAATCATTTAGTATATTATTCTACCAAATAGTACATTTAATAAATGACTATTTATTTATTTAAATAAAATTTTTGGACTAAAAACTGGTCAATTCTAATTTTTTTTTTCAAAATAATAATGGTAACAAAATCTGTTTGATTTTTTCCTCTGGTTATTTTAAATATAAAACTAGATATGCACTTTGGTCTATTTAACAAATTATTTTATGCATATACTTTATACAGGGCATTCAATTTAGTAAACTACTAGCACTTACATCCGAGAATATTTCTGAACATCTTTTCCAGTGATGAGCTATTATACTTGGAGGTAAATGTACTTCTTGAGTGTCTTCAAATGCAAATTGACTTGAGGTTAGTTTATCCTAAAAATAAAAATACGGCTTTACGGAGTACTATCCATACTCCAGAGAACAACCTGAAACGTCAACATACACACCTTAAAGCATATAAAATCTGAATGCATGAAATTTTAAAACTTAGTGAAAAAATTAAGATTTTTTAATCTTTGTGTAGGTCAAGGTATAATCATCGCTCGGTTCTTTATCGACTCGCCTTCAGTTTCCAAAAAAAAAAAATTTTTTTTTTCTATAGCGTGCGAGACGAAGCAGCTGTTACAATTTGTTCCTAGAACGAAGTTCATGAGGTAAAATCATTTATAAAAATGAAAAATTCATGCAAATGGTACAATTGCTTCTTTTTCGCAATGTTACTAGTACTTTAACGTACTTTGGCCGTTCGGAAACAGCATTTAACTGGAGGTCTCCTTTGTCTGTAGTGAGAGGGTCGCCTACGTCCGTATCGGACATGGTACTTCGAGCAGAAGAAGAAGATTACCAACACAGGAAGAATTATATATATATATATATATATATATATATATATATATATATATATATATATATATATATATATATATATATATATATATATATATATATATATATATATATATATATATACGAGTGTAAGTGGGAAAAGGTTAAGGGGTCAGGCCACTTCAGAATTTTCAAAAAATCGATTTTTTTTAGCTAATATGTTACCTTGAAGGTCAATTGTATGGTGCAGGCATCCCCGATGAAAGATATAATGACATTTTCTACTGTAGAATGTTACGAAAATGCGTTTTCTCAAAACCGTAGTTTTTTAAATCGGGCTAAATGACAGCTGCGACAAATCTTTATCGATTCGCTTGAAATTTTGAGAGTAACTTTTCAGATACATTATCTAAGGGAAAGCTTACGGATTTTGCGATAAGTTATAAACTTCCTTGACAGTGTTTCGCGAGATTTTTGGGTGAAAAATTAACATTTTTTTTTTTCAAATATGCACGATTTTTCGGAAAAAAAACGATATTTTTAAATCGTTATCATTAGTTTCTGACATATGTTAATGAAAATTTTCTGGTTTTCTGTTCTAGGTTGAAATCCGCCTTGTGGTCTTGGATTTTCAAGAGGGTTTTGAATTAAGAAGATAAAAAAAAATATTTTTGTACACTTAAATATTTGTTTAATAAAGTACTTCAAATAAATTTTCGGCTTCTTTTATTATACTTTTGAAAAAACTTTCCTGGTACCTGAAGTGGGCTTACCCCTTAATTTAAGACGCGAAGTCAAAAATTAACATTTTAAGCACTGTTTTCTTTTCGTATTTCCACTTAACAAAAAGACTAACGATTTTCACCTATTAGGATTATCGTACAATTTCCACTTTCTATACAGAACAATTTTTTATCTACCCACGTCCCCGGTTTCAGCCAAAGCTGACGAACCATTTGTTTAAAGTTAATGTGAAAGAAGGTGTCTCAAATGTTGATTTTCAAATGATGTTACGTCTACAACTAACAGCTGGAACTGGTTATATTCACAGTAGAATCAAGTATTACACTTTCTTTTAAAACTCAAAGATGCAGAAATGCCCTTTGGCTTCCTGAGAATTATTTTACTGAAGTCATTAAGGGAAGAATTACAAGGTCAGTAATTGTTTTATTTTTTATATGTGTACTATTTGTAAAGTTAAAACCTATAAACTTGTGTGTAAAATGTTCGTGGCATGAGTTACGTGACTCTTTTTACCAAATTATATTTATGATAATGAAAATAATCTTTTTCTTAAGAAAGTTCCATGATATTTGGCAGGAAAGTACCGTAAAACTGAATCAGTTTAACATTTAAATATCTGTCAAAACAAGACGTTTTCTTTTGATTGATTGCAAATTCTATATTCCAAATCGTATTTTAATATTAGCAAATTATATACATATTACTTTTGAGCATAGGTAGAAGAACTTTTTTAAAACATCAAATCCCCCAACAGTGTTTAACTAGCCGGAACCCCCTTTCTTTGTAAGAACAAGCTGATCGCAAGCACATATTTTTTAAACTACACGCGGAGTTAGTTCTGGCTAATAAATGTTACCTTAGGCATCTTAATAGTACTTTAGTACATATAGAAGTAACAAATTATAAAGTTGAAGGCAATGAATGTTATTTACACAGTCACCATTCCGTCATTTAATCAATTTTGTTGTTATGAACAGTTTTAAAAATTTAGACATGGTGGCCCTGGAAATTTATTTGTGTAAAGAGAGGTAATATATATATATAACACATGGGCTGAAAAGTCCCGGGCCTAACAAAGAAAACACAGTTTTTTTGGTTCAAAATTAGCTTTATTCATCAACGTAATCTCCATCAAGAGCAACGCAATCATTCCAGCGCCGCTCTAACATTTCAATACCACTTTTGTAGAACGATTTATCTTTTGCCTCAAAATAGGCCTCAGTTTCAGCGATAACCTCTTCATTCGTGCGAAATTTCTTACCGGCGAGCATTTTTTTCAGGTCTGCGAACAGCCAGTAGTCGCTGGGAGCCAAATCTGGCGAATACGGTGGATGTGGGAGCAATTCGAAGTTCAATTCATGTGGTTTTGCCATTGTTTTGATTGACTTGTGACACGGTGCGTTGTCTTGATGAAACAAAATTTTTTTCTTTGCCATATGCGGTCGTTTCTTTGCAATTTCGGCCTTCAAACGCTCCAATAACGCTATATAATATTCACTGTTGATGGTATTTCCTTTCTCAAGATAGTCGATGAATATTACACCACGCACATCCCAAAATACCGAGGCCATAACCTTTCCAGCCGATTGTTGTGCTTTCGGGCGCTTTGGACGAGGTTCACCAGTTGCTGTCCACTCAGATGACGATCGTTTTGATTCCGGAGTGAAATGATGGATCCATGTTTCATCCATTGTCACATATCGACGCAAAAATTCCGGTTTGTTACGTTTAAACATGGCCAAACACTGCTCAGAATCATCAACACGTTCTTGTTTTTGATCAACAGTGAGCAAACGCGGCACCCACTTTGAACAGAGCTTTCTCATAGTCAAATGCTCATGCAATATAAAGCCAACACGTTCTTTTGATATCTTTACGATGTCAGCTAACTCATGCAACTTCACTTTTCGATCATTCAAAACGATTTTATGGATTTTTTTGATGTTTTTCTGGTGTTACCGCCTCATTTGGACGTCCACTGCGTTCTGCATCATCGGTGTCTCTACGACCACGTTTGAAGTCAGCAAACCAACGTTTTATTGTTGTTTCTGATGGAGCGGAGTCCCCATAACACTTTTCAAGCCATTGCTTCGCTTGAACGGTATTTTTTCCCATCAAGAAGCAGTGTAAAATTAAAACACGAAATTGTTTTTGATCCATTGTTTTGAAAATAACAAAAGTAGCGTCACTCTTAGCACAATAACTCACAAACTAATGAATAGAATATCATGAAATTTTAACAGCTGTCTTTTGAAGGTTAGTATTAACTGAAAAAAAGGTGACTGCAATAAAACTAGCGCCATCTATGTGTTAGGCCCGGGACTTTTCAGCCCATGTGTTATATATATATATATATATATATATATATATATAAATATACGAGGCTGGTTTGAAAAGTCCGTGCAAAAATAAAAACTACTTATGTGTTTGGGGTAAACCTTTTTTATTTTTCGACATAGTCTCCTTTTAGGCTTATACACTTCGTCCAACGATGTTCTAGTTTGTTGATCCCTTCCGAATAATAGGATTTGTCCATGTCTGTAAAATATCCATTAGTGTCTGCAATCACCTCCTCGTTTGAATAAAATCTTTGTCCCGCCAGCCATTTCTTCAAATTGGGGAACAAATAGTAGTCCGAGGGAGCCAAGTCTGGAGAATAGGGGGGATGTGAAACGAGTTGGAATCCTATTTCCATTAATTTTGCGACCACAACTGCTGAGGTGTGTGCTGGTGCGTTGGCGTGATGGAAAAGGACTTTCTTGTGGGCCAATCGCGGGCGTGTTTCTTGCAGCTCGGTTTTCAAACGGTCCAATAACGATGAATAATATTCACCTGTAATAGTTTTACCCTTTTCCAGATAGTCGATGAGGATTATCCCTTGCGAATCCCAAAAGACAGTCGCCATAACCTTTCCGGCCGAAGGAACGGTCTTCGCCTTTTTTGGTGCAGATTCCCCCTTGGTAACCCATTGTTTAGATTGTTGTTTGGTCTCAGGAGTATAGTAATGTATCCATGTTTCATCCACAGTGACGAAACGACGCTTAAAGTCCTCCGGATTCTTCAGCTGCAAACCATCCTTGCAACACTTCACACGATTCAGTTTTTGGTCAAGCGTGAGCAATCGCGGCACCCATCTTGCGGATAGCTTTCTCATGTCCAAATGTTTATGCAAAATATTATGTACCCATTCAGTCGAGATGCCCACAGCACTAGCAATCTCACGCACCTTAACTCTTCTGTCATCCATCACCAAATCATGGATTTGATCAATGATTTCTGGAGTCGTAACCTCCACAGGCCGTCCAGAACGTTCAGCGTCACTTGTGCCCATATGGCCAGTCCGAAAATTTTGAAACCACTTATAAACTGTTCTAATCGAAGGTGCAGAGTCACCATAATGTTTATCAAGCTTCTCTTTAGTCTCCTGATGCGTTTTGCCTTTCATAAAGTAATGTTTAATCACCACACGAAATTCTTTTTCGTCCATTTCTTGAAAATCACTCGACTTCCTTGATTCACACGAATGCCAAACACAAAGAAATAGACCAATATGGCTGAAACTTGGTGTGCGTTCATTCAAGAGATGCTACTAACTAAACATGACCTCGATACGCGCCGGTGGTGCCATCTCTCGGACTTTGCACGGACTTTTCAAACCAGCCTCGTATATATATATATATATATATATATATATATATATATATATATATATATATATATATATATATATATATATAGATAGATAGATAATAAATTATCCTTGGTTCTCTTAAATTACTTAGGCTTGGTAAACAATCACTGAACAAACAGATATGAGGCATAACAATAATTAACGGGCCATGTTACATAGCAGCTTTCGTGTGTTCCAGACAAAGGCTTTATTACGTTGAACTTTTTAGAAGTAATAATAATAATATCACTAAATCCCTCACGTAGCTGTTAACCAATAAGCAAAAAATAGAACGATAAACAATAAAGAGTGCGTTACCTAATATTTAAGTAACAGAATGACTGATAAAGTGCGTTTTCTGAAAATGTGACAAATAAAAAAATTATTCTAGAATTCATTACTAATGTTATGAGAGTTTTCTCTGCTCCAAAACAGTTTAGTGTCTGTTTTATGTAGTTACAAAGAGCTTTGCCATTTTATTTAGAGTTCGGTAACCACGAACTTTAAAAACTATTTCTTTACTTTAGGATATGCGTTTACAAATAAATAAAATTCAAACCAACAAACACAATTAAGTATGACATATGTTTTTTTAAATAAATCTATGGTACTATATATATATATATATATATATATATATATATATATATATATATATATATATATATATATATATATATATATATATATATATATATATCAGGGTTACAGGGAAAGTCGTCCTAGATAATTAAGGACGTTATAGTTTAGGTCGTTTCTGACCGATTTGACTCTATGACATGATGTCCTAAACTTAACCGTTTTCGAGATATTGAAGTTTAAAGATTTTCTAAAAAAAAACATTTTTTTTGGCTTTTATATCGATTTTTTTTTTTTTATTAGAGGTTCTCGAGTGCGATTTTTTGGTTATTTTTAGTTAGTCTGTATGTCAAGTATCAAAAATCATCAAACAAATTTGAACTAGTTACTAACAGTTTCAAATGGCGGCTTGTTAATGTTTCTAAATTACGAATTTTTACTAAGTGTTTCCTACTTTAAATCAATAAAGAGAAAAAAAAAAAATGTATGGAAGTTATTCTGCAAATTATTTTAAAAACTTTTACGTCTTTTAAGCTATCAAAAAAGTTATAATACTAGGAGTTTAATAGGAAAACTGTACACAGAATGACACCTAAAGCGGGCTCGGGTAGCAAAAGGTAAATTTTTAGTTCTAGGTGAAAATACGAAAAATACACAAATAAACCAAAAAACCTTGCTATTTAATATTTTTTATTAATTATAATTCATGTTCTATATGGTCGCCCCTATTTCTAACACAAATTCTCATTCTTTTTCTTAAATTACTTTTCACAACGCTGGTTGTGAGGTGCCGCCTCATTTCGTCAGCCGCATCAATTATTTTTTGTCTTAGCACATCCACGTTTTCGATAGGAGTCATCTGGTCGTATACGAGACTTTTCATGTGACCCCACACATAAAAATCCATCGGTGTTAGGTCTGGGCTTCTCCCCGGCCAAGGTATGGGTCCGCCTCTTCCAATCCATTTGTTGGGATAATTGTCATTGAGCCATGCACGAACACTTCCTCTGTAGTGAGCTGGGCAGCCATCGTGTTGAAAGTACATGTTTTGTCTCAAACCAATAGGTAGGTCTTCCATCAAATTAGGTAAATCGTTTCGCAAATTCAAATTATCTGGCAGGAAGAATGGCCCAACCAAATAATTTGAAATTATACCCATCCACACATTTAAGCTGAATCTTGTTTGTGATCCTTTCGTTCTTTTTTTGTTTGGGTTGCCTTCCTCTTTAGAAGCCCAATAGTGGGCATTGTGGTAGTTTGTAAGACCGTCTTTGTCGAATTTCGACTCGTCAGTCCATAGTATTTTCTTAAAAAAAGATGCATCTTCGACATCGGTATTGAGCATAAATCTGCAGAATTCTAATCGTCTCAACGGATCCCCTTCTTCAATGACTTGCACGGGCGTATAGTGGTAAGGGTGTTGCCCAACAGTATGCATTACAAACCATACTTTCCACTGCGAAATACCAAGCGGTTGTGCGACAACATTTGTAGATGTGGTTGGGTCCACCTCAAAGAGACGTCGTATTTCGTTTTCTTCGTCTTCGTCAAAGATACGTGGTCATCCCATGTCAGTCCGCCGTCTTTGTACGGAACCAGTTTCTCGTAGTCTTCGATAAGTTCCATCAAATACGCTAACATCAGGTACACGACGAGTAGGATATCGCAGTATGTATTCATCACGTGCACGCGACGACACTCCTTCGCAAAATCCGTAACACATTAGGATGTCAGCATATCCCTCGTTGGTATACGTTGCCATATTCACAAGCAGAGATCAAAATCCAGTTACGAGCCAATTCACACAGTCAGAAGATGAAACACAGATATTTTTGAAAAGCACGGTATAGCATATCTACCACGGACGAATCGCATGAGCAGACTAAAAATCATTCAATAATGTTTAGTGAACAGAAAATGTCACTCGCACAGAGAGTACCCCGACCGGAAAAAATGCTTACCCAACCCTTTTTATTGTTTGAAGGTGCAGGTAAACCGGTAATTGGTAGTATCTAGTATTAAACTCCATTTGGGGTAATTGGTAGTAGATTTTCAATAGATCCAGTAGATATTATACCGTTTTAGATAGCTAAAAAGACGTAAAAGTTTTTAAAATAATTTGCAGAATAACTTCCATACATTTTTTTTTTCTCTTTATTGATTTAAAGTAGGAAACACTTGGTAAAAATTCGTAATTTAGAAACATTAACAAGCCGCCATTTGAAACTGTTAGACTAACTAAAATTATTTCAAATAATTTTTTGATGATTTTTGATACTTTGACATACAGACTAACTAAAAATAACCAAAAAATTGCACTCGAGAACCTCTAATAAAAAAAAATCGAACATCATATAAAAGCAAAAAAAACATGTTTTTTTAGTCATACAATAAATAAAACATAAAAAATCTTTAAACTTCAATATCTCGAAAAAACACTTTCGCAAAATAAATGTTTGGGGCCAAAAAGCCTGTCCCAAAAAATATAAGATCCTGGTAAAATTTTTGCCGTTTTATGTGGGCAATATAAAAATTCCGACCTTTAGTTTATGATAAGTTGCAGAGATGGACTTAAGAATTTTATTCATTAATACAAATAAATAAAATTATAAGTGTTTTTGGAGATGCATGTAAAAACAAATGGGTAAGAAGTACAAATATACAGTTTGAATGAATGGGGTTTACAAGAGGGGATATATTGTATAAATAAAAATATATTTTAACTTAAGTCTAATTCGGTTTCACTATCACTGTCAGCTGAGGTAATTAGCAGAGGTTCTATATTATTTACATAAATATATCAATCTTCAACTTTAACAATGTGCTAAATGGATTCTTCCAACTTTCACAGGGTATATCATTTTTTTACTAATTCAACCACTGACACGCTTAAAGTAGGAGAAATATTTTGTGCCCTTATTTTTGATTTAACTTGATGCCAAATATGTTCAATGTTTATAACTAAAGTAAAAAAAATGCCATTTTATAACATATATTCCTGTATTTCCGATTTGATGTTGGCTGCATTAGGAACCTTATTTAGTAGGCGACTATGGTAACTTGCATTGTCCATAACTATAACACTCTGTTCGGGAACATTTGGCAAAAGGGAATTTTGAAACCAATTTTCAAAAAGTTCTGCGGTCGTGTCTTCGTGATAGTCCAAACTAGAATCTTTTAGGTTTTTTACAGATAATAGTAGGCAATTTGAAACCCAGCCCTTTTCAGATCCAGCGTGCAAAATGGTTATTCGTTTACCTTTATTTGAAGGTGCGTTAGTCTGACATTTTATACTACTGTCAAGCCACCCTTTTTGCACAGTGTCATGGGTATCGAACCATGTTTCGTCAAGGTAAATTATTGGCCAATTCTCTGATCGATACTTTTTAATTTCTTGTAAGTAAATATAACGCAAGATTCGTAATCTTTGTGACTCCATCACTACTTGCCTTTTGTTGATTTTTCGGAACGTGAATCCCATTCTTAAGAGAATTCTGTGAAGGGTTGATCGGCCACAATGTATTTTGGTCCCGTCCTGCACCAGTCTTAATTTTATTTTGTCTAGTGTCGGCACCAACTGCTCTTCATACATAGAATATATTTTTATCCTGATGACGTCTTTTTCACAATCGTCTACATGATGCATTTGACAATCTTTCCGTTTTTTCGTGTTTCTGAGTGATGGTTTTCCTACAATACCCTTAATCGTAAAAATTGGGGTTTTGGTTAGTTCACTGGTTTCTTGCAAAGCACTTCGTTTATTCAAATTTCTTTTTACCAAACTGTCGTGAACATTTTTCACCACTTGTTTAGCGTCAAGTGATAAATGTTTTCTCTTGCGATAGCCACTATTGCATTTTTCGGCCGCCACATAATTAAAATAGAACCGTTACGTTGTAAGTTGTAAGTAAAACTAAAAATAAAAGTAATAAAAAGTATGTTTCGAATCTTAATGGGAACCTGTGGTCATTAGGCCTATATTATCAAATACTTAAAGGGCTCCAAACCGGGTTGCCAGGTCGTAAATACATAGGTAAAAATAGATCTAATATGATTGCAGGTGCTAGTGAGGGCGGTATACAAAGTAACTAAAATAAAAATACGTTTATCGTAATGCCTGTCAACTATACACAAAACCTTAATAGGGCCGTTTATTGCCCCATTGAAAAAGCAAAAAGGTAGGATGTTATATCTTGGAATTTACCATTAACAAAGATTGCTACTGCCATAACGTATTATCGTCACGCCTCATCTCATATTATTGATTGCCAATATATTATATACCCAAATATCGAAGGTAATTTAAGCGACAAATGCAACAGGCCTAAAGCATTTAACTATAAATTGAAAAAAATCAAATATATTTACCACATATGATCTAAAAAGCTTATTACCTTGACTGTTGAAATGCGTGTATTGTTCCATTTTTCTAAATTAATGTCCTGATTAGACCATTCTGGAAAAGGCAAAGAATCAGGATCGGTACCGTCCAGTACAGGAGTTATTATACTGGGTTCTTCAGTATTATATGAAAAATTTTCTATTTTTGGTTTTTGCGAACGCTGCTTCGACATATTTCTTATTGACAGAAATAAATGTCATTAAAAAAAGCTTTTTGGTTAGTCTAGGTGTAAATAGGTGTGCTTAACAGACTGAAAAGGTACATACGTTGATTGTTTTTAAAATAAAAAATTTTTATATGTGACCTGGAAATTTTGTTTTTTTTTTATATGATAAATTATTAAAGGTAATGATAAAATATTGCTTATATTTCTTAAATTTTTTTTACATGTAAAAGTCAAAGCTTTTTTGAAAATATTAGATAAAATAATACTATATGTAATATTATTTTATGTTCATTGTTTACACGTAGACTGAAAAAGTTTTTAGTCTACACATAGGTGTCGCCCAAGCTTTCATTTTTTCAAAAAATCCATATGATGTTTTTTAAGAAGTACCAACCTTCCAACAATACGTGTCAAAATTTCATGACGTTTTGACGATTAGTTTACAAGTTACAGTGGTTTTAATGACGCTACTATATTTTCAAAACAATGGAAAAATCGAAAATTTCGTGTGTTGATTAAACACTATTTTTTGATGGGACGTTTTTGAAAAAATACCGTTCAAGCAAAGCAGTGGCTTGATAAGTGTCATGCGGATTCTGCCCCTGGAAAATCACTCATCATTTACTGATATGCTGCATTTAAACGCGGTCGTACAGATACAAACGATGCTGATTTTATGTTCATTGTTAACACGTAGGCTGAAAAGTTTTTGGTCTACACATAGATGTCGCCCTTTTCAAAAAATCCATATGATTTTTAGCAAGTACCAACTTTCAAACGATACGTGTCAAAATTTCATGACGTTTCAACGATTAGTTACAAGTTACAGTGGTTTTAATGACGCTACTTTTGATATTTTCAAAACAACGCAAAAAATCGAATTTCGTGTGTTGATTAAACACTATTTTTGATGTGAAAAATACCGTTCAAGCAAAGCAATGGCTTGATAAGTGTTATGGGGACTCTGCCCCTGAAAAATCACTCACCATTTACTGAATTAAACGCGGTCGTACCGATACAAATGATGCTGAATGCTCTCGACGCCCAAATGAGTTAGTTACACCGGGATGACCTTAAAGTGAAATTGCTTGAGATAGTTGACACCCTAAAGATATCAAAAAAACGTGTTGGTCATATTTTGCATGAACATTTTGGTATGAAAAAGCTGTGTTCGAAATGGGTTCCCGCGTTTTCTCGCAGTGAACCAAAAACAATAACTTGTTGATAATTCAAAGCGCTGCTTGGACCTGTGTAAGCGCAATAAAAAGGATTTTTTCATGCGATATAGGACAAGGGATAAAACATGGATCCACCACTACACACCGGAATCAAATCGGCAGTCAGTTGAATGGACAGCATCTGGTGAAAACCGCCCGAAGGGACTAAAGACATAGCAGTCGGAAGGCTTTGGCCTCTGTATTTGGGGAAGCGCATGGAATAATTTTTATCGACTATGCTGAGAAGGGAAAAATCATCAATAGCGAATATTATATAAAGTTATTGGTGAGTGTGAAGGCAGAAATCGCAAAGAAGCGGCCCCAAATGAACAAGAAAAGAGCGCCCTTTCATCAAGACAATGCACCGTGTCACAAGTCAATCGTTACGATGATAAAATTGCATGAATTGAAACTCGAATTGCTTCTTCATCTACCGTATTCTCCAAATTTGGCCCCCAGCGACCATTATCTATTCATAGACCTCAAAAAATGTTCGCGGGAAAGGGATTTCGCTCCAACGAAGAAGTTATTGTCGAAACTGAGGCCTATTTTGAAGGCAAAGACTAATCCTTCTACAAGAAAGGTATAGAAATGTCAGAAAAGCATTGGACTGATTGTATCGCTCCTGAAGGAGACTAATTGATGAATAAAGTCGAATTTTGTACAAAAACAATGTTTTAAGTAACTAGACCAAAAACTTTTCAGCCTACGTGTTAGTCATCATAAACGCAATTTTCAGAAAAAGATATAATGGTTTTGAGATGTTATTATTATTTTTCTTGTCACCATTACGTCCCCGTGTGCAAATCTCAATATTATTCTCCCTCTTCTTAATTCCTGTAGCTTCATGTGGCAGTGTTATCCAGCCGGCTTGACTCTGGGCCAAGACTTTTACTTATTCCCCTGAGTTACCCTCTGCAGCTGCCGCCGCTTTGATGGTTCACCTTTATGTTTGTTTAAGGCGCCCTCTACGTTGTTGTGATTGTGGGTGGTCGTCAGGAGCCTCCCCCGCGTGATTTTGGACAGGTCTTCGAAGTGTGTGTCCAATCCATTTTCAAGCCTCTCCATGATTCCTGCGATGGCCATCTAGTTCTCTTTCAAAAGCTTGTCTTGCCAATTCTC
This sequence comes from Pachyrhynchus sulphureomaculatus, assembly GCA_019049505.1. Lineage (NCBI taxonomy): Eukaryota > Metazoa > Arthropoda > Insecta > Coleoptera > Curculionidae > Pachyrhynchus > Pachyrhynchus sulphureomaculatus. Next base: position 72,395,661 of record CM032452.1, on the reverse strand, counting down.
TGGGATGTGCCGGTATGAAAAATTCATAAACACTTTCCGCCTTCTCTTATTTCCTATACCAGCTTCCAAGTCTCGCAGGCATTTAGCAAGACGGTATTACGTTTGTTCGAAGCTTTACATTCCTGGATATTTCAGGTGACATCCTAGGTTAAGTTTAAATTAGTCCTAATTTAAGTCTTGTTACATCCTAGTTTAAGTTAGCGTAAGTCTTAGTCTAAGGTAGTTTTAGTCTTAGTTCTAAGTCCTAGCTTTAAGAAACTTCATGTATATAACAAACACATTTCCTAGGTTAAGTTAGCATAGGATTCCTATTGTAAGAACTCAGGGTAAGACAGAGTAAGTTCAGTTATAGAAATTATGTTTGTATACTTTCACAAATTATAAGAAAGAGGCCTGGCCTAACTTAGAATCCAATAAAGACAGTGACCGATTTTAGGTGACATCTAGACCGGACTTAACTGTGCAAAGGTTTCTTCTGACATTTTTTAGACGGTTGTCGACATCTTGTTCTGCGCCCCGATCGTCATTCACTTCGCTTTCCTGATAAATGAAAGTGTCGCCGTCGTCAATATTCTATATATATATATATATATATATATATATATATATATATATATATATATATATATATATATATATATATATATATATATATATATATATATATATATATATATATATATATATATATATATATATATATATATATATATATATATATATATATATATATATATATATATATATATATATATATATATACAATGTGTCCCAAAAAGGTTTATACAAATGGAGAAAAAGTTCATATTACATATTACAAAAATTTATTCTCGATAAAAAGTTCTGCATTACATGGAAAATCATAATCAAGCATCAAAAGTTTAAAATATTTGATGGTATACAGGGAAAATAAAAAATAATCATTTATAATTTTCAAAATAAAATGATATTAGCACAAATTTATTATGTATATAATTGTTGCAAATCAGATAAGAAGGTTATCAAATTTTTAACAAAAATATGATACAATCGAAATCAGAGCACTAGTTTTTAATTAATTTCGTTTTCCTTTATTCAATGAATAATCCGACAATTACTGACGTGTTTACTGGAGTTTTTTTTTTTAATTTTTAACTAGGAAGGCCACAAATCTAAACGTGAGCTTAATTTTTAAGTTCCTATTATGATTTTCAATTAATATTTTGCTCAGTATTTAAATTTTAATTACACTTTACTCTTAACTATAAAGCATTATGTTTATTTTCCCTATATACCACCTAATATTTTAAACTTTTGATACTTGATTATGGATGTATATATATATATATATATATATATATATATATATATATATATATATATATATATATATATATATAATTTCGGATGGTTGTAGCTTCTACTTGATGGAATTCATTATAAATATATAATAAAAGACCGTTTTTAGTCAATTTCCACTGGTTTATTTATAATTGTAATGACGCGTTTCGCTCTCGATGCAGCTTCTTCGCATCTACATTTTACACTGTCAAGTTGGGTTTAATGTTTACAATTTTATATTATTTCTTAATTATAATATTACACCTATTTAAATTATATTGATAGTATTGGAAAACCCACACAGACATGGTATTAGGAGAATAAATTCAATAATAGTGAATTATTGCGCTCAACGACCAGGTAGATTTAAACAATTCACCATTATTGAATTTATTCCCCTAATACCATGTCTATGTGGGTTTTCCAATACTATCATTATAATTTAAATAAGTGTAATATAATTAAGAAATAATATAAAATTGTAAACATTAAACCTAACTTGACAGTGTAAAATGTAGATACGAAGAAGCTGCATCGACAGCGAAACTCGTCATCACAATCTATAATATATATAAAATGCAACGTCTCTCTGTCTGTCTGTCCATTAGTGCGCTTATCACTGGAGAACCATTTATCCGATTTACGTCCTTTTTTTTTTAAAACATACATATGTTCTCTGGCCAGGTTATAGGCTATGGAATGAGCAGTGACGTAAAATCGTAAATGAAGTCAGAAAAAAGTTTGACGCTAGCGCGTTCCCTTGCAATACACAGCCTAAACCATTAAATATGGAACAATCTTATGTAGCAGAGAATATCTATAATCTATAACATATATAAAATGGAATGTCTCTCTGTCTTTCTGTCCATTAGTGAGTTTATCACGCGAGAACCACTTATCCGATTTACGTGTCTTTTTTTAAATTCATTCATATATTCTTTGGCCAGGTTATATAATAATAATAATAATCTATATCTATAATATATATAAAATGCAACGTCTCTCTGTCTGTCTGTCCATTAGTGCGCTTATCACTGGAGAACCATTTATCCGATTTACGTCCTTTTTTTTTAAAACATACATATGTTCTCTGGCCAGGTTATAGGCTATGGAATGAGCAGTGACGTAAAATCGTAAATGAAGTCAGAAAAAAGTTTGACGCTAGCGCGTTCCCTTGCAATACACAGCCTAAACCATTAAATATGGAACAATCTTATGTAGCAGAGAATATCTATAATTTATAACATATATAAAATGGAATGTCTCTCTGTCTTTCTGTCCATTAGTGAGTTTATCACGCGAGAACCACTTATCCGATTTACGTGTCTTTTTTTAAATTCATTCATATATTCTTTGGCCAGGTTATATAATAATAATAATAATCTATATATCTATAATATATATAAAATGCAACGTCTCTCTGTCTGTCTGCCTGTCTGTCTGTCTGTTAGTGCGCTTATCCCTCGAGAACCACTTATCCGATTTACGTGATTTTTTAAATTCATACATATGTTCTCGGACCAGGTTATAGATATATATTTTATTACATCTATAACATATATAAAATGCAACGTATCTCTGTCTGTCCGTTAGTGAGCTTATCACTGGAGAACCACTTATCCTATTTACGTGCTTTTTTTTAAACATGCTAAACCATTAGATATGGAACAATATATAGCAAAGAATATCTATAATATATATAAAATGCAACGTCTCTCTGTCTGTCTGTCCGTTAATGCGCTTATCACTGGAGAACCACTCATCCGATTTACGTGTTTTTTTTTTTAATTCATACATTTGTTCTCCGGCCAGGTTATAGGATATATATTTTATTACGTTAGGTGACATAAGGAATAAACAGTGACGATAATAGTAAATCAAGTCGGAGATAAGTTTGCTGCTAGCACGTTCTCTTGCAATTCACTGCCTAAAGCATTAAACATAGAACAATATCATGTAGCAAAGAATATAATATATAATATATATAAAATGCAACGTCTGTCTGTCTGTCCGTTAGTGCGCTTGTCACTCGAGAACCACTTATCCGATTTACGTGTTTTTTTTTTTTTAATTCATGCATTTGTTCTCTGGCCAGGTTATCTATAATCTTCTATCTAGAATATATATAAAATGCAACGTCTCTCTGTCTGTCTGTCTGCGTGTCTCTCTACTTGTCTGTCTGTTTGTCCGTTAGTGCGTTTATCACTTGAGAACCACTTATCCGATTTATGTGTTTTTATAAATTTATACATATGTTATATATAATTTAATATATGCCTAGATAATGGGAGATAAGACGAGATAATGAGAGATAAGGAGAAATAATGGGAGATAAGTCGAGATAAGCCGCGATAATGGGAGATAAGGTAAGATAATGGGAGATAAGTATAAATAATGGGAGATAAGGAGAAATAATGGGAGATAAGCAGAGGTAAGTCTAGGTAATGGGAGTAATGGCGAGATTATGGGAGATAAGGAGAAATAATGGGAAAGGAGAAATGTTGCGAGATAAGTCGAGATAAGCCTAGATAACGGGAGATAAGGTGAGATAATGGGAGATAAGGAGAAATAATGGGAGATAAGGAGAAATAATGGGAGATGAGCAGAGATAAGCTTAGATAATGGAAATTATGTAGAGATAATGGGAGATAAGGAGAAATATTGGGAGATAAGGGAAAATAATGGGAGAGATTTTATTAGTTGGGTAACACAAGGAATAAGCAGTGACGATAGTAGTGAATCAAGTCCACGCGAGCGGAGCCGCGGGCCCGGCTAGTTATAAATAAACCAGTGGAAATTGACTAAAAACAGTCTTTTATTATATATATATATATATATATATATATATATATATATATATATATATATATATATATATATATATATATATATATATATATATATATATATATATATATATATATATATATATATATATATATATATATATATATATATATATGTATATATATATATATATATATATATATATATATATATATATGTATGTGTGTGTGTGTGTGTGTATGTGTGTGTGTGTGTGTGTGTGTGTGTGTGTGTGTGTGTGTGTGTGTGTGTGTGTGTGTGTGTGTGTGTGTGTGTGTGTGTGTGTGTGTGTGTGTGTGTGTGTGTGTGTGTGTGTGTGTGTGTGTGTGTGTGTGTGTGTGTGTGTGTGTGTGTGTGTGTGTGTGTGTGTGTGTGTGTGTGTGTGTGTGTGTGTGTGTGTGTGTGTGTGTGTGTGTGTGTGTGTGTGTGTGTGTGTGTGTGTGTGTGTGTGTGTGTGTGTGTGTGTGTGTGTGTGTGTGTGTGTGTGTGTGTGTGTGTGTGTGTGTGTGTGTGTGTGTGTGTGTGTGTGTGTGTGTGTGTGTGTGTGTGTGTGTGTGTGTGTGTGTGTGTGTGTGTGTGTGTGTGTGTGTGTGTGTGTGTGTGTGTGTGTGTGTGTGTGTGTGTGTGTGTGTGTGTGTGTGTGTGTGTGTGTGTGTGTGTGTGTGTGTGTGTGTGTGTGTGTGTGTGTGTGTGTGTGTGTGTGTGTGTGTGTGTGTGTGTGTGTGTGTGTGTGTGTGTGTGTGTGTGTGTGTGTGTGTGTGTGTGTGTGTGTGTGTGTGTGTGTGTGTGGTGTGTGTGTGTGTGTGTGTGTGTGTGTGTGTGTGTGTGTGTGTGTGTGTGTGTGTGTGTGTGTGTGTGTGTGTGTGTGTGTGTGTGTGTGTGTGTGTGTGTGTGTGTGTGTGTGTGTGTGTGTGTGTGTGTGTGTGTGTGTGTGTGTGTGTGTGTGTGTGTGTGTGTGTGTGTGTGTGTGTGTGTGTGTGTGTGTGTGTGTGTGTGTGTGTGTGTGTGTGTGTGTGTGTGTGTGTGTGTGTGTGTGTGTGTGTGTGTGTGTGTGTGTGTGTGTGTGTGTGTGTGTGTGTGTGTGTGTGTGTGTGTGTGTGTGTGTGTGTGTGTGTGTGTGTGTGTGTGTGTGTGTGTGTGTGTGTGTGTGTGTGTGTGTGTGTGTGTGTGTGTGTGTGTGTGTGTGTGTGTGTGTGTGTGTGTGTGTGTGTGTGTGTGTGTGTGTGTGTGTGTGTGTGTGTGTGTGTGTGTGTGTGTGTGTGTGTGTGTGTGTGTGTGTGTGTGTGTGTGTGTGTGTGTGGGTGTGTGTGTGTGTGTGTGTGTGTGTGTGTGTGTGTGTGTGTGTGTGTGTGTGTGTGTGTGTGTGTGTGTGTGTGTGTGTGTGTGTGTGTGTGTGTGTGTGTGTGTGTGTGTGTGTGTGTGTGTGTGTGTGTGTGTGTGTGTGTGTGTGTGTGTGTGTGTGTGTGTGTGTGTGTGTGTGTGTGTGTGTGTGTGTGTGTGTGTGTGTGTGTGTGTGTGTGTGTGTGTGTGTGTGTGTGTGTGTGTGTGTGATGTGTGTGTGTGTGTGTGTGTGTGTGTGTGTGTGTGTGTGTGTGTGTGTGTGTGTGTGTGTGTGTGTGTGTGTGTGTGTGTGTGTGTGTGTGTGTGTGTGTGTGTGTGTGTGTGTGTGTGTGTGTGTGGTGTGTGTGTGTGTGTGTGTGTGTGTGTGTGTGTGTGTGTGTGTGTGTGTGTGTGTGTGTGTGTGTGTGTGTGTGTGTGTGTGTGTGTGTGTGTGTGTGTGTGTGTGTGTGTGTGTGTGTGTGTGTGTGTGTGTGTGTGTGTGTGTGTGTGTGTGTGTGTGTGTGTGTGTGTGTGTGTGTGTGTGTGTGTGTGTGTGTGTGTGTGTGTGTGTGTGTGTGTGTGTGTGTGTGTGTGTGTGTGTGTGTGTGTGTGTGTGTGTGTGTGTGTGTGTGTGTGTGTGTGTGTGTGTGTGTGTGTGTGTGTGTGTGTGTGTGTGTGTGTGTGTGTGTGTGTGTGTGTGTGTGTGTGTGTGTGTGTGTGTGTGTGTGTGTGTGTGTGTGTGTGTGTGTGTGTGTGTGTGTGTGTGTGTGTGTGTGTGTGTGTGTGTGTGTGTGTGTGTGTGTGTGTGTGTGTGTGTGTGTGTGTGTGTGTGTGTGTGTGTGTGTGTGTGTGTGTGTGTGTGTGTGTGTGTGTGTGTGTGTGTGTGTGTGTGTGTGTGTGTGTGTGTGTGTGTGTGTGTGTGTGTGTGTGTGTGTGTGTGTGTGTGTGTGTGTGTGTGTGTGTGTGTGTGTGTGTGTGTGTGTGTGTGTGTGTGTGTGTGTGTGTGTGTGTGTGTGTGTGTGTGTGTGTGTGTGTGTGTGTGTGTGTGTGTGTGTGTGTGTGTGTGTGTGTGTGTGTGTGTGTGTGTGTGTGTGTGTGTGTGTGTGTGTGTGTGTGTGTGTGTGTGTGTGTGTGTGTGTGTGTGTGTGTGTGTGTGTGTGTGTGTGTGTGTGTGTGTGTGTGTGTGTGTGTGTGTGTGTGTGTGTGTGTGTGTGTGTGTGTGTGTGTGTGTGTGTGTGTGTGTGTGTGTGTGTGTGTGTGTATGTATATATATACGAACTTTGAAACCTTATTAAAAAATTTGTCTTCTTAGCATTTATTTACATATTTACTTAAAAACTCGCTGAAGTACTTCCCTAGCAAACCAGAGAGTTCCAAAATTGTTTCTAAATTTGACAATCTTTCAGGGAATCTAAGGTTTACAATTCGATATTTCAAATGAAACTTCATAATAACAATCACTAAGGTTATTAAGTAAATAAATAACATAAAAACCTTTTTGAAATAGGTGCCTTCTGTTTTGAATTAGTGTTACCCTAAAAATTTGTTCAAGGTAAGAAAGAGTATTTATAATTTGTTGCTTTATTAACTAATTAAGAATTTATTTAACCTTAGTTCTACAACTTTATTGTGTTAAACAACGTATTCACGAAACGTAAATTAACTATGTCCATCTAAATCTATTTTGTTATCCATGGACTGGAAACTCAAGAACAAATCACCAATTTACATAAAAATTCATTATTTATTTCATTTAGTTTGAACAATTGACAAAATTGGAAACTGTCCCGAAGTACTTTTTCACGAAGATAGTAATATCCCCAGCTTTCTGTCGAAATTCAAAGTTATAGCCTTTGTAAAGTTTCTTGAGAAAAATAAAGGGTATAAAAGCACACCTTACGTTTAGATGTACCACAAAAAATGAGGCACAGTAGTAGTTAAGACAAGGATATATTAAAAAAATATATTATAACTATAAGAAATGTATATTTAAATATAATTTTGAAAAAAAAACATTTCTTTAATTCCTTAAAACAAATTTAACTTTTACCCCATTTCTAGGTCTTAGTATCATATCAAGAACCAGAACTAAAGTTTCTGATGTATCAACTGGCTCTAAAATAAATTTTTTTATTAAGCCACATATTGCTGCCTTCATCTCTAGCATTGCAAAACGCTGCCCTAAAAAACATAAAATTATTTAAAGTCTAGAAATTTGCACATGCAAAATGATCAACAAAGATTCCATGAATGCTATATTCCATGCCTTTCCTCCTACGACTATAGTTTCTGAGCCCATACTCTTCATCAGGTAGGCTTTAGGCAACGGTATCGATCGTGAAGATCCGAGTACCGTGGACAGTCAAGTTAGAATGACTCTCGCTGGCTTATAGCAATCATGGTACCTTAAATAAACGAGATACTACTCGTTGGGCAAGATACAGACCCTTGCGCCATCTGTTGAGATTTTCGAACTTCGAAAAACTGCTCCAGGTGTCTCCATCCGATGCCTCCTCCTCTCCAGGTGTCTCCATCCCTCTCTAGTCTCTCTCTAGTACTTCCTTGTTGATTCCTGATCTCCAGCTTTGGCGTGGTCTTCCTCGCTTTCTTTTTCCATGAGGGTTCCGATTTAAAATCTTTTTAGGTAGTCGGTCTTGTGACATTCTCTGTACAAGTCCGTACTATACCAACTGTTGGGTTCTGATTTCGTCCACTATATCGTGCTTTATTTCTAAAGCTCGTCTTATCGTGCCATTTGGTATACGGTCTTTTCTGGATTTTCTGGCTACTCGTCTCCAGAAATCCATTTCTGTAGCTTTTAGTATTTTTTCTGTTCTTTCCTTCAATGGCCACACCTGGGAGCTGTAAGTTATTATACTTTTCACTATTGAGTTGTAAATTCTCTTCTTATTTTCAATGGTTATGTTTTTGTCCAATAGTATACTATTAAGCATTGCAATCGCTTTTCTTCCTTGGATATTCCTCTCGAATATTGCTTCTTCCAGTGTTCCATCCCTAGATATTCTCGTTCCCAAATATTTATAACTGGCACAGTGTTTGATGGTGTGTCCTGTGGCCAGTTTCAAGTCCTGCTGTTGTCCTCCAACGCACATGTACTCGGTCTTTTTAATATTGACTTCTAGGCCCCATTTTTCATATTCCTCCATAAGTTTTCGTGTCATGTATTCCATATCATCGATGTCCTGAGCGACTACTACCTGGTCGTCTGCAAATGATAGCGTGTACAATGTAGTATCGTCATCCAGTGGTAATCCCATACTGCTGCATTTCCTTTTCCAGTTCTTCAGTGCACTCTCCAAATAGATTTTAAATAGCGTTGGGGATATACAGCAGCCCTGTTTGAGACCCTTTGTGACCTGGAACCCTGTTGTTATACCATATTTGGTTTTCACACTCCTTCTTGCGTCTTGGTATAAGGATTTTACGGCTTTAATTATTTCGGTGCTTACATTACTCTGTTGTAGTGTTTCCCACAATCTCATTAGGGGCACGCTGTCGTAGGCCTTTTTTAAATCAACAAACAAGACATGGACTTCCTGATCAAATGCGGTTTTCTTTTCTAGGATTTGAGTCAGTGAGAAGAGATGGTCTATTGTGGATCTTCCTGCTCTAAAGCCTGCCTGTTCTTCAGCTTCTACGTCCTCGTATTCCGTTTCTATTCTATTTTTAAGTATTTTTCCGTATATTCTGCTAATAGATCCTGTGACCGTTATTCCCCTATAATTATCGCAATTATTTTTGTCTCCTTTCTTATGAATTGTTGATATGTATGATATTTTTCCATTCCTCAGGTACTTCTGATGTGTTAATGCATCTTTGGAATAAGTTCCTCAAAGCGCTAAATAGCTTTTCAGTTCCGTATTTTACTATCTCTCCTGGGATGTTTCCTGGTCCTGGAGCTCTACCATTTTTTAGCATTTTACATACTTCTTTAACTTCTGATGTTGCTATCCTTATTGGGGATCCTCGTATAACTATATTTGGGTTTCCATGTTGAGTACTTTTGAACTCTGGTCTATCTTCTGTTAGCATATTTGTAAAATATTGGTTCCATTTTTCTGGCGTTATTGGTGAGAAGATTTCTCTTTTCCGTTCTGTTCTCATATTTTTAAGAAGTCTCTAGCTTTCTGTGCTTTTTCTTCCTCCTATGTAAGTGTTGAGTCTTGAGCATGTCTTTTCCCATTGGTTGTTCTTTTTGTCACTAATCATTTTGCGTACTCTAGCTCATAATATAATTTTGGAAATTGTAATACACACAAAATAATATTAGCTTATAATAATAGTAATAATAATTATAGTTCGTGGAAGAGTTTTTCAGACATATACGTATACAGTTCAGATTAGGCAAATGCTATATTATAAATATTACTGGATATATCGGAAACATGGAACATTAAACAAGCCGACAAGAAACAAATCGATTCGTTTGAGATGTCGACATATCGACGAATCCTCAGAGTATCATATACCAAACACCGTACTAATCTATCTATTCTTGAACAGCTTAGTATAAATGACCTACTTTCAAATAGAATTAATAGACAGTATCTGAAATATTTTGGTCACATTGTGAGGAAAATGGAAACCATGGAAAAGCTCGTAGTAACGGGGAAGGTAGAAGGTCTTCAACAAGATGGTCCGACCAAGTAAGATCTCTCCTTGGTATGGGTATGCACGAGTCAGGTCGCGCAAGATCAAGATGCCTGGAGAATGACTATTGAGGCAGCAACGGCATAGTAAATGAGCAGCGAAGAGTTTAAACACTTCTCACTAAGGCACGGAATCACCACCTTTGGAGCACCATTGAAAAAACAACGCTACCTAGGCATCAAGGACGATGGGAAGTGGTAGATACAAGCAAGCAACTCGATCAACCAATAACATATATATGCACATATTTTAAAAAGGTTGACCAAATGACAATATACAAAGCAGATGATCTCTCTTTACAGCTAAAAGGATATAAAATACGCTCTCACCACCAAACAGACTGACATAGTCAGTAAGTTCGTAAAACCTCTTCAAAAATTTTTTCGCAATTAAGTCACTCAGGAAAATATCGACACAGCTGGGTTGAACTACTAGATGGGGTAAGAATAGACGGACGCTAACTATACTGTCTGCTATGAGAGACATGCCGTTATTCTAAATAGAATCTATCTGAAATGCTTCGTTTGCGACCGCTATGGAATGGTGACATGAATTTTAAACATCATAAGACAATACTGCATATGACAGGAGATGGCCAGGCATTTGAATTATTAGTGCATAGAGATAGACCTATATTTGCTAACAACCATTACGAATTGGCAGAGAAATTAAAGTTTTTGGAAGTGGACAATTATAAATATGCACCGTATCTAATTCCTAAAAACACCGATTACAAGCTCTACTTGGACCGAATTGTTGCTGGTCAAGCAGTCACACACAATAGATTAGACCTAGTATTGTGGATAAAACTTTCAAACACCCTATAGTAATGGACATGGCCAGCCTAAATGGGAGTAAGAAGAAGAAGACAGTGCGTCAAATATATAGATTTGCAAGAGTAAATAGAAAGATTGTTATCTTCCTATTTGCGAACAAAAAGAGTCTAAATGATTTTCATAATGCTAGTAACAACAGCAGTTATACCGACGAGTCTTATACAAAATCTTTTAACCTTAGTGAACATTTGTACAACGCTGTGCAGATAGCAGGGTTACACGCACGGACTGTCTGGAAATTCAGACTTCCGTAAAGTTCAATCCTTATAATATCAAAGCATACCTGGAGTATTACCAGCGGATGTGAAAGTATGTGATAAACTTTACATAAAGCCGTGGAATCTAGTCAAAGCTAGTGAGCGATTTAATAATGAACTTTAAAGAAATATCGTCATCGAGCCATTGAACAACGCTGTCTATTGCATTGCTTCAGAAATACTACCACAAAAATTAATTTAGTGATACAGATATCCTTATCAATCAATCATCTATATATATAGTCAGTCCAAAAAGTCTCCATACACCAGCTGCATTCTATACTATTTTTCTGTTATATTTAACTAATAATTGAGAAAACATGTTTAAATTAGTATTTGAAACTTAATCAACAAGGAGTAGTATTAAAAACAACTACGGAACATTTTATTTAGAGGTTACAAACAAAATTAATGTCAAAAAAGTCTCCATACACTCAAAAAAACATGTTATAATCAGCTGCATTTTATCAAGCTATCTATTGCTCGCTAAACTGAAAACAAATAAATAATTTTTGGCCATACTTTATAATCTGTCACATGTTGCTAGTAATTTTGCAGTGGGTTTTGAAAGTAGTATTAATAACCGGTCAAGTGCAAGTTAAACTTGCGCAATTAGTGTTCCGTACGTTGATTGCTTTTAAAATAAAAAAATTTTGTTACAGAGGTATAAAATGATCAGTGACTTCACAAAATACACCCCAAATGAGTTTTCAACAAAGTTTGTTTCTAATCTTTACTGAAATCTGATGACCTTGAAATTTTTGTTTTTTTTATATACCATATAAATTATTAAAGGTAATGCACTCGTGATAATTTTCGTTCAATCTACACCCCGTGGAGAATATTCCAGAATTTTTTCAAAATTTTTTGATAAGTACTTTTCGAGATAATGCCCGGGACAGCGATTTTTCGCGAATTTTTAAAAATAATACAAAGAAAAGTGCGCGCAAGTATAATATTATATATATATTTTTTACTCGTGTTTTCATAAGCTTTCATTTGACACCACACTCGATGACCTAGTAAAAAAATTTTTTTTTCACTTCCGACTTCACCCCCCAAAACTAACCCCTTAAATCAAAATTTAATTCTCAAAACTATATGGCTCTGATGAGGCCATCAATTCCTATATTATTACCAAATTTCACCTTTCTATGTCAAATAGTTTCGGAGAAAATCGGGTGTGACAGACAGACAGACAGACAGACAGACAGACAGACAGACACCGAAGTGATCTTATAAGTGTTCCGTACGGAACACTAAAAATGAGCGAGAGAAATTGTGAAATTCCATTTCAAGTTCGAAAGATCATAATTGGTTTGTGGAAAGATGGAAAATCGTACAGAAATATAGGAAAAATTGTTAAAAAGTCGCAAGCTACTATTCAGTACATTGTAAGCCAGTATAAACCAACGGGTTCCTATAAAATTCGACCACGCTCCGGCCGTCCCAAGAAACTGACTCCACGTGAAGAGGCCAGTATTGTTAGACAAATAATCATAGATCTCAAGAAAAGTGCGCCAAAATTAAAAGAAGAAGTACGGGAGCTATTTTCGAAAAATGTTTGTTCACAAACAGTGAGAAATTGTTTACAGAGGGCAGGCTATAAGGGGTGTGCAGTCAGGAAGAAGCCGTTAATTTCGGAAGCTAATCGCAAAAAGCGGTTAGCTTTTGCTAGGGAATACGTTACTAAACCTCCTGAATTTTGGGAATCCGTAATCTTTAGTGATAAAATTAAAATTAACCTGTCTGATGGTAGAACTAAAGTTTGGAAAAACAAGAATACCGCATTCGAAATTAAAAACATTTGTTCAACGGTGAGACAAGGAGGTAGCAGTGTTCTGCTTTGGGGATACATGTCGCTGGAGGGGTTGGAAATTTACATTTTATTAATGGTACCATGGATCAGCATATTTATCTGAACATTTTGGGAGACAATTTAAGAGAAAGTGTCCAAAAATTAGCACTCGAAAAAGATACATTTTCCAACAGGACAATGACCCGAAACATACCGCAAACTTGGTGCGGGAATAGATAATCCATAATGTGCGACAGCAGCTTCATACACCTTCCCAATCACCCGATGTTAACTCTATCGAGCATTTATGGAAGGAACTTAAGAATTAATAACCGGTCAAGTACAAGTTGAACTTGCGCAATTAGTGTTCCGTACGTTGATTGCCTTTAAAATAAAAAAATGTTGTAACGGAAGTATAAAATGATCAGTGACTTCACAAAACACACTCCAAATGAGTTTTTCAACAAAGTTTATTTCCAATCTTTAATGAAAATTGATGACCTTGAAATTTCTGTTTTTTTTTTATATACCAGATAAATTATTACAGGTAATGCACTCGTGATAATTTTCGTTCAATTTACACCCCGTGGAGAATATTCCAGAATTTTTTCAAAATATTTTGCTAAGTACTTTTCGAGATAAGGCGGGTGGACAGCGATTTTTCGAGATTTTTTAAAAATAATACAAAGAAAAGTACGCGCAAGTATTACATTATATATATATATATATATATATATATATATATATATATATATATATATATATATATACATATATATATATATATATTTATATATATATATATATATATATATATATATATATATATATATATATATATATATATATATATATATATATTTTACTCGTGTTTTCACAAGCTTTCATTTGACACCACACTCGATTACCTAGTAAAAAAAATTTTTTTTTCACTTCCGATTTCATCCCCCAAAACTAACCCCTTAAGTCAAAATTTAACTTTCAAAACCACATGGCTCTGATGAGGCCATCAATTCCTATATTATTACCAAATTTCAACTTTCTATGACAAATAGTTTTCGGAGAAAATCGGGTGTGACAGACGGACAGACACCGAAGTGATCTTATAAGTGTTCCGTACGGAACACTAAAAAACAGAATATTGAACGAATGGGAGAATATGCCAGCAGAAGTTACTAGACAGCTGGTTGCAAACATGACAGAAAGGTTACAGGAGATTATTAAGGCCAACGGCGCGGCGCACAGTGGGGGAAAAACGAAAAATCGTGTTTCAAAATTGTCTAGAGCCTTGAATTTTGGTTCGATTTGGACGATTTTTTTTTTAAATTGAAGCTTATTAAATTCCGAACAAAGTTGTCGGAGCCGATTTTTCAATTAAACTTTTGTTTCAAAATGGCGGACGTTGGTTTCTGATTATATAGCGACTGAGACACAGAAAACGCTTACAGTTTCAAACCAAGTTGTGCTAAAATGCGTGTATGTATGTTTTTTTTATGTCCCAGATAATATATCTAATATCACAGTTACAAGATTAATAATAATGAACCCAAAATGGCTGCCATGAACAATAAAAGTATTATAAATATGAATAAACGTACCATTATTATTTTATATCCATAACATTTGCATAAATAATTTCTTTAAGGTTGTTAATTATAAATATGTTTCAACAACTGACTTAAAATGACAAATCAAGTATGGCGGATGCCAAAATTGAATCGAGCAAGAAAGTTTCTCTGTGGCATTTAGACTGTGGCAGTCAGATCATTCAAGTTATTCAAGTTTAGTTGCGGGATTTAAATTTTCATGCAGTTATTACTAGAATATTGCTGCTGTAAATTTTAAGTATCGTAGACAATTTTCTAGCAGATACAAAAAACAGCGATACACGCAGAAAAAGACAGCTCACACAGCTAGAAAATGGCTACAACAGCTAAAACGTTTTGTTAAAATGGGGACAGCTAAATATTTTATGTAAGAGTAAGTTAAGGTTAGACATATTTATTTTCTTATTTTTCTAGTCTATTCCTATAATTCAGTAGTTCTGTATATGTACTAAAGATTTTTCTCGTTAATAAAGATTATTATTACTCTTACAAAATACACGCAGAGAAATGCTAAAATAGGGACAGTTAAATATTTTGCTGCATTAGCCACTGTTTAGCAACAGCAGCCACTTTTTTGCTACAACAGCAAACAAAGTGGCTAGTGCAGCAAAATATTTAGCTGTCCCCATTTTAACAAAACGTTTTAGCTGTTGTAGCCATTTTCTAGCTGTGTGAGCTTCAATTTAAAAAAAAAATCGTCCAAATCGAACCAAAATTCAAGGCTCTAGACAATTTTGAAACACGATTTTTCGTTTCTCCCCACTGTGCGGCGGTCCCACTAAATATTAGTTTAAACGAAGTTGTTATTTTCCGTTAAACTCCGTCAAACTATTATTGGTAATTGTTAAGTGTATGAAGACCTATTTGACATTAATTTTGTTTACATTTTTATAATAATGATATAACTTCTAAAATAAAGGTTCAGGAGTTGTTTTTAATACTAATCCTCGTTGGTTAAGTTTCATATATTAATTTAAACATGTTTTCTCATAGTTCCAATTAATTAGTTAAACATAACAGAAAAATGGTATGGAAAGCAGATGGTGTATGGAGACTTTTTGGACTGTATATATATATATATATATATATATATATATATATATATATATATATATATATATATATATATATATATATATATATATATATATATATATATATATATATATATATATATATATATATATATATATATATATATATATATATATATATATATATATATATATATATATATATATATATATATATATATATATATATATATATATATATATATATATGTATATATTGATTTTCTCCCAACACCTACTCCCGGAAGAAATCATGTCCAACCCTCGGTCTCCACTAGACACCTATCTATCCCCCACCCTTATATCTTGACACGATGGAGGGCAGCAGTATCCATCATTACTGGCCTAAAACGATAAGGACATATTCTTCTAATCGGTTCAGAACCAAGATTTTTCATGGAAATTGAGCTACTGGAATGCAGAGAGGCAGTAAAAGAAGATGTAAGATAACTACTTTGGGTACTTGAGATGTCCGAGGCCTGAATAAAACCGGGAAACTGTTTATGGTTGAGATGGAATTGAAGCGTACTAATATTAAGATCTGTGGATTAAACGAAATCCACTGGAAAGTGGCTAATTCGATACAAGCGATATAGAGTCTATTTCTCTGGAGATCTGGACCTATCTTTCTGTGGAGTTGCTTTTGTGATACCCAAAAAACTAATCGTTTTGGTCATTGGATATAGACCAACAAACGAACAGTTTCATTTCTGTAACACTAAATGCAAAACCAGTGAAGATTACAATTATACAAATATACGCGCCTACATCAGCAGCGAGAGATGATATCATGGAAAATTTCTATACTAAGTCGAATGAAATTGCTGCTGAGGTACCTAACGGACAGGTACTACTAATAATGGGCGACTTTAATGCCCAACTTGGGGCGGATAATGATAACGTTTACCTACGGAGTGTGATGGTATATATGGGTTGGATGAACGAAATGACAAAGGACAGCGATTAGTGCGGTTCACACAGAAGCATAATCTATTTATTGGAAGTACTCTATTCTCTCACCACACTAGAAGATTATATACTTGGACATCACCAGATGGCAGATACCGCAACCAAATATCTACATTCTAATAAGGCAAAGATGACGTGTGACACTAAGGAATGCGAAAACATGTCCAAGACCTATATGCTCGTTCGATCACAAGCTTCTCTCTGCGCAAATGGCGATAAAACTCTAAACTCCTTCAGTCACCCCTAAAAAAGATAGACTCACTACGGACGAGCAAGCCATAGCTAGTGCTCTCAAGTGTACACTCTAACTATTGTTCAAAATGCTGAGACCCCGATGAACTGTGAAAGGCAGGAAAATATAAATCTGACAACAGACTTATAAAATACCAATAACCAAAGCACGTCAACACTGGATGACAAATGCAACACTTGATCTTGTAGAGCAATGCAGGAAATTAAAAAAGTGTATGACTCGAACGAGTCATCCAATATGAAAGTGCTTAATTCAGACATCCAGCACTCCTGTAGACAAGATAAAAACCTTCACATTTAGAACACATGCTAAAAATCTGTTCAACAAAGGGAAATATCTCAGTCGCGACTTTAAACCCAAAATTGTGGCTATAAGTAATAGTAATTATGAGGTTCCTACAGAAACACTTCGTATTGCAGACGTTTGGAAACAATACTGCTATAATCTTTTTGCTGGTAACGCAGCTTCTGTCCGAATCCGGTCAAATTCTGAATTGTCCGAACCATCGATTCTGAGGTCAGAGGTACAATATGCCATCCAAAAACCTAGAAATGTTAAAACACCGGAGCCAGATGGCATAACTAGCGAAGTAATAAGATATCTGGATGAAGCAGGTGTGCAGCTCTTATGCCAAAACATTTGGGAGACAGGGTGCTAGCCAGCAGAGTGGTGCGAATAAATCTTTGTTCCGCTTCACAGGAAAAGGTCTACGTCCGAGCGTATAAACTATCACCTTATTACACTCATAAGTAATGCAAGCAAAGTAATGGTGTACATACTAAACGAGAGACTGAGACCCCTACCTCTTCCCACAAATAGGCGAAGAACAAACGGGATTCGTAAAAGGTAAGGGTACCCGTAAGCATATTCTGAACCTACGTCAACTAATTGAAAAAACTCGAGAATTTAATATGTCCATGTACATCTACTTTGGTGATTATCAGCGTGCTTTTAACTCGGTGAAGTGGTCTTGTCTTTAAGAGGTATTGATTGGTATGCGAGTTCCTATCCACCTTTCGTACATTATCAGTGAACTCGATAAACACAGCACGGCGAAAGTTCAGGTGAATGACATCCTACCGGAACCTTTTTTGGTCCACTCTTGAGTTCGAAAGGGTTACATATTGTCACCTATTCTCTTTAACATTATGAGAAGAACTACGGAAAACTAGGATGGGGACATTTCAGTAGATGGATATAAGCAACCTGACGTACACTCATGACTTCGCCGAAAACATTGAAGGCCTTGAGTGTATCATGCTACAATTACAGTAGGAAAGCGAGTTGCTGGGACTACGGATAAATCAATCTAGAACCAACGTTATGACCATAGACAGAGCCAACAATAACCATCCCAATATCACGAAAGTTTGTAACTGTAAAGTTGTTGGTAAATTTACATATTTGTGTTCTTTAATTAGAAATTCTGGAAGTTGTGAACCAGAAATATACCGAAGGATAAAGATTGCCTGTCATGCTGTCGTGAAACTAACATAAATCTGGCGCGATCGCAATATATCTAAAACAACAAAATCTCGACTCCTGCATTCTCTAGTTTTTTTTATGTTGCTATGTATTGTAGAGACATGATGGCTTAAAGAAAGGGACCGCTCAAGACTCAAGGTGTTTGAGATGTGGTGTTATCACAGACTACTGCGTATACCATGAACTGCGCACAGAATCCATATTTTGATTCTGGAAGAACTAAGAGTAGCTACAAGAATAACCGACACCATCCATGAAAAAATTTTGCCATAGAGTTAGGTGGAATAATGATATGAAACTGCTAGTCATAGAAGGAAAAGTAAACGGCTGTAGACCCAGAGGCCGGTCTCCACGTCGCTGGTCGAATCAGGTCCGGGAGCTCACCGGAGTTAGAGTGCATAATGCAGTTCATCTTGCCGACGATCAATTTAATTTTCTAGTTTGTTTTTTTTAATACAATTTTTCCCAGGAAACAAACAATAGCATGTGAAGAAACGAGTTCAGCCAACAAGTTGGATTTCTCAACAAGTGTGACTGCAATTATATTATCTGGTTGTATTATAGGTGCTGATACAGTTGATTTAGTGAGATTTTGCCTAATAGCCTTAGCGACCAACCAAAAACACCTGGAATTGTTGAGGAAGGGGGATAATTCTTGCTTTAGTTTTATCAATGTTCAATTTTAACATACTAATATTTAAATGTGATTTAATTTTTACTAGTTGCAGATTTAGGTTACAAATTTCAATGTGTAGCTGCTTATCGATAGACCAAATAAGGATATCATCTGGAAAGACCCATCAGGAGCCCAACACTTCGGATCTTACATATTTTTAATCCATGGCAAGAGCCACTGAGATACGAGTTTATCTCCTGTAAATGAATCTTACCTATACAATTTCTTGGCCCAGCACTAAATGGAATATAAGCAAAAGGATGTCGTTCTCGTGAATTTTCTGGCAGATGTCTGGATGGATCAAACTTATCGGGATCTGCCCAATATTTCTCGTTTCTATGTAAAGTATTAATATGTATAAAACAGTTTGTACCTTTTGGTACCAATCCATATTTTGTCGACACATCGCTATCTAATGTTCTACCAATCAGTGAAACGGAAGGATAGAGTCTGAGGCTTTCTTTGATGCACCTAAAAAATTTAAATTGCTATTAAGAACAGTTTTTGTCCCTGACTGAAATTTTCTAAACTGTATAGAGTATTCCATATTTGTTTCATTCCTACTGTTCCACTGTACCACTTTCTGACGGAATTAAATATGCAGGAGACTTTTTTAGTTTTAAGTTATAAGCAAAAAGGAATAGTTGGAAGAAACCAACAGTACGAAAGCAATAATAGAGTATTCTGAAGCAGGATAAGAAAAATGAGAGGAAATAAGGGGAAGGAAGTGAGGGGCGTGAAAGATAAAACACAACAAATAAAGACCGCAACAACAGAGATACTAAAAATATGGAGAGATTTCTATGAAGAAAAATTTAAACAGAAGACGAAGCCACAATTCCACAAGCAGAGGAGCTGATGGAGGACCAAACAGAAGAAATAACTAGGGAAGAACTGGAGGTGGGACTTCAAAAGATCAAATTAGGAAAAGCATGCGGAGCAGATGGAATAGACCCGGAAATGATTAAATGGGTGGGAGAGGAGGGCAGAACGTGGTTCTGAGAGATGTGGAGAACAGCATGGAATAACGAGAAAATCCCCAAAGAAAGGGAGGAGAATTTAATAGTTCCCATACACAAAAAAGGAAATGAATTCGAATGCGAAAATTATAGAGCGATTTGTCTGGCGTCCTCAGCATTTAAAGTATACACAAAAATAGTAGAAGGAAGGATTAGAAAATTCCCGGAACATAAAATAGGCGAAGATCAGGCAGCATTTAGAGGAGGGAGACGAACAACGAATAATATCTTCCTAATAAGAAACCTGATACAAAAAAGAACGAGGCTAACGAAGAATTGTTTATTGCGTTCATAGACTGGAAAGTAGCGTTCAACGCGGTGGAGAGGTCAGTAATATGGGGAATAATAGATGAGATGGGATCCCCAAGAAAAATGATTAGAATAGTTCAAAGCATTTACAATACAGTTTACGGCATGGTAATACAAATACAAAACTTGAGATTAGAAGAGGAATAAAACAAGAAGATAGTCTTAGTCCACTATTGTTTATATTAGTAATGGACAAAATATTAAAAAATACAAGGAAAAGAACAACAAGACTCCAAACAACAATAGGATACAGGAAGATGCTATCTATCTAACTCGATGGAATGTTATACGCAGATGATATAGTGCTGATCGCGGACACAAAGGGAAAAATGAAGCCACTGATCGACATTGGACGGAAGAGATAGAAAAAATGAAGATGGACGTTAATATAGGAGAAACTAAGTATATGATAATAAATCAGAAAACATCAATGGGTGCAGAGGGGATAAAATGCAAGGGACAACAAATAGAACCAGTAACAGCATATGAATATCTAGGTGTTTTGATATCAGATGATGGGAAATAGATCTAGAGGTAGCAAACAGAGTAAGGAAAACCACAAAAGTGTACTATGCTCTGAATAATATAATATTTGGGAAAAAAGAGATCGAAACAAAAGTAAAACTCCAAATATACAACAAAATAGTAGTACAAACGCTATTAGACTGATGTGAGTCCTGGATGAGTGTAAACAAAAACGAGAGTGCGGTGACAGCAGCAGAGATGAAACAACTGAGAAAAATAGCAGGAAAGACAAGGATGGTTAGAATAAGAAATGAGGACATCAGGCAGCAACTAGACAAGAGACATAGAAGGGAAGAAAAATAACAGAATATTGAATTGATTTGGACACGTAATAAGAATGGACAACAACAGATTGGCGAAAAAAGCAATAGGAGTAAGGTTGGGAGGGAGGAAGAAAAGAGGAAGACCGAGAAAGACATGGATACAACAAGTGGAGGAGACAGGAAGACGAAAGGGAAAAAAACTGGAAGAGATGGGTGGAAGAATGAACAAGGAAAGTCCGACGCCCTCATAGGCAAAATGAATAAAAGATGAAGAAGAGAAGAAGAAGTTAGATGGCGAAACTTAGAATTGGGTCATAATACAAATAAAAAATCACTTTTGGAAAAAATAGCTGGAAAAGTTATATGATAATTATGTGTGATTCAAGTTCCGCAACCCTAAAATTAATTGTCATTATTTTGGGGTAGAAGATCTATACCAGGGATGTCAAAGATACGGCCCGCAGGCCGCATACGGCCCGCGGGGCCGTTTTAGTTCTAAAACATAGATGTCGCCCTTTTCAAAAAATCCATGTGATTTTTAGGAAGTACCGACCTTCAAACGATACGTGTCAAAATTTCATGACAAGTTATAGTGGTTTTAGTGACGCTACTTTCAAAACGATGGAAAAAAATCGATTTTCGTGTGTTGATTAAACATTGTTTTTTGATGGGAAAAAATGCCGTTCAAACAAAGCAATGGCTTAATAAGTATTATGGGGACTCTGGCCCTGGAAAGTCATCATCATTTACTGGTATGCTGGGTTTAAACGTGGTCGTACAAACACAAATGATGCTAAACGCTTGAAAGCCCAAATGGGGTGGTTATACCGGAAACCATCAAAAAAATACACAAAATTGTTTTGGATGTCCATAAAGTGAAATTGCGTGAGATAGCTGACACCCTAAAGATACCAAAAGAACGTGTTGGTTACATTTTGCATGAACATTTGAGCATGAGAAAGCTCTGTTCGAAATGGGTACCCTGTTTGCTCACAGTGGACCAAGAACTACAACGTGTTGATGATTCTGAGCGCTGTTTGGACCTGAAAAAAGGATTTTTTCATGCGACATGTGACAATGGATGAAACATGGATCCACCACTACACACCGGAAAAATCGCGCTACCTGCGGTAAAGTGTTGGCAGTCTGCTAACCACTTCGTCGGCATGTATGGCTGCAACGAGTCAGCCTTCGATAGAGTACCAACTACTAGGTATGCGTTATATCTTACAATTACTGGCCGCCAGCACTGGTTTAAGTATCAGAAAATTTTGTTCTATTGTGTGTTGTTCCTAGCCTGACTGATGAGCCGTGACGTATCACGGCTCATTACGACACGCGTTTCGCCGTAGCGAAACGCGTCTCGGAATGAATTTAACGAACAAGAGAACAGTGGGTAAACTGCTAAAAAATGGACCTTCGTCCGTTTTCAGTTATTTTACACTAAACCACATATGCATGGGTGATCACTCGAAAAATCCGCTACCTACGTGAAGTGCTTGCAATCTGCTGACTACTCTGTCGGTATGTACAGCTGCAGCGCGTCAGCCTTCGATCGAGTACCAACTACGAGGTATGCGTTATATCTTACCATTATTGGCCGGGATGGATTTGACGAATAAGAAAACAGTTAGACTAACAAAATATGTTCCTTCGTCGGTTTTTAGTTGGTTTACACTAAACCATATATATATATATATATATATATATATATATATATATATATATATATATATATATATATATATATATATATATATATATGTATATGTATATATATGTGTGTGTGTGATATATATGTACATATATATCACGAGAAGAAGGTTATGGGGAAGCTGTAAAAGTAACCTGTGTTTCAGTAATTTTGGTCCTTGTCAGGAGAATACTATATATTATAAGATAAATTTGAAATTCAGAAACCACAAAGAGTTCACAGGTCAGAACCTGCAAGCACATTTCTGGTTTACGTTAGAAGCCCAACTATTTTTTGCTGGTAATAACCGACATATCCACCAGGCTCTAATATCAGTCCCCTTGAGACTCTATTCCTCGAAAATTTTGATTGAAATAAGCAAGATAACGATGGCTTGATGAACCATTACGGTGTTGTCGAAAATTTGCCAAATTTTTCAGATTAAAAATATACTCGTAGGTTGGGCGAAATCTAAATTAATGGAAATAACAAATTTTTTTATTTTTTTAAGTGTTTTTTTTCGTATCATATATTGATGCCATTAACAAGGAAAATGTCAAACATTTAATTTTTCTTATATCCTACATTTTTAATTATTTAAAATGGTAAAATTTAAATTATTATTGTTTATTTTTTGTCTTAGTTCGCAAGAATCTTTCGTTATGGGTGTATGACATTTAAGCAGAATAAGAGTTATATTACTAATTTAAGTATAGTAAATACAACTAATTTTCTTATTTACCTTTCCAAAAGTGCCATTTCTTGTAAGTCGGCATAAGTCGGTTCTTTAGTCAAATCTGTACCCAAAATTTGAGTAATTTCTTGATATATTTCATCCTTAAAAATTGGTTTGTTAATTACTCAATACTTCATTTGCAAATATAAGTTTTAAAATTAATATTTTTTTGAGGTTACCCTAAGACCCCATCTTACTACATCTACTACAGTATTACCACTAGAGCTGAGGACTGACTCATTGTAAGATATTCCTAGTACCATCGCCTATTTACAGCTGTAAATATTGCACGAAAACTAAATAAAATATCTATTAAAAAACTATCAGTATCATTTGTTAAAAATGATTTTTTATTTGAAGCCTTCGTGGAGGTAAAAAAAATATATTACGACGAATTTATACACAGGCCAACAAAAAAAATATTTTCAAAAACATTTTAAACCAATACATCTAAGTGTTATGTATTTTGGGTGCTGAAACCGTATCTGGTATCAGTTTATTTTGTATCACCCATAGTTCTCTCACAATATGACATCGATTAAATTTAAATCAAATTAATTAATTAAATTTAAACCAGATCCTCTTCCTGCTTGCAAAAAAACTGAGCAAACTGTTGATCTCTTGTTCTATAATGGTAAATAGGTGTTCCAGATTCCAATAAATGTTTTTCTTTCAGCCTAGAACCAGCCAATTCTGCTTTTTCCTTAGTCAAACCCAAATCTCTCACTAAATTATTTAACTCAGCTTGTGTAAACAACTGTGGTTATAAATTTTCTAGAGAACATTGAAACTCATCATCATCCGGTCGACTTTAATTAAATTTGAGACTGGACTGTAAAACGTCATCAGTAGACTGAGGTGGCGGGGACAGGAAGTCCCGGTCCATGTCCTACTGGCCAATTAGCTGAAGTAAAGTAAGGATAGACAATTACTTTCTTATTTTTGAAGTTATAACCAGAAACATCAACGCTGCAAAAATAACAATCATTTGAATAATATTCTTGCCCTCTCCATACCATGGGTACTGCAAATCTAAAAGCTTTCTTTTCTTTCTTACACCATTTCCTAAGATCCTCGACACAAACATAACATACTTTGTGAGGAGCCCAACATTTTTCTTGATTACCGATTTCTACACCGAAATATGCAGAGTATACTTTTTTTACAAGATCAGTAATGTTTCTTTGATATTTTTTAACTATAAATTCGCCACATATATAACAAAAAGTGTGGGGAGAGTTTTTATAACCACGATTAGCCATACTTTAAGTGTGAATTAAAGCACATGGGTTAAACACTGCAATTGGAGGTTATATTAACTGGAAGCAAACAAACAGCTGTGACATTCATCGGAGCTGCCAACCTAATAACATTTGATTTTACTGCCAACCTAATAACATTCGAATGATAAAAAATAAACTTTTCACATTTTGAATATTAAAATGTGAAAAATTGGTGGGTGATACGACTTTTTTATTAATATTTTTGGACTTAGCACACCAAAAAACATAGGAATCAGGCAAAATTATTAAAACAAATTTTCATTGTTGGCCTGTGTAATTAATACAAACCGTTTAAAGTGGGCTCTTGAATATTCTTCTAGTATTCTATTGCACAGCCTCTTAACTATGGTTCGCTTAATGGTGCTCTTGTTGATTTAAACCACCAAGTGTCAAATTAAAGCAGTTTTAGAGTTAGCTTGTTTTAATGAATTTGAGATCTACTCCATAATAACAAAATACTATCAATATTACTGTCCATAACAACACAGTAGAGTAAGTAGAGCACTGACTGACATCTTCGGATGAGTTTGCTGATTCAGATGTAGTATATTTCATCTCGAGTCAAAACTAACTATGCACTTATTAACTTTTTTTTTAAATGGTCGCCAGAGCAGTCTATAATTTCTCTTACCTGAATATCTTTGTGAAGGGCCAGCAACATACATGTAAAACTTAGACTCATTGCTGTAGTATCATGACCCTAAAAATAATTACTAAATCAATAATTATAAGCCAATCTCAAAAACAAAGACTCTTTGGTGGTTTTCAACCTAATATCTGAGCAAAACTTCTTGCCTCTGAGTTTTTCTTCAGATGTTGTAACAAAAAGAAGTTTCGGGACATTAAATCAGAGTTATAGAGTAGTTGTTAAACTTCACGAATAGCTTGAAGTACGAACTTTGGTCAGCTGCAGACTTTGGATCGTCGTACAATACACCTTTTTATTAATTGTGGTCTCTTTTTCCATACATTCAACAAGAAAAATTCCTTCATGCTTTCACAAAGTGGTCGCTATCAACAATCCTCTCTTAGGAATCCTTCATGGGAGGTTTTCAATGGAATACCCAAGTCTCATTATCTTTGACAATTGGGGAAAATGAAAATGATCTTGAGAAATTTCCTATCTGGCCAGTTTCTTTTTTTTCTTTTTTTTTATGGGTCTAGCACACGTGCTGCAGAGAAGTCCCTAAAGCGCTCCAACCGCTGTGGGAAACACAGCGCTGGGCAAATTATTCCAAAGGGATGATGTTCTCCATATAAAAGACTGCTTGAAAAGCGTTGTACGCGGAGTAACAAGCTGAACCTCATACGGATGTGAAGCACCAGCGCGACGTGTGTTTCTAACATGCACCGCTTTGGAAGGAATTAAGCGGGCTACATCCTTCGAACACTTTCCATGAAAATACTTGTAGAACAGACTCAAGTCGCCAACCGTTCTTCGTTGTTCCAGCGAATCAAGGCCGCCGGTCAGTTCCGGGTCTCCAATCAGACGGACAGCTCTTCTCTGAACAGAATCCAACAAATGCAGTGTATGTTTGGGAGCAGTATTCCATAGTTGGTCGAATTTGAGCTTTGTAAAGAATTAACAGTTGTTGTGGGGTGTAAAGCTTTCTGGTTCGAAATAATATTCCCAACTTTTGAGAAGCTCTCCTTGCTATACCTGCAACATGTTCATGCCAGGACATTTTGCTCCCAAACTAACGACCAACAAACTGAGCGACGATGCTAGGGGAATGGAGTGCCCCGACATAACCATGTCGGGTTCAGCAACGTTAACTTTTTTAGAAAAAACTGCCGCCTGGGTTTTTGTAGCGTTAAATTCCACTTGGTTACTGTCACCCCAAGATAGAATTTCTTCCAGATCTTTGTTAAGTTGAACGACCTGCTGTCTGTGGATATTCGCCTGAGCAGCCGATGTCCGAGCATTCAAGGTGAATAAAGAGACAAGCGTACTATCATTTGCAAAGCTGTAGATTAGATTCCGGGTGTTTTCCAGCAGATCGTTAATGTAAATGAGAAAGATAGTAGGAGACATTATGGAGCCCTGGGGTACACAGGCGTTGATAGTGAAGGTGTTAGAAAGAAATCCGTCAACCCCCACTCGTAAAGAACGCTCTCTGAAGAAACATGAGAGCCACAAACAGAACCTTTCAGACATACCACAAGAGCGTAGCTTAGCCAACAGTCCATCGTGCCAAACACGGTCGAATGCCTTGGATAAGTCAAGAGCAACCGCTCGAGATTCTCCAAAGTGTTCAGTTGCGTTATTCCAAACATGTGTTACATAAGTCAGAAGATCTCCTGTTGATCTATGTTTACGAAAACCATATTGGTGATCGCTAATAATACTGAATCGTTCAAGATATTTTAGAAGAAGCTGATTGATAACCTTTTCCATGACTTTCGATATTATTGAAAGCGGTGCGACTGGTCGGTAGTTATTTGGCAAGGTCTTCTTGCCTTTTTTAGGTATCCGCTGAACCGTGGCACATTTCCAGCAGGATGGAAACATTCCCATTCTGTAGGATAGGTTAAAAAGTCTACAGAAAACTGGTCTTATTTCCCTTACACAGTTTTTGAGAACGGTATTCCGTCAGCGCCAGAAGCCTTTTTGGTGTCTAGGTTCATTAAAATACGCCTTATGATACGCCTTATGATACGCTGTCTGAAGACAACCTCGGGCATCTTTGATTGCAATATGGGAATAGAAGGTAGTGTTTTTCCTTGGAAATCGACAGTAGAATGTGAAGCAAAGAGTTCAGCCAACAAGTTCGCTTTCTCGACAGGTGTGGTTGCAATGTAATTATCTGGCCGTGTGAGTGGTGGTATGGTGGTTTTAGTGAAATTTTGACTAACTGCCTTAGCGACTGTCCAAAAGGACCTGGAATTGTTGGGACAAACGAGAAGTTTGTTTTTAATTCGTTGATTGTGTGCCTCCTTGGTTTCGTCGATAATTCCTTTGCATCTGTTCCGGGCACGAACAAAGGTGTTACGATTTATGGTGTTAGGATTTTCACGCCATTGTCGGTAAGCAATATGTTTAGAAGCATATGTTCTTTGCATTTTCGGTCAAACCAAGGCTTGCCATTGGAGGGGCATTTCTTCGAAAAAGGGATGTAAGCTTCCATTTCAGCCAAAATAACATCGGAGATCTCCCTGGCGCAGTTAGATGGGTTATCGGATCGAAAACAAACGTCCATCCAAGAGAAAGTTCGAAAATATTCTATGAGATCTTCCCATTTAGCAGATTTGTAGTGCCAAATCTTGTGCGGCCTAGGCGCCTCTCTGTCACTGATTGGCAGGATACTCGATGTCGAAAGCAGTTTATGGTCGGGAGAACCTAACGGCGGATTTACGGTGACCGTGTAAATCTCCGGATTGGTGGTTAAAAACAGATCAAGAAGACTGGCGAATTCCCCGTCTCGATCAGGGATCCGTGTTGGTTCGTCATTAAGATGAGTTAAGCCACAACTGATTGAGAATGATTCAACTTCACGACCTTGTTCGTAAGTAGTATTTGAATATTTAAGCCAGTTGATATTCTGGACATTAAAGTCGCCCAGGATGGCAATTTCGGCACTTGGATAGTTAATTTGTAAATGATCGATGGTGTCTGCAAGAGAAGCGAAAAGTGTTCGAAAATTGGTATCACTTGGTGGTCGATACAGGGTACAGATGAACCTTGTGGTTTGTTAAGTTGTTATTTTGAACCACATAACATCAAAATTTGGGGGCTCCAGAGCCTCTTCTCGTTGGCAAGAGAGGTCGCTTCTGACAAAAAGACAGATTCCAAAGTTACGCCTAAATCGGGAATAGAAGTCGTATCCAGGATAAAGATAGTTGACCGTGCTGGTCGATGGGCTGACCTTGGGCTCTGCTTTGGTTTAGGGAGTTTGGGAGTTCGATCAGCCTTTTGTCAACTCTGGGAAATAATATAGAAAAAGTGATACTATAAATTTACTGCAGGGGCTAGTTTCTTTGATGTGAGCAAAGACTTCGATAAGGTGTGGCATAACGCCATATTTATCAAATTTTTTCTATTTTAGATCACCCGTCTTCAGATTATTTATCAGCATCCCAAGAAAACCCTTAGTAGACACTTTAAAAAGAAAATTGGAAAATTAAATAAATTACGTACTCTCTGGCCGCCATATTGGATCCGCCAAGTTGAATTTTTCACTTCTGCCATCGGATTCGTAATCAGCACCCCGAGAAACCCGTTAATAGCCAGTTTCAAAATATTCAGCAGTATACAGAAACGTTAAATTTAATTATAAATGAGGTTGGAAATATGATTCCCACTACAACTGAAGAGGTTAAACCAGCCATTTTATTTTAAATAATATTTTAAAATTACGGCAAAACTAAAAAAAAATAATCTATATACCATTTTTTTGTAAAATTTCCCGTTCTTTCACAAGGTGTTATTAGTTTTTCGATATTTTTTTTTATTTTTCGAGATATTTGGGAAAAACCGAATTTTTCATTTTATTTATCGTATTCTACTTCCTATATGCCAAAATGCAGCCTGTTAACATTTAATGAGAGCTTTTCGTCAAAATTTGCCTCTAACGACTGGGCTAATGAAATGAAGATGAAAAATAATCAAGAATACAACATTTCAGGGAAAACGTACGAGCTTTTAGAAACAATCTAAACTTCCTACTCGTAGTAACAAGGTAGCGTCAACAGCAAAATGAAAAACAAAATCATCACCGCAAACTCAAAAAAAAACAAAGAAAACTCTATTATAAGTCAGAAAAAAGTTAATCTATATATATAAAATAAAAGTGCGCTTATCACTGGAGCAACGTACTTTTTTTCTCATATGTCCCTGTTATAGGCTTACGATAGGTCAGAAATGTCCGTGAATTAAAAAAGTTTGCCTCTAGCGCATTCCCTTGCAACACACAGCCTAAACCATTAAATATGGAACAATATTATGTAGTAGAGAATATCTATAATCTATATCTATAATATATATACGAGTATATATATATATATATATATATATATATATATATATATATATATATATATATATATATATATAAAAGCAATGTCTCCCTGTCTGTCTGTTTGTCCATTAGTGCGTTTATCACGCAAGAACCACTTATCCGATTTACGTGTGTTTTTTTAAATTCATACATATATTCTTTGGCCAGTTTATATAATAATAATAAGAATCTATATCTATAATATATATAAAATGCAACGTCTCTCTGCCTGTCTGTCTGTCCGTTTGTGCGTTTATCACTGGAGAACCACTTAGATTTACGTGCTTTTTTTTTTTAAACATGGCTAAACCATTAAATATTGAACAATTTGATGTAGCAAAGAATATCTATAATATATATAAAATGCAACGTCTCTCTGTCTGTGTGACTGTCCGTTAGTGCGCTTATCACTGAAGGACCACTTATCCGATTTACGTGCTTTTTTTTTAAACATACATATGTTGTCTGGCCAGGTTATAGGATATATTTTATTACGTTAGGTGACATAAGGAATAAGCAGTGACGATAATAGTGAATCAAGTCGGAGAAAAGTTTGCCGCTAGCGCGTTCTCTTGCAATACACTGCCTAAAGCATTAAATATGGAACAATATCATGTAGCAAAGAATATAATATATATAAAATGCAACGTCTCTCTGTCTGTCTGTCGAGAACCACTTATCCGATTTACGTGTTTTTATAAATTTATACATATGTCCTATATAATTCGATATAAGCCTAGATAATGGGAGATAAGGTAAGATAATGGGAGATAAGTATAAATAATGGGAGATAAGGAGAAATAATGGGAGACAAGCAGAGATAAGCCTAGATAATGGGAGAGAAGGTGAGATAATGGGAGATAAGGGGAAATAACGGGAGATAAGGAGCCTAGATAATTGAAATTATGTAGAGATAATGGCAGATAAGGAGAAATAATGGGAGGTAAGGGGAAATAATGGCAGATATTTTATTACGTTAGGTAACATAAGGAATAGGCAGTGACGATAGTAATGAATCAAGTCCACGCGAGCGGAGCCGCGGGCACTGCTAGTCGTTTTATAAAATGAAAAAGCTAATAGTCATAGTGAATTAGTATTACCTAATTAAAATGTTTGACAAGTAGAACTCGTAGTGTTGGACCCGAGTATTATAATCTAGATAGCTAAAAACTTACACTTATTACTTGTTAATTTTTTAATAGAAATCAAGTTTAAGTGTTGAACTAATGACCGTATTCATCAATCATTTTCATGATTCCCAAAATTAAAATGAAGATAGACATATGATTTTTCGAGAATATATTCACTATCTGCTTTATTTAAGTTTTAGAGCACCAGGCAGTACTATTAATTATCGTACTGTATATAATACATGTCAACCTACTTCAAACATAAAGGTATTAACTTCTTCCCGTATTCCCTTTTCATCAATTGAGTTATCTTTAAATTTTGCATTTAGTAAGATATCTAATAAAGGATATTTCTTCTTCTGAGAAATAAATTGGTCCTCCCCATTGACTGGTTCTTGAAAGGTTTTGAAGTTTTTTGATCTTTCTTGGACGATATTGTTTGTAAAAGTATGCATGATTGATATCAATTTCTTTGCATTTCGTCCTAGAGAACTTTTATCGTAAATAACTTTGTAATGTAACCATGGTGACATCATTCGTCGATACAAATTATCTCCCATTTCATAGACGGCATTTTTATATGCGAGTCCTTCTGTTGTTGTTGTATCCAGTTTTGTACCCATTGAAGTTTCTAAAAGTTTTAAATTTAAAAATAACTTAAAAATAACTGTAAACGAGTGAGCAAAATAAGGGGTTTGCAATGTTCAAATTTAAATTCCAATTAATATAAAATCTTTATACAATTGCAGAAGGAACTACCAAATGCGTGATTCTTAACTGCAAACAGTATTCTGTGAGAATCTCATTGACAACGGATACAGATATCAATAGCTATCGATATGTCTGTAGTTACCGGTTGGCTGCAATATATTAATAGTTTGAATATCTAGATCGATATTTATGTACATAATAATAGTTATTGTAACAATGATGATTATACAACTCTACAAAAAATTTTTTGTTTTTGTCCTAAAATTTATTTTATGATTTTTCTATTCATTATGCTCCAAAATAAAGGAAAAGTACCCATATTCCATATAAAGTTTGCTTTTGTGGTAGTTATGATCATAATACATTTTTTTCAGTTATCGTAGACATATTAAATAGTTCTGGTATATTTAAAAATACCGCGAAAAAATAAAGGGGTCGTAACTTTGACACAGTGTCCACAGATGTCACTTAAGTGATAAACAACAATTGACTGTTTTGTAGAAGACTTAAAGAGGTTAAAATGTCGTCGAGAAAGTGTAAATACGATGCTGATGCATTTTGTTATGTATGTGGTATATTTATTAAAGTACGAGATGCATTTTGTTATGTAGTAATTGTTTGGTATATTTAAAATATACAGTCCCTGGCCAAATTAAAGTACGAGAAATAAAATTTTTATTTATATCAATTTAAACGCATGTGAAAAGAAATTAATGTTTTGTGAAGCCTACAAAGCCTATTTCAACTGCCTTGTTCGGAGTCTAGACAATCCAACAGAGGGAAGCCCTGGGCTCCACATATTGCTTGTATTTTGTAATTGCAAAAGATGACCAAATTTAGAAGTTTTAACCGTCGGGACGACAAACATTTTTTAGTAAAAAGAAAATATAAAATATGTTTATTTTTATCTTTATTTATTTCAGGTTGGTATCGAGGTGAGAAACGGAGTATGAAATTCGCAGTACCGAGAATTTGGCGAGAGCCAAAGAGACCACGTTAATGACTGTTATTTTTGCATAGTAAAATCCATCACTAAAAGTCCGTAGAGGCAAAAATGCGTCAAACCCATCGAATATCCTGACCTTGCTTCATCTTCTGCTCCAATCTCATATAGGCCACAACTTCCAGTACCTGAACCTCCTAAAAAATTGTCTCAGTCAAGCTCATCTCAGAGTTCAAATAAAAATATTGAAGATGAAGAATTTGTACTGTCACAGGAACCACCGAAACCCCATTTACTTAATAAAAGATTTGAATTTGCCAAAGAGTAAGGCAGAGCTTTTGGGTTCTCGTTTGAAGCAATGGAATTTGCTTATAGATGTCAAAATAACAGATCAACGAAGTCGGCATGAGATATTTGCTACGTTCTTCACCAAAGAAGATGGACTTTGTTATTGTAACGATATAAGAGGTTTGTTTGAAGCATTTGGGATGCCCTGTGTTCCCAGTGAATGGCGTTTATTTATTGACAGCTCGACGAAAAGCTTGAAAGCCGTTTTATTACATAACGGAAATAAATTTCCATCTCTTCCAGTCGCTCATTCTGTACATCTAAAAGAAAACTATGAAAGTGTTAAAATTTTACTGGAAGCTTTAAAATATCAAGAGTATAAGTGGCAGTTCATTGGAGATTTTAAGATGATAGGATTTTTAATGGAACTACAGGGTGGATATACAAAATATCCGTGTTATCTCTGTTTGTGGGATAGTAGAGCGGATGCTCAACACTATGTTCAACGATCATAGCCACTAGGAACGGAATTTTCTGTTGGAAAACAAAACGTTAAATGTGAACGTATTGCTGAACCTGAAAATGTATGCCGCCTTTACACATCAAGTTAGGGCTT
This sequence comes from Pachyrhynchus sulphureomaculatus, assembly GCA_019049505.1. Classification (NCBI taxonomy): domain Eukaryota; kingdom Metazoa; phylum Arthropoda; class Insecta; order Coleoptera; family Curculionidae; genus Pachyrhynchus; species Pachyrhynchus sulphureomaculatus. Next base: position 72,362,057 of record CM032452.1, on the reverse strand, counting down.
ATGAAACAATTAGTAGAAAAGCTAAATGAAAAATCTGAAGCTTTTACATTTTTAAAAAACTTTTTTCCAAAGTTGTCAGAAGCAAAGGTTAAAGCTGGAATTTTTGTCGGTCCACAAATTAAAAAAAATTTTGCCAGTGAAGAATTTCCAAAATTACTTACTAGTGCTCAAAAAAAAGTTGGAATAGTTTTAAAGCAGTAGTCTCTGGATTTTTAGGGAATAACAAAGTTGAAAATTACCAAGAGCTAGTTGAAAACATGTTAGAAAACTAAAACCATGGATTGCAGAATGTCTCTAAAAGTACATATGCTGCATGCTCATTTGGATAAATTTGAAAACAACATGGGTGCGTACTCAGAAGAACAAGGAGAACGTTTTCATCAAGATATTATGAACTTCGAACAACGTTATCAGGGCCAATACAACGAAAATATGATGGGGGCCTACATTTGGGGTTTAGTGACAGAAAGTACTTATGAACATGAAAAAAAAAAAGTAATAACACTTTTAAACTTTTTTCCACTATTTTATAATTTGATATGATAGTAAAAGTTGATAAAAATCACATATAAATATATTTGTTTCGATTTATCAATAAATAAAAATTTAAACTATGGATTTTCTAAAATACTGTTCAACCGTTCTCCTGGATCCAAAAGCAAACTTTTTCAGGCCATATATATTTTTTTCGTTTAACTGTCGATAATTCTATGAAATTTCATACCCTCTTATCAAAGTCAAAGTTCGTGTTGACCTGTGTTATCTATATGTAGAAATATACTGATAACTAGCAAAATTTTGGATAAACGCGTTTATGGTAGTTATTGTTCAAATTCTAAATAAAGTAAGATGTTTACTACCTAATGATGGCACGATAATATTTAATATTCTATTATACACTTATAGTAAATTATTAGAGAAGTTTTAACGCAGTTATTGCAATTAAATTGTGTTTTAAAAATAGCAAAAAAAATTAAGTAAATATCTTGCGACCCCCTCAGTACAATGTTTTTATCGTTGTCAAAGTTTTACATTACTAATGTGGCAATGAATGTTTACACTTGCCACAAATACCGACAAACAAGTTCAAACCACAAGATATGCTTGTTCTTGTGTCATATTATTGCGAGGCTGCGCGAAGGGCACTTTCGACCGATCCGCTTTGATACGCTAGGACAGGTTCGTGCAAATTATCTCGCTCTGGTTATAAAAACAATAGAATGAGAAGAAGAGTTTCATTGTCAATTACGTTTTTACGGAAACAAGTAGAACGATTTCTTTTCTCATATAGTGGTATATGTGGCGTAACATCGAATTGGGCAAATAATATTGAAAAAATAACCGATCAAGTGCAAGTTCAACTTGCGCAATTAGTGTTCCGTACGTTGATTGCTTTTAAAATAAAAAATTTTGTTACGGAGGTATAAAAAGATCAGTGACTTCACAAAACACACCCCAAATGAGTTTTCAACAAAGTTTGCTTCCAATTTTACTGAAAACTGAAATTTTTGTTTTTATTATATACCAGATAAATTATTAAAGATAATGCACTCGTGATAATTTTCGTTCAATCTATACCCTGTGGAGAAAATTCCAGAGTTTTTTCAAAATTTTTTGATAAGTATTTTTCGAGATAAGGCGGGTGGACAGCGATTTTTTTTCGCGATTTTTTAAAAATAATACAAAGAAAAGTGCGCGCAAATATTACATTATATATATATTTTTTACTCGTGTTTTCACAAGCTTTCATTTGACACCACACTCGATTACCTAGTAAAAATTTTTTTTTTTCACTTCCGATTTCACCCCCCAAAACTAACCCCTTAAGTCAAAATTTAACTTTCAAAGCTAGATGGCTCTGATGAGGCCATCAATTCCTATATTATTACCAACTTTCAACTTTCTATGACAAATAGTTTCGGAGAAAATCGGGTGTGACACACAGATAGACGGACAGACAGACGGACAGACAGACGGACAGACAGACGGACAGACAGACGGATAGACAGACGGACAGACAGACGGACAGGCACCGAAGTCACCTTATAAGTGTTCCGTACGGAACACTAAAAAGTGACAAAACGAAATGCACCGTCTACATATGGTGAAACAGTGAAGAAAAAGGCCAGGTTATACAAGGATACATATTTAAAATATGGATTTATTGTATTGTATGACAAGCCCCAATGTGTGGTTTGTTATCAAGTTGTTTGTACGGAGAGTATGAAGCTTTCAAAATTAATCCGGCATCTGGAAACAAAACACTCATCTTTATAAAGCAAACCATTAGATTCTTCGAGAGTAAGTCACTTGTTTTGAAAAATCAGCAAACTTCTATCAATAAATCGAGCCGCAGTAAGACCGCAGCACTTTAACATCCAATTTAGTAGCATTAAGGGTGGCTAGGGAGTCTAAGCCCCACACGATTGCGAAAAATCTCATTTTACCCCCGCCATTAATATGATCAATGGAAGAAGCAAAAAAATTGAAAACTATAACCCCCCCTTTTTCACCCCTTAAAAGGGTGCATATGCTCAAATTGACCCCAGAAACCCCCGAGGAACCAGTTTTGAACGCCAAACTCTAATTCAGGTGAAATCGTAATTTCTTCCCCTCCAACCTCCATTTTCACCCCTTTAAAGAGTGCATATGATCAAAATGACCCTGAAACTAGATTTAGCGCCCCGAGAAACCCCCGAGTTTTAAATGCGTAAACTTGAAATCATGTGACCTTTGAAATTTCACTTCCCGATTTACAAAATTTTGAGGTTATGTTTTACGAATTGGCTTCCTTACGTTTGTCCGGAATTCGCTAATACCACAGGCCAACGATGAAAAAACTTTTTTAATAATTTTACCTGATTTCTATGTTTTTTGGTGTGCTAAATCGGAAAATAATAATAAAAAAGTCGTATCACCCACCAATTTTTGCACATTTTAATATTTAAAATGTGAAAAGTTTATTTGTTATCATTCGAATGTTATTAGTAGAGACCGGATTATATGCATTTGCATATTTCCATATGCATTTGCATAGTTAGACCATTCTCACCGATTATTGCATATTTTACCCAAAATCTAGTAATGATGCATATTTTCCCTATATTTACAATATTTCTCGGTATTACTAGGCAATTAAATTGCTCAGGGTATTGTTAATGTCGCCGTCTGGAACCGATCTTATCGCCAGGATATTACCTGCAATAGTCTAAACATCGATTAGGTTATAGTGCCAAGGGAATACCCAAAATTACAATGGTATTTTATTCCTTTGTTTCTTGGTCGGGATATTAAGTGATAAGTAGTTAGTTTCTAAGAATATTTGTTTGAGCGTGGATCAAATAAACAATTTTCTTGAAGACGAATTTTTATTTTAAAACGAGTTATCAGTTTTAACATTATTGTTGACGCGCTTGCATCAGTGTAGTCTTTTTGCAATTTTTAACGTGTTGTGTTAAAGTTTAACGTGTACCATGCCACCTGCAAAAAAAGTGTCTCTTCGTGGGTAGCTGATTATTCTGGAACATTTACATACGACGGAAATGTTTTATATTGTCGAGTTTGCGAGAAAAATGATTCGTGCACAAAAAAGTTTCGAAATGACCAGCATGTCAAGACAAGTCTTCATATCGCAGGAATGCAAAAAAAAGGCCCACGACAACAACTTATAACAGCAGCAAGTAGCAGTGATTCCACTTCTATAGGCAAACAAAAAACCACTTTAGCATGGATTTATGTGAAGCATGGCTTGCAAGTAATATTCCTCTCCACAAACTTACAAATCCTACATTCAAAGATTTTTTGCAAAAATATTGCTTGAATCAAAAAATACCAGACGAATCAACACTGCCTAAAAATTAAATACCAACAATTTACCAACATGTTCTGGAAGAAATACGTAATGAACTTAAGGATGACATTATTTGGATTTCAGCTGATGAAACTACCGACAGTTGTGGTCGCTATATTGCGAATTTAATTGTGGGTGCATTAAGATTAGAGCCTTCTTCTTCCTATTTGGTGGCCTGCAAAGAACTTGACAAGACAAATCATTCTACGATCGCCAGATTTGTGAATGAGGGTATTAAAAAATATTTCCTGAATCTTCTGGAGATGAAAGAGTGTTTATATTTCTCTCAGATGCTGCTCCCTATATGATCAAGGCACCCAAAGTCTTCCAAGTATTTTATCCAAATTTAATTCATGTGACGTGCTTTGCTCACGGAGTCCATCGATTCGCTGAAGGAGGACGATCCACGTTTGGAAATGTAAATAAACTGATTTTATCAGCAAAGAAAGTGTTTCTTAAGGCACCTGCTCGCAATAACGCCTATAAAGAAAAACTGCCAAATGTGCCTTTACCTCCCGAACCAGTGGTAACTCGATGGGGAACACAATTTCGAGGCCATCAAAGGTGTAGTAAATGACTTCGATAGTGCAGAGACTATGGCAGTTTGTCAATCCAAGGAAGCATTTAACGATTCTGATATTAAAAAAAAACATAGCTTTGATTAGCATTCACTTTTCCCACATACCTGCGGGTATTAAAAAGCTTGAAACTCGAGGTTTGGCGTTGACCGAATCAATTCAGTTAATGAATAAAATCCGTCAAATAAACTCGACATTGCCAGATGTATTCCTGCGTAGAGTTAAAGAAAAGTTTGAAAACATTTTGTACACTAACCCAGGCTTTGAACCTTTATGTCAAATTGATAGTTTTATTAATGGGACGGGTGAACTTTTGCCAGAAACAATAAGTGCTAACATAGCACCTAAATTCAAATACTGCCCAGTTACCTCAGTGTATGTGGAACGGTCTTTTTCCTCCTATAAAAATATTTTAAGTGATCGAAGACACAATCTTACTACCCAACATTTGGAACAATACCTTATTGTTTACGTGTACAAGAATACAAATGTTAAATAATTTTAAAAAATGTTAAATAATTGTTAATGTTAATTAAATTTAAACATCGTCGATAACTTGTTAATTTTATGCTGATTTTGAAATAAAAAACTAAAAATTACTGCTTTTATTATTATTTAATATTGCATATTTTGACCCTTTTCATGCATATTTTAAACATTTTTCATGCATATTTGCATGCATATTTTAAGATTTTTATGTTGCATATAATCCGGTCTCTAGTTATTAGTTTGGCAATAAAATCAGAATTTTATATATATTTGTAAAAAAAGTATACTTTGCACATTTTGGTGTAGAAATCGGTAATCAAGAAAAATGTTGGGCTCCTCACAAAGTATGTTATGTTTGTGTCGAGGATCTTAGGAAATGGTATAAGAAAGAAAAGAAAGCTTTTAGATTTGCAGTACCCATGGTATGGAGAGGAGCAAAAAATCATTCAAATGATTGGTATTTTTGCAGCGTTGGTGTTTCTGGATCAGCCGATAGGACATGGACCGGGACTTCCTGTCCGTGAGCCACTTCAGTCTATTGATGACGCTTTACAGTCCAGTCCCGAATTTAATGAACGTCGACCGGATGATGATGAATTTCAATTATTCTCTAGAAAATTTAAATCCACAGTAGTTTACACAAGCTGAATTAAATGATTTAGTGAGAGATTTGAGTTTGACTAAGGAAAAAGCAGAATTGCTTGGTTCTAGGCTTAAAGAAAAACACTTATTGGAATCTGGAACATCTATTTACCATTATAGAACAAGAGATCAACAGTTTGCTCAGTTTTTCAAGCAGGAAGAGGATTTGGTTTTGAAATTTAATGGATGTCATATTGTGAGAGAACTGTGGGTGATACAAACTGATACCAGATACGGTTTCAGCACCCAAGAATACTTGGGTGTATTGGTTTAAAATGTTTTTACAAATATTTTTTTTGTTGGCCTATATAATTGAGGACTCTAGAAATTTTGAATGAAAAATCAAATTCTTTGCCCACTGTGCGTCGGTCAAAGTTGAATATATTTCACTAAATATCGACCGTATTCACTGAAACTTTCTAGTAATCAGTTTTGCTATTGCTTTAGTTTATTTGTTATTTGGTTTAAATTATTAGATCAAAATTAAAAGGGCTGAGATACCTAATGATCAATAAATGGCGACACACTTAAGATTGGCCTTCCGGAAGGAGTGGTTTACTTACAATCGTCTCGCTGGTTGCACTGATAACAAAGGAAATTCATCTTCATTCAGTTTGAAGGTTTCAGTATTTGACCAGTCTTTCTTATTCCTTTGGCTCTCTGGTTGTCTTTGTATGATTGCTTTTGTAATTAGAGGATTTATTTACTTCTATTGAATCTATGTAGTCGACCAAACCGTAATTACCTGCACAATATTTGCAAATTTGTATTATGTAGCAGTTTCTAAATAAGTGTTCCTAGCGGAAACACAATTTGCATGTTGCATATTTTCTTCCGAGTTCTCAAGTGACAGAAACGTTGTCCAGCAGTTTAGTTTTCTTTATCTCTTTCAGTTTTTGAAAGGCTGTGGTGCTTACTAAATACAGTAATCTGTACTTTGTGTTCACAGCCTAAATTATTTGCGCTTCTATGTTATAGTTTTTATTCTTTGTTACTTGAGGTGGGGGTGGGTGGTGATCTAATCTTTTAACTAAAAATTCGTGTACCTTTCCTTCTCGTAATGCATATTTGTGGAATTTGATTCTTCATTCCCTTTTTAAATTTTTCAATATCTTGAAATCATTCTTGAAGAAATTAACGTTGTACAATTTTTCATATGTTCTACAAGAGCTCTCTATTTTGTCGATGTTCAGTACAATACGACCGTTGTTTCTTATTTACATTTGATTCTTGAATTTTTTGTTGCTCTTTTGGGCTCATTTCTTTTTGCATATCGGGTACTTTGTTTTTCGTTCTTCTGCCGGCGCTGCTAATGTCAACGTCTGAGATTAGCACGTTGTTGGTTGGCTAGTTTGCTCAAATTTATCGTGACTGAAGATTTGTGCTCTTAAATATCCATGAAGAATTACCGATTAACTTAGTCTGAGTTGTTGGAAAACCAATTAGCATTATCTTATAAAGATCGTAAACTACCAAGAGAGATTAAAAAATTGGTTAAGTGCTTATGGAAAAACAAAAAACACAGTAATTATATATAATGGAGGCACCGAGACATGCTAATTTAGTAAGCAGCCAAGAAGTGAGCAGATTTAAATAAAATTCAATCTTAAGCAGACACTTGAATTTCGTTAAACTTCAAAATATACTCAACTCCGAAAGTGCTCATTACATTTGTTTTTTGATACTTGGAAGATATTCTTTCTGTTCTCATAAAGTGAAAATCGTACAGCAACAAAAGCACGCAGTGTTTAACTCGATTTGATACTCGTCAGCCCGCCTGCATCGAAACGTGTTGATCGGCTGTTGGCTTTATTATTTATTATAATTAAGTAGAAGTAAAACTTTAAACCGTCCTTTGTAAAAGAAAATAAATTATGTCAGCTCAAAACATAAATAAATTTAAAGATGTTCAAAAATACGATACTTACTTTTTGTTCAGATCTAAATTCTACTTACTATATAGACTTAGCATCAAACCCACATCGACAAGATGAACTTGACATTATTATCTTTTCTCCAACCAACACTTACCATTTATTGTCGTTAGAGTAAAATTTGATATGATTGGTACAACATCGACAGGCATATTAAGATATTTATCTTCTATTTCGTTTATCATGTTCGATGTTTCTTGATTAAATATCTCAATGAATTGTTGCAGTATGGAAAAATGGAATGCTGGTGTAAGGATTTTTCGTCGAGTTTGCCATTTATTCCCTAAAATAATGTATGTGGCAGATTAGTTTTTAATGTCTAAGGCTATATCTAATATAGCTCTATAACTTTTATTTAAACATTTTTTTCATACACTGATTAATAAATGCTGTGGAATTATTCATACATATGGAGCACCCTGTATATATATATATATATATATATATATATATATATATATATATATATATATATATATATATATATATATATATACACAGTAGAACCCCGGTTATCCGAGGTAACGTGGTGGGCACCCTCCTCGGATAACTGAAAACTCGGATAATCCGAATTTGTTTTTTATTCATTCAAAAAATAAACACCAATACTTTAAACCGATATATTAACGTTTTTAACATATAAATAGGTACATACATTATAAAACAGTGAAATAGGTATCTATGCGCTTCTGTTTCATATTGCTTCTTCTTTTTCTCGCTGCAATGTTCCTCCATCTATTAAGAAGAAGCAAATCCGCCGGGGTTGCCTCCGGTTGTTGTTCGATATACCTCAAAGCTTTTTCCAAAGAAGCAAAATCTTCTTGATGAGAGATCTTATTGGGAGACTGTTTCATCCACCGCCGCTTCGTCATCGTCATCGTCATCGTCATCGTCATCGTCATCGTCATCGTCATCGTCATCGTCATCGTCATCGTCATCGTCATCGTCATCGTCATCGTCATCGTCATCGTCATCGTCATCGTCATCGTCATCGTCATCGTCATCGTCATCGTCATCGTCATCGTCATCGTCATCGTCGTCATCGTCATCGTCATCGTCATCGTCGTCATCATCGTCATCGTCATCGTCATCGTCATCGTCATCGTCATCATCATCGTCATCGTCATCTGATTTTTCGGTTTCCGTCATCGTATTTCTTCAATACTCATCTGATTTTTTCTTCTTCTCAAAATCATCTGCTGTAATCCATTCAACAACATCTTCTCTTGTCACATTTTCGCAACCTTTTAATTTCTGTATTAATTCAAATAAACTTTTTTCTTTTTCTTCTCTCTCGCTGTCAAAATTTGAACAGGAAATTTCTCCATGGCTTCTCAATTTCAAAGCTAATTCATTTAATGGAGTATCATCTTCACTGTCATTATAGTCCTCAAAATCAATAACTTTTGACCAAGATTTTTGAATAGTGATAGTACGCACAGATCCCAAGCTTGACTTATTCAGTAAATAACATTTTTCAGTGTAACCTTCTGTTTTTGTGAGGTTTTTTTTCCAATCTCTAACTGTTACTTGACCTACTCCATAATCTCGTGCAACAACTTTAATTGTCTCTCCTGCTTTAATTCTTCTGATGGCTTTTAATTTTTCTTCAATAGAAACGACGATTCTTTTACGCTTGTTTTGCTCCATTATAATACGACAAACAAAAATTCAAACAAAGCAGTTCGTATTAATTACACTTAACTACCAGTACTCCAACCAAATAAATTATGTGAGTATACTCGTACTTCTCCGTAGTAAACGCTATAACGCACTGCAGTCACGCAAATTTACATGCTGAAAGAGTCCAAAAACATAAATGGGGAACCCCTCACACGGGCCAGGGCGATTCCCCGAAGGCCCCGACGATTTTAAATGGAAATATGTACATACATATTTTAGAAGCTTGGTTAATACGCAGCATAGACACGCGTACCTCGGATAATCAGGTTCTTAGATTGGCGCTGTGTATATATATTGAAGTAAATAATAAAAGAGCTAAAAGATCAGAAGAAATAAGGAGACAATTTCTCCAAATGAACCACGCTAGTCAAGTAATGATGCAGATAATCAGTAACCGGCTAAAATCACTTATAATACCAGAAATATCTGAGGAATAGACAGGTTTCATTTCAGGGGATGGCACAAGAGAAAACATTCTTACTGTACTACAGATCATAGAAAAGACGTATAAATTTAACATCAAAACTTATTTGTTTCGTAAATTACAGCAAAGCATTTGATTATGTAAATTGGCACAAGTTATGGCCAATACTTAAGAGTATGGGAGTTCCCTTACACCATATCCACCTGATAAGATCTTTATATGAAAATAGTAATATCGTTGCTTTTTAAAGCATACTCTGAATACATTATGAGACGAGTTCTGGAGGACTGGGATGGAGGTATTATTTCTATGAGGGATCGAAAAGTGAACAATCTGAGATATGCTGATGATACACTCATTATAGCATTTAACGACACCGAATTCGAATATATTATGGATAGATTAAATACCATAAGCGAGGAATATGACCTACTATTTAACAAGAATAATACTAAAATTGTGGCCACAGATCGAACCCCAGCGAACATCAAGGAAATAACGAGTTTTGAAGTAGTTGATGAATTTGTATACCTCGGATCATTAATTACAAATAGAGGAGGTTGCGGTAAAGAAATGAAACGAAAGCTAAACATAACTCAAAATGCAGTAATCAGACTGAACAAGATTTGAAAGGACTCAGCAATATCTCGAAATAATAAATTAAAATTTATTAACGCACTAGTATTTCCCATAGCCACCTACTCTTCAGAGACAGGACGATAAATGTGGTGGTTCGAAGAAAAATTGATGCGTGACATGAGTATAAAGAAAAAACGATCTAGAAATATTTATGGTCGGGGGAAAAATAAATAGGAACTGCCCAAAAAGAAGATCTCCTAATCGATGGCAGACCAGGTGAAGCCGCTGATAGAACTTTCCATACGCAAAGCCATTCACGCCGCTCAGGATCGTGATTCATGGAGGGACACGATCCTCTCAATCGAAACATAACACCACTAAACTCTTGCTATAGTAATAAGACTGAGGAGGAGGAGGAGTGTTCACCTAGTCCTATTGTAATAGGGCTTTTATATGGATAATCACGAAGAAACCAATAAGTAAGATGCAAACTACTCAAGGCCATTTGGAGGAAGCAATAATAAATATAACGCTAAAGGAAAATAAATCTATAGAAAAGATTAGTTTTTTTTTTTATGTGTCTAGCACACGTACTGCAGGGAAGAAGTCCCTAAAGCGCTACAGGAGCGACACGTGTACGGAAAAAGCAATTCACGTTGTTCTTGAATCGCTGTAAATTGTACTCGGTGGGAAACACAGTCCAGGGCAAATTATTCCAAAGCGATGATGATCTCCATATAAAACTGCTTGAAAAGCGTTGTACGAGGAGTAATAAGCTGAACCTCATACGGATGTGAAGTATTAGCGCGACGTGTACTTCTAACATGCACCGCTCTGGGAGGAATTAAGCGGGCCACATCCTTCGAACACTTTCCATGAAAATACTTGTAGAATAGGCTCAAGTCGCCAACCCTTTTTCGATGTTCCAGCGAATCAAGGCCGCCGGTCAGTTCCGGGTCTCCAATCAGACGAACAGCTCTTCTCTGAATAGAATCGAACAAATGCAGTGTATGTTTGGGAGCGGAGCCCCAAACATGGGAGCAGTATTCCATAGTTGGTCGAATTTGAGCTTTGTAAAGAATTAACATTTGTTACGGAGTGTAAAGCTTTCTGGTTCTTTGTTAAGTTGAATGACTTCCTGCTGTCTGCGGATATTCGTCTTAGTAGCCGATGTCCGAGCGTTCAAAGTGAATGAAGAGATAAGCGTACTGTCATCTGCAAAGCTGTAGATTGGATTCTCGGTCTTTTCCAACAGATCGTTAGTGTAAATGAGAAAAAGAGTAGGAGACAGTATGGAGCGTTGAAGTACACCGGCGTTGATAGGTGTTAGAAAGAAATTCATCGACTGCCACTCAAAAAGAACGCTCTCTGTTGAAACACGAGAGCCACAAACAGAACATAACATACCATAAGAGCGTAGCTTAGCCAACAGCCCATCGTGCCAAACACGGTCGAATGCCTTGGATATGTCAAGAGCGACCACTCGAGATTCTCCAAAGTGTTCAATTGCGTTGTTCCAAACGTGTGTTACGTAAGTCAGAAGATCTCCTGGTGATCTATTTTTACGAAAGCTATATTAATGAACGCTAATAATGTTGAATCTTCAAGATATTTTAGAAGATGCTGATTGATAGCCTTTTCCATGACTTTCGATATTATTGAAAGCAGTGAGATAGGTCGGTAGTTATTTGGAAAGGTCTTCTTGCCTTTTTTAGGTATCGGCTGAACTGTGGCACATTTCCAGCAGGAAGGAAATATTCCCTTCCTGTAGGATAGGTTGAAAAGTCTACAGAAAACTGGTGTTAGTTCCCTCGCACAGTTTTTGAGAACTATGGCAGGTATTCCGTCAGCGCCAGAAGCTTTTTTGGTGTCTAGCTTCATTAAAATACGTTTTATTATACGCTGTCTGAAGACAATATCGGGCATCCTTGACTGCACTATGGGAATAGTAGGTGGTGATTTTCCTTGGAAATCGACAGTAGAATGTGAAGCAAAGAGTTCAGCCAACAAGTTTGCTTTTTCAACAGGTGTTGTTGCAATAGAATTATCTGGCTGTGTGAGCGGTGGAATAGTGCAGTTGGTGAAATTTTGACTGACTGCCTTAGCGACTGACCAAAAGGACCTGGAATTGTTGGGACAAGCGAGAAGTTTATTTCTAATTCATTGATTGTGTGCCTCCTTGGTTTCGTCGATAATTTCTTTGCATCTGTTCCTGGCACGAACAAAGGTGTTACGGTTTATGGTGTTAGGATTTCCACGCCATTGTCGGTAGGCAAGATGTTTAGAAGCAACAGGTTCTTTGCATTTTCGGTCAAACCAAGGCTTGTCGTTGGAAGGGCATTTCTTCGAAAAAGGGATGTAAGCCTCCATACTGGCCAAAATAACATCGGAAACCTCCCTGGCGCAGTCAGATGGGTCGTCGGATCGAAAACAAACGTCTAACCAAGGAAAACTTCGAAAATATACCGAGAGTATACCAAAATGAAAGAAATCCAGAACACAGTCATGATCATCATCATCAGCTATGCAGTCCATCGTCAGATATAAGCCTCCTCTAAGTACGTCCATCTTCTTCGGTTTTGGGCCTTGTTTATCTATTCGTATTCCACTAGTCCTATGATGTATTCAGATCGTAAACAATTTCGGCGAGATGGTGTCCCCTTGACGTACCTCTCTTTTCATTTCTATCTTATTGGTGTTTTCTTTCAATACTATCTGAAATGTTGCATTTTTATATATATTTTGAATAATCTGCGAGTATCTGCTATCAATTCAACAGTTACTTAGACTATTTAATGTTGGCCAGATTTCAAGGGAGTCAAACGGTTTTTCGTAATCCACAAAGGCAACCCAAATCTTAAAATTATACTCGTCTGACTTTTCTATTAAGTTTCTTAATACTTGGAGGTGGTCCAGTGTACCTTTTCTAAATCTGGCTTGTTCTCTGAGTTGGTAAGCATTCAATATCTTTGTGAATCTCGCAGTTATTATTTTAAATAACTTGTACATTACAGAGAGTAAGCTGATTGGTCTATGGTTGGTTAATTTGGATAAATCTCCTTTTTTGAAGAGCAGGGGCACCACAACATTATCCCAGTCTCGAGGTATATCACACATATCGAGACACTTAATATACAATATATCTAGCATTCGTAATATTGGCTCTCCGCCCTATTGCAACATTTTGACAAGTGTGCCGTGTTCACCTGCTGCTCTTCCTCTTGCCATTTTATTTAAAGAATCTTGTATTTCGTATTTTGTGATACTAGGAATATCGTCAGATCTTTCATTCATTACTTATGTCTGGTGGTGGTTCTACTCTACTCTCATAAAAGTTTAAGTTATTATTTGATTGTTCTCATCTACTAATGCTGAACACAGTACTAAAGGCAAAATGGAGATGAGCAAGAGAGGTAGCAGAAATGGAAAGGACAAGTTGGCAAGTGGAATAGTAATCATGAGGAGAATTAAGAAATTTAAGATGATTAATACTAAGATGGAGGAAAACAATAGATAGAGAAAATGGAGGGGGCGTATGTCCACTCATGGACGATAAACCTTGGTTAAAGTAAAAAATATATTTTCGGCACTGACATTTAGAGGTCATCTAGATATTCTTAAAATATCGACGAAAAGATGATTTAGAGGACAAAGATAACCTTGAAATGGTTAAGTGCGTGCGATATTATCTGCACTGTATTGTTTATCTACACTATATATAGTCAGCTTGCACGTTTCCGATATTTTAGAAAATATTAGATATAAAGAGATGAGTTATTTAAATTTGTTAATATTTAATTGAACAACAATTTAAATATAATTAACAATTATGCTTTCACAACTCAAAAGGATATCTGCTACGCTTTTTAGATTTTCAGTATCAATTAGAACAAAGTTAAACTCGTAGTAGAAAATTGTATATTTAAAATTCCACATTCTTATTTAATACCCTGCGTGTATTAAATAAGATTGTTCTTGTCCAAGGTACGAGAAGTTAAGTTAACTTGAGTACCTGAGAACATTACGAAAGAATATAACCCGAACTTAAAATATTTTACTATACAAACCTGTACTTGTCAATAGACCTTCCTCAAACCAGTCTCGAAGATAATCGTATATTGAAGCTTTTGGCAAATTTTTTATTGAAGATATAATAGCCTAAAACAAATTTTAGTTAGCAGCAGCATGTAGTATGTAATGCACAGATACTAATTATTAGCACAATATAGCGACTATGGTATATCTGCAAAATTGTCTACGTCTATCGCCTAGTTGTCAGTAAATTTATAACAGAGCAAGGAATTGCAGATATCCATAATTACTTCGTACTATCGATTTACGTTTAAACCAAAGGACAACCAAAAAAGGTGGGTTATTATTGACGTATAGCCTGTACCAAAATATAAGATCCTGATTTTTTCTGTTTTAAGAGGACAATATAAAAATTCTGACCTTTTGTTTGTAATAGGTTGCAGAGATGGACTTAAAAATTTTATTCATTAATGCAAATAAATAAAATTATAAGTGTTTTTGGAGATGTTTTATTTATAGATGAATGTAAAAACAAATGGATAAGAAGTACAAATATACAGTTTGAATGAATTGGGTTTACAAAATGGGACATATTGTATAAATAAAAATATACTTTAACTTAAGCCTAATTCGGTTTCACTATCACTGTCATCAGCTGAGGTAATTATCAGTGGTTTTATATTATTTACATAAATATATGAATCTTCAACTTTAAACAACGTGCTGAATGGAATTCTTCCAGCTTTCACAAGATATATTTATCATTTATAACTTTTTTTTACTAATTCAACCACTGACTCGCTTAAAGTATGAGAAAACATTTTGTGCCCTTATTTTTGATTTAACTTGATCCCAAATAAGTTTAATTGGATTAAAACACACAATAATACGGAGGAAGCTGCAAAACAGTGTGTCCCATTTTCTCAGCCATACTATCACAAACATATTTCTTTTTCAATTTATAGTCTTTCAAAACTCCCAAAAGATCACTTTTTTTTATAACTAAAGTCAAAATAAATGTCATTTTCTACAGATATTCCTGTATTTCCGATTTGGTGTTGGCTGCATTAGGAACCTTATTTAGTAGGCGACTATGGTAACTTGCATTGTCCATAACTATAACACTCTGTTCGGAAACATTTGGCAAAAGGGGAATTTTGAAACCAATTTTCGGTCGTGTTTTCGTGATAGTCCAAACTAGAATCTTTTATGTTTTTTGCAGATAATAGTAGACAATGAAACCCAGCCCTTTTCA
Organism: Pachyrhynchus sulphureomaculatus; assembly: GCA_019049505.1. Classification (NCBI taxonomy): domain Eukaryota; kingdom Metazoa; phylum Arthropoda; class Insecta; order Coleoptera; family Curculionidae; genus Pachyrhynchus; species Pachyrhynchus sulphureomaculatus. The sequence continues at coordinate 72,346,591 of CM032452.1, read as the reverse complement.
GATCCAGCGTGCAAAATGGTTATTCGTTTACCTTTATTTGAAGGTGCGTTAGTCTGACATTTTGGACTGCTGCCAACACCCCTTTTTGCATAGTGTCATGGGTATCGAACCATGTTTCGTCAAGGTAAATTATTGGCCAATTCTCTGATCGATACTTTTTAATTTCGTGTAAATAAGTATGTCACAAGATTCGTAATCGTTGTGACTTCATCACTACTTGCCTTTTGTTGATTTTTGGGAACGTGAATCCCATTCTTAAGAGAATTCTGTGAAGGGGTTGATCGGCCACAATGTATATTGGTCCCGTTCTGCACCAGTCTTAATTTTATTTTGTCTAGTGTTGGCATCAACTGCTCCTCATACATAGAATATATTTTTCTCCTGATGACGTCTTTTTCGCAATCGTCTACATGATACATTTGAAAATCTTTCCGTTTTTTTCTGTTCCTGAGTGATGGTTTTCCTACAATACCCTTACCCGTAGAAATTGGGGTTTTTGTTAGTTCACTGGTTTCTTGCAAAGCATTTTGTTTATTCAAATTTCTTTTTACCAAACTGTAGTAAACATTTTTCAATATTTATTTAGCGTCAAGTGATAAATGTTTTCTCTTGCGATAGCCACTATTGCAATTTTCCCACGGATGCCACATAATTAAAATAGTACCGCTACGTTCGATGGAAGTTGTAAGTAAAACTAAAAATAAAAATAATAAAAAGTATCTTTCGAATCTTAATGGGGACCTGTGGTCATTAGGCCTATATTATCAAATACTTAAAGGGCTCCAAACTGGGTTGCCAGGTAGTAAATATATAGGTAAAAAATATGATTGCAGGTACAAGCGAGGGCGGCATACAAAGCAGGTAAAATAAAAATACGTTTATCGTAATACCTGGCAACTATGTACAAAACCATAATAGGGTCGTTTATTGCTCCATTGAAAAAGCAAAAAGGCAGGATCTGATATCTTGGGATCTACTTTACTTATAACCGAAGCGTCGGGTGACAGTGGGTCAACAACGGTTAACGTAGAAAATCCGCTGTTACAAGGAATATGCTCCTGACGATCTATGACGCCTTAGATGGAAATAATACCCAAGACTCTGCTGCTCTTATATGACGACCTTGACAATAAGCAAGGACACTTCAAGCGGATTGACTGCAGGGATAAATTGTATAACTGTCAGTCCAGACTGATGCAAAGAGGCTATATGATCTGCATGCACCCTTTATTTAGGTAAAATATCCAGAGCATTACAACATCCGAAACTTAAGATAACGCAGCTACGTAGCATGTCTTCAATGTTACCATCTAAGACATTTCTATAGTATATTGATGACATGCTCAGGCTACAATATGTTTTTCAAGAGATTGAGTCGGTTGTTGAAAATGATGGTGCCATATTTACTGAAACTTTTCCTTTTCAACCACAAAATACCTTCCAGCCCACAAGCCTAATATTCTAGTTGTCAATAAAACTACAAAGATGATGTAAAATAATTGAAAACGGACAAAGTCCATTTTTTTGCAGTTTACTCATTGTTCTCTTATTCGTCAAATTCGTCACTCGGGTTAGGATTGTCAAATAAGAGAACATAATTTACGGGTACTTATCCAAGAAGTTAAGGACACGAAGGTAGGATACAACGAATTGTACTAAGTAGGCATACCTAGTACTCCATCAAAAGCTGACACAGCAGCTTTCAAGTCGACAGAGTAGTTGACACGGTCAACACTTAAAAGCAGGTAGCGCTTTTTGAGGGATCCTCCACAGGCTGGTTAATGTAAAGTAATTGAAAAACGGACAAGGTCTATTTTTCAGCAGTTTACCAGCGAAACGCGCGTATCGGGGTGAATTTGACGAATAAGAGAACAGAAGATTGGCAGCGTTTAATATGGATGATGAGTAGAAAAATTGAGGCAGTGGAGCTGAACAAATATATATGTAACTTAGTTTGAAACCAGCGCTGGGAACTCTCTACGAAACAATGAAGGTTCAGTTTAACAGACAACTTTGGGGATATGGCCTGTATTGTAAACCAAGTTAAACAGTAGAAACCTATTCACGCTACTTAAAATATCTGAATACTTCGCACTCTGCTACTCAATTGTGAACTGGAGCAAGACCGAGATGGTGAATTTGCAGAGAAAAATTAAGACACTCCTCACTGATGTACAGCAACACCATCTTTCGAGTGCTCTAAGGATTCACTTTCCATCAACTGGCTTAAATATTCAAATACTACCGACGAACAAGGTCGTGAAGTTGAACCATTCTCAATCAGTTGTGGCTTAACTCAGCTTATTGATGAACCAACACGGATCCCTGATTGAGGCGAGCAGTTCGCCAGTCTTCTTGATCTATTTATAACCATCAATCCGGAAATTTACACGGTCACCGAAAATCTGCCTTTAGGTTTTTCCGACCATAAACTGCTTTGGACATCGAGTATCCCACCAAACAGTGACAGAGAGGCGCCTAAATCGCGCAAGATTTGGCACTACAGATCTGCTAAATGGAATATTTTTCGAACTTTCTCTTGGTTAGATGTTTGTTTTCGATCTGACGACCCATCTGACTGCGCCAGGGAGGTTTCCGATGTTATTTTGGTTGGTATGGAAGCTTACATTCCTTTTTCGAAAAAATGCCCTTCAACGGCAAGCCTTGGTTTGCCCGAAAATACAAAGAAACTGTTGCTTCTAAACATCTCGCCTACAGACAATGGCATCATAAATCGTAACACCTTTGTTCGTGCCCGGAACAGCTGCAAAGAAATTATCGACCAAACGAATTAGATACACAATCAACGAATTAGAAACAAACTTCTCGCTTGTCCCAACAATTCCAGGTCCTTTTGGTTAGTCGCTAAGGCAGTCAGTCAAAATTTCACCAATCCACCCTACCACCACTCACACGGCCAGATAATTCTATTGTAAACGACACCTGTTGAGAAAGCTAACTTGTTGGCTGAACTCTTTGCTTCACATTCTACTGTCGATTTCCAAGGAAAAAACAACCACCTACTATTCCCATAGTGCAGTCAAGGATGCCCGATATTGTCTTCAGAAAGCGTATCATAAAACGTATTTTAATGAAGCTAGACACCAAAAAAGTATCTGTCGCTGACGGAATACCTGCCATAGTTCTCAAAACTGTATGAGGGAACTAACACCAGTTTTCTGTAAACTTTTCAACCTATCCTATAGAAAGGGAATATTTCCTGCTGGAAATGTTCCACAATTCAGCCGATACCTATAAAAGGCAAGAAGACCTTGCCAAATAACTACCAACCAGTCGCACTGCTTTCAATAATATCGAAAGTCGTGGAAAAGGCTATTAATCAGCATCTTCCAATATGGCTGTTGTAAACATAGATCAACAGGAGATCTTCTGACTTATGTAACACATGTTTGGAACAACGCAATTGAACACTTTGGAGAATCTCGAGCGGTTGCTCTTGACATATCCACGGCATTCGACCGTGTTTCGCATGATGGACTGCTGGCTAAGCTAAGCTACGCTCTTATGGTATGTCCCTGAAAGCGTTCTTTACGAGTGGCGGTCGACGGATTTCTTTCTAACACCTTCACTATCAACGCCAGTGTGCCCCAAGGCTCCATACTGTCTCCTACTATCTTTCTCATTTACATTAACGATTTGCTGGAAAAGACTGGAAACCCAATCTACAGCTTTGCAGATGACAGTACGCTAATCTCTTCATTCACTTTGAACGCTCGGACATCGGCTACTCAGACGAATATCCGCAGACAGTGGGAAGTCGTTCAACTTAACAAAGACCTAGAAGAAATTCTATCTTGGGGTGACAATAACCAAGTGGAATTTAACGCTACAAAAACCCAGGCGGCAGTTTTTTCTAAAAAAGTTGACGTTGCTGAACCCGACATAGTTATGGCGGGGCACTCCATTCCCCTAGCATCGTCACTCAATTTGTTGGGCGTTAATTTAGTCGCAAATATGTCCTGACATGAACATGTCGCAGTGACAGCAAGGAAAGCTTCTCAAAAGTTGGGAATATTATTTAGAACCAGAAAGCTTTACACTCCACACCAAGTGTTAATTCTTTACAAAGCTCAAATTCGACCAACTATGGAAATACTACTCCCAAAAAACAACAAAAAATGCAATGTATGTTTGGGGCTCCGGTCCCAAATATACATTGCATTTGTTGGATTCTATTCAGAGAAGAGCTATTCGTCTGATTGGAGACCCGGAACTGTCCGGCGGCCATGATGCGCTGAAACATCGAAGAACGGTTGGCAACTTGAGCCTATTCTACAAGTATTTTCATAGAAAGTGTTCGAAGGATGTAACTCGCTTCATTCCTCCCAGAGCGGTGCATGTTAGAAATACACTCCGCGCTAATACTTCACATCCGTATGAGGTTCAGCTTGTTACTCCTCGTACAACGCTTTTCAAGCAGTCTTTATATGGAGTACATCATCCCTTTGGAATAATTTGCCCGGGACTATGTTTCCCACCGAGTACAATTTACAGCGATTCAAGAACAAGGTGAATCGCTTTTTCCGCACACGTGTCACTCCTGTAGTGCTTTAGGGACTTCCCGCGGCACGTGTGCTAGACCCATAAAAAAAAAGAAAATAATAAAGTAGTTACTTAAATAATAAGTAATAATTTAGAATGTTCATACCTCAATTTCATCTGGGTCAGACACAGAAACATATATCAGAGCAGGTCCTAAATAAAATGTGTGAAGTGGAGGAGCAACTTTATGTATTCCGTAAACATCGAAAAAAATTCATCTGTAACAAATAATGTGAATTACTACGTATCTTTGGCGCAGTAATACTACACACTAGTTATTACCACTACATCAAACCCTTTATTTTTGCACTAGACCTCTTTCGGTAACTATGTTAAAATCATCCAGAGTGGAGATTAAGTCAGTTATTGCTCCTGATGATTTTAACGTGGTTAGTGAAACGTGTGTCCCGTGCAAAAATAAAGTGTTTGGTGTAATGGTGATAACTGCTGTGTAGTGAATTACTACAATACGCATATAGTTCTCTTATCACTAAAAAGCATACAGCCTATTTTACGACTAACAACAGAGTTTTACATCTGAAATTATAGATTTAATCTTATTTATGAAACGAAGTTTGGCTCAACTGTAACACGTAAACTCAAAAAGTTTTTGGTCAGTCCAACGCTTTTCTATATATATATATATATATATATATATATATATATATATATATATATATATATATATATATATATATATATATTATTATTTTCAACCATTTCATTCTGGCATTTATTTTTTTGTTTGCCATTCTTTTACATGTTTCATTAAACCACTCTTTCAATTCGTGGTTTCTTTTTATCCCTATGCTTTCTTGCGTTGCTTCTCTCACGCATCTTTTCACTTCGCTCCATTTATTTTCAATACTTTCTTCTGTTTTTTTTTTTATGTCAATAGCTTTCTTCTTAGGGATTCTTCATATTCGGTTATTTTTCTGTTCTTTTTAAAATTTTTGTACATCTCATTTGTTTTCTTTGTTCCTACTTGGTATTCTCTTTTTCAATTTTTGTTTTATTTTTGCTACAACTAAGAAATGGTCGGAGTCTGCATTGGCCTCTCTGTACGTTCTTACGTCCTGCACGAAGGATTGTTTCCTTCGATTTATTAGCACGTGGTCTATTTGTGTTTGTACTAATTGGTTTGGTGTATAGTATGTTCACCTCCCACTGCTTGTACGAAATCCTCTTTACTTATTCGCGCATTGAAGTCTCCTACCACCAATATGGTATCCTCTTTGAGGATTTGTTCTCTTTCGTTTTCTAGTTCTTCATAGAATTTCTCCTTTTCCTTATCAGGTGCATTTTCTGTAGGTGCATATATATTTTAAATATGGACGTTTTGAATGGCTTTGTATCGAATCTTATATGTGCCATCCTTTCATTTATTGGTTTGAACTCTACTATCCTATCCTTCAACTTCCCTCTTACTATGAAGGCAGTACCACCTTGTCCTTATGTTTCGCTGCCGAAATACTTTAAGATAAATTTAGGTTTACTTAATTCTCCGTTCCCCTGCCATCTTATTTCCTGTATCGCAGGTACTTCAATATTATATCTTTCTATTTCTCTTGCTATTTCTTACACTTTCCCAGGTATTAGCATTGTTCCTACATTCCATGTTCCTATCCTCATTCTGTTTTTTCTTGTTTTTGTTTTTCCCTTTGTTTGTCCTTCCCTCGTTCTCCCTTTAACTGGGGTTATTTCGATCATCCATCTTCATCGCCCTAGTCGTCGTCCTGTTTGTTCCACTGTCTCTGCTTCCTATCTCTAGTTTTTTGTATTCCGTCCGGTGCCAGTTACTTCTAATGTCGTTCCGCTTTGTTATTTCTCTTCTTTTTCTTGTTCAGAAGTCCTTTCACTATATCTTCTTATATTTTCCTTTACATTCTCCGCTCCCTGGTTTTCATTTTCCTCATTTATTTTCTCTAATAGTTCTAGATTAAATACTTCTCCGTTTATGATTGCCTTATTGTAGGTTAATTTTGCCTTATTCCCCTTCTGCTTTCTCCTCTTTTATAATTTTCAACAACTTCTTTCTTTGTTTCTGAACTTTTATCGAGTATTCGCGGTAGCTGGAATAGTTTGAGTTAAGTTGTTTCCTAGGGGTTAGTCGAGTTATAAGTTACATAATAGTTACATAATATAGCCAATGTTCCAAGTACGCCACTGGAAAGTTACATTATTATAAAGATAAACATCGGCATAAAGGTTAAGTGTGTTATTATATTTATATTTATGTTTTCATACTGGATTTTATCTTTGGTTGACATGCACTAAGTTTATGTTAAATTGCATTTTTACGGAGATTTATCTTTTAGCATTACTGTTTATCAATATAGATAATTACTAAATAATACTAACTAATGATTGTTCATATTTAACCTACTTATACCAGTATTTACCTTTTAATTTCATATATATATCCACCTGAATTTAAATTGTTAATATGGCTTGTCGCCAGTTGTGGTTGAAATAAAGGTAATTCATTTAATTCAATTTTAAACTAATTTTTGTTGAGATCCTTAAATCTCTACAAGAGTGGCGCATACGCGAAAGTAGCAATTTACATGTCTTGTTTAGTCCCGGTTAGTTGATTACAGGGGATGAGTTGCGTCATATAGAAGAGTTCTTGAAGACGGTGGCATGAGAAGTGACAAGCTAACAAGCAAGTATTGGCACGATGTGTATTTCTAGCATACAACAGTCTGGGAAGAATTAAACACGGTATATTCACATAACTCACATAAGAGTATTATAGAACAGACTTAAGTTACCAACTTTTCTATGAGACGCTACAGAATCGAAATTCCTGCTCTGGTGAGTTTTCCGGGTTCTCAATCAGGCCAATCGCTCTTTTCTGGATACAATGTAACTGATGCAACTGAAGTAAGCTTTTGGGAAAAAGACATTTCCAAACATGACACTTTTCTTCCATAATCAAATTTCACTTTTGTACAGGATTAGAAGTTGTTCTGGTATGAAATAATATTCTCAGTTTTTTTTTTAAGAATCTTGTTTATTATGAATGTGTGAATAAATTTGTGCAAACAAACTCGATCTCATCTGAAACGTGGGAAAAATATTTCAAATAGCTTTATAGCACTGAAGAGAAAAAGTATAAATAGAGAACTATAACGACACAGTCAACACCATAAACCAAAAGAAAGAAATATTAAAAAAGCCCAAAGAAACTAAAGAACAGGGAGGCCCCAGGTACAGATAACATACCTAACGAATTATTGAAATATGGCGGCTCTGGATTAGCAGGAAAGTTAAACATGTTATTCAACAAGATCCTTAAAACATCAGAAATCACAAATGGGAGTGGCGCACTAGCGTGACAATACCTATTTTTAAAAAAGGACACAAGTCTTGCCCAGAAAATTACAGGGGAATAACCTTTTTAAATACGACAATGAAGTTACTCACAAGCATTAGAAAGGAAGAACTAGAATCTCAAATAACAAGCAGAGAAGAACAACAGGGGTTTAGAAGAGGCAGATCGACAACAGATGCCATATTCATAATTAAACAAATCAAGGAGAAAGCAAAATAATTTAATAAACCAGCGCCCGTCTGCCTTATGGACCTGACAAAAGCCTTCGATAAAGTTAGACTAGGAGACATCATAAACATACTCAGGCAAAAGAAAACACCAGCTGATATAATATGGGTTATACGAAATCTCAACATCGAAAACACCACAAGGATAAAGACAGGAGCACAAACTACAGGAAGCATACCAACCCTAAGGGGGATACAACAGGGAGATAGCTTGAGTCCATTCCTGTTTAATCTATTAATGGATGAAAGAATAGAGGAAGCCATGGAAATAAATATGGGATACAGAATGAACAAAAAACGGATTGGTATGACATGCTACGCGGATGATGCAGTTTTATTATTGCAGAAAAAGAGGATGATCTTAAAAGGCAGCTGTTCCAGTTCTACCAGATTAGTCGAAAGCTAAATATGAACATCTCGATAGAAAAGATAAAATGCATGAGTTTCTCAATAAACCCAATAAGATGCAACAGACGGCAGATCGATAGGACAAGTAAATGAATTCAAGTACCTTGGTATAAATATCTTAAGCATATTTAACCTACTTATACCAGTATTTACCTTTTAATTTCATATACATATCTACCTGAATTTAAATTGTTATTATGGCTTGTCGTCAGTTGTGGTTGAAATAAAGATTTCAATTTAATTCAATTTTAAACTAATTTTTGTTGAGATCCTTAAATCGCTACAAGAGCATCGCATACGCGAAAGTAGCAATTTACATGTCCTGCTTAGTCCTGGGTAGTTGATTACAGGGGATGAGTTGCTTCATATAGAAGAGCTCTTGAAGAGGGTGGCATGAGAAGTGACAAGCTAACAAGCAAGTATTGGCACGATGTGTATTTCTAGCATACAACACTCACACATATCCACATAACACTCCCATGAGAGTATTTATAGAACAGACTTAAGTTACCAACTTTTCTATGATATGCTACAGAATCGAAGTTCCTGGTCTGGTGAGTTCCGGGTTCTCAATCAGGCAAATCGCTCTTTTCTGGATACAATGTAACTGATGCAAAGTAAGTTTGGGAAAAAGACATTTCCAAACATGGCACTTTTCTTCCATTAATAATCAAATTTCAGTTTTGTTTTGTTTAGAAGTTGTTGTAGAGTATAAAGCCTTCTGGTATGAAATAATATTCTCAATTTAAAGAATCTTTGTTTATTATAGGTGTGACATGATTATGAGAGAATATATTAGCAGCTTAGAAAGTGAGTGACGATGCTAATAGAACCGAATATCCGGGCATAACTCTGTCGGATTTCATAAAGGTAACTTTCTAGAGAAAAAACTGTTTTTTAGTTATTTACTTTGTACGCGTTCCAGTTGTCTGAGGAGATGTATATGGACAGCTAGTGTTTGAACGTTGCAAGCGAACTGTAATCAGCAAAGCTTTAGATTGGATTTTCGGTTGTCTCCAAAAGATTGTTGGTGTAAAAAGAAATAATATAGGAGATAGTATAGAGACGTGGGGTTACGTTACCGTTGACAGTAAAGATATCCGAAAGAAATTCATTCATTAACTGCCACTCGCGCAGAACGATTTTTGAGTCGTAAACCAAACTTTTTAACCATACTAAGAAAGCGCAATTTAATTTAAACCCTTATGCCAAATTCAGTCAAATGCATTAAAGTACTACTGCTCCAGGCTCTCCATGAGGTTCAATTTCATTCTGCGATAAGAGAGGTTTGGTCTCCTGTTGATTTTGTCAATAAAAGTTAGACTGGTGGTTACTAATAAGGTCAAATCTCTTCAGATAATTTAACAAGTTCTGATTCATAATCCTCATATTACTGAAAGCAATGCAGTTGATTGGAAATTGTCTGACAAGGTTTTTTCTTGTCTCCGTACCGGCTAAATTTCAGCGGAATATACCCCCTTTGCAGGATAAGTTCAAGAATCTAAAAAAATCAATGTTGGTTCACCCGCTCAAATTCTGAATACAACGACAAGTGTTGTATAAGTTGCTAGAAGCTTTTGTGGGGTCTCTAGCTTCCTAAGATACAGTTTATGATACGCTACCTAAGTATTGCATGCAATAATCTTTTTTTGACTACACATCGGATTGGGGGCGGGTTTTTATCCTGGAAACTCACAGAATAATATAAAAGAAGAGTTTGGCAAACAAGCTGGCATTGTCAATAGATGTTGTTGCAATGGTACTGTCTGATTATATAAGTGGTACTCTATATGATTTAGTGAAAATATTGGACTAAGGGCCATGGCGACCCGACCAAAAAGTCCTAGACTTGTTGGTACAGGCAAGAAATTTGTTTTTAATTGCTTGTTTAAAGTTGTGATATTTGGGGATATGAATGCTCGCATTGGGATCGGGGTAATACCGGGTGTAAACCAGAAATACAACGAAGCAGAAAACAATGACAATGGGGAGCTTCTTGTAGATTTTTGCGCAAGAAACGAGGTGAGAATAAACAACACATACTTCCCCACACAAACCACAACACAAAAGACATTTCAAAACTCCAGAAATCAAAAGTCCATGATTAATTTTATAATCACAAACAGAGCCATTACACCATCACAAATGGGTCATACGAAATCTCAACATCGGAAACACTACAAGATAAAGACGGGAGCACATACTACAGGAAGCATACCAAACCCTAAAGGTGATAAAACAGGGAGATAGCTTGAGTCCATTCCTGTTTAATCTATTAATAGATGAAAGAAATAAGGAAGCCATGAACAAAAAACGGATTGGTATGACATGCTACGCGGATGATGCAGTTATTATTGCAGAAAAAGACGGGATAATCTTTAAAGGCAGCTCTTCCAGTTCTACCAGATTAATAGAAAGCTAAATATGAACATCTCGATAGAAAAGCACAAAATACATGAGTTTTCTCAAGAAACCCAATAAGATGCAACAGTACGGCAGATCGATAGAACACGTGTTAATGAATTCAAGTACCTTGGTATGAATATCTCAAGCAGTCAAAATCCGACTAGAGACATTAAAAATCAAATTAATGAAGTAACTGCAATGTCTTGTTCCTAAGAGACATTGTGTGGGCAAATAAATACATAAGGCGATAATAATACGACCGATTAAGACATACGGCATAGAAACCAGTGAGGACACTAGCCGAACTAAAAAAACAAATATTGCGAGCTGCTGAATTGAAAACATTGCGAACAATCATGCGAAAGACCTATGAGAGATCACGTAAGAAAACTCCGACATCAGAGAACAGTGTGGAATACTGGATATAGTAAGATGGGGACGACAGAGTAAGACGACATTAGTATGATCACGTGAGGAGAATGCCAGACGACAGATTACCAGGTCGCATTGGATTGGAAGGGAAGCCCAGCAGGCACGCGTCCACCTGGAAGACCACCGAAAAGATGGAAGGACAGTTGGCAGTCTATCTCACAGGAACTGCTGCTACGAAACCTGAACTAAACAGAAACATCACAGTAGATCTCAATCATGAAAAACAAGAAGAATAAGGCTTAAACTGTAGCGCATTTCCAGCAGGAATCGTATTTGGCCAAACGGATTGTTGATTATTGCTCCCGTATTTTCACAAAGAGCATTTTTTTACGACGTTGTCCAAGGGGTTTCTTTAGAGTAACTTCAGTATCAACCCTGGTGTGCCCAAGGCTCCCATACTATGTCCCACTCTCTCTCCTTTACATTAACGATCTGCAGGAAAGGACTAAGGATAAAATAAACAACTTGACAGTCCGCTTGTTTCCTTATTAGCATTGAAAGAATGAACAATATTTACTTAAACAAATATCCGCAGGTAACAGGGAGTTGTTCGGCTTAACAAAGACCTGCAAGAAATTCTGTCTTGGTGTGACAGTAACCAAGTTGAATTATTACTGCAAAAAGTTAGGTGGTACTTCTTGTAAAAAAATTAACGTTACAGAATTAGACATAGTTATGTCGAGACAATCCATTCCTCATCGTCAGTCAGCGTACATGGCGTAAACCAGGGTGCATATACTCGTATGTCTTGGCAAGAGTATGACCTACAAAAGTGTAGGTCATACTTTTGCCTTTTCTCTTTTTCCACCTTTCTAAAAAGGTGAGGAACAACGAGAAGGCTTTATACTTCACAAGAACTTCCCGTTCAAAGCTAAAATTTAACCAAAATGGAATACTGTTTATGGCTCTATCAACTCAACCCCAAACATACGCTACACTTATTTGATTCTATTTAGAGGAGAGTTGTTCGCCTTTTATTTAAACTATTTAGCCCCAGAAAAGAGTTTTATCTTACCATTTGGCACTCCGACCATATGGTGTGTCATGTCCAATAAAAAATCGCCAATCGTCCGCCGATGGTAATTTGCTTATTTGTATTCTCCATTGAATATACTCTTTAATTGTTTTGAAGTTTTGAAAAATTATGTAGCCTAAAAGAACTACTATCACAGTGCACAACAACATTTGTGTTTATAATAATTGCAAATTAGAGTAAATTCTGCTGATGGAATATTATCTATATAAAATGTAAGATGTGATAAGAATTTTTCAATTTGTTTTCATAGTCGCCCCTCAAGCTAAAAATTAAAAATAATTATATATTATAATTAAACTTTAAATAATAAAAATGATGTCTGTGTATAGAGCAATATACGAATATAAATCTGTACCGTTTCTATGCTGATGTCCCCAGATTCCATAGTGGGAAAAGAATATAAATGATGGATTAAAAAATTTTAGAGGTAAAATAATCCTCGAACCTTCACGGGGGGGATGTTTCGGGGAGCCGACATGCAGAGATCGAGATTTTGTGGTAGATTTTCGCAATATTTCAGTTTCAAATTTGTCCATAAATTCAATGCAACAACATCTATAATCAAATAAACTTCATATACTCGCTCTCTGCGAAAGTAAAGTACCCTCTACTCTGGATGTGACTTTTATTCCTGGTTTGGGCGTAACTTTGGAATCTGTTTTAATATCAGAAGTGATTTCTCTTGTCAATGAAAGAGGGCTCTAGAGCTCGAAATATTGTTTGGTTTGAGATTAAAAATAACATCTTAATAAAGTACAGAGTTTGTCTGCTGTCTGTATTGAGAACCAAGTGATATAACTAACAATTTTGTCTCTCTTGCAGACACCATCGATTATTTACAGATTAGTTATCCAAATTCCTAAATTTCCTTCCTGGACAACTTAAGTATTTAAATACCAAGACGAATAAGCTCCTGAAGGTGAATCATTATCAATCAGTTGTGGCTTAACTCGGCTTATCAATGAACCAACACGAAGTATGACCTGAAAAATAATAGTCTCTGAATCTAAAAAAATCCTTAAATAAAACCTAACCTTACTAACCATACATATGGTTAATCAGATTAGGTTAGGTTGCATTTAACTTAAAGAAAGTTTTTTTTTTTTCGTTTCCTTCCTTTCCTACCTTACATATATTTATTTTTAGTGTTCCGTACGGAACACTTATATAAGATGACGGTGTCCTGTGGTGTCACACCCGATTTTCTCCGAAAATATTTGTCATAGAAAGTTGAAATTTAGTAATAATATAGGAATTGATGGGCCTCATCAGAGCCGTGTAGTATTGAACGTTAAATTTTGACTTAAGGGGTGAAATCGGAAGTGAAAAAAAAAATTTTTTTACTAGGTCATCGAGTGTGGTCTCAAATGAAAGCTTGTGAAAAAACACAAGTAAAAAATGTATTTATAATGTAATACTTGGGCTCACTTTTCTTTGTATTATTTTTAAAAAATCATAAAAAATCGCTGTCCCCCCACCTTATCTCGAAAAGTACTGATCAAAAAATTTTGAAAAAATTCTGGAATATTCCTCAGGGGGTGTAGATTGAACTAAAAAATTATCACGAGTGAATTATCTTTAATAATTTATTTTGGTATATAAAAAAAAAAATTTCAAGGTCATCAGTATTCAGTAAAGATTGGAAACAAACCTTGTTGAAAACTCCTTTGGGGTGTGTTTTGTGAAGTCATTGATCATTTTATACCACCGTAACAATTTTTTTTTATTTTAAAAGCAATCAACGTACGGAACACTAATTGTGTACTTGACCGGTTATTTATTTTGTTTATGCTAGGCTAGGCTAGTTCAGATTACCAATAAAATTAATTAAGTAATTTTGTTAACTGACACTAAATATATTTTGTACAGATTTACAACTGTGTTATCGCGATTTCGTAGTACAACTACATTTTCAAACGTTTAACTAAGACTAAAACAGATTTTTGGTATTTATGTTTATATAATGAACAGATGTGGGTATATTAGGTACTATAAAAGTTGGTAAAGGACGGAATTTGCTACGTCTAATTGGCTATTCAGTAAATTTATAATATGGTTCTTTGAATGTCTGTAAATTTCTATAGATTCTAAGAAATTGAGTTTTGACCCTTTAGGTGCCGTATGGAGTATTTGTAAACAATTGATATTGGGAAATGGATGGCCTGTTTCTAAAAAATATTTAGCAAAGTGTGATTTTTCATTTTTTAGCCTATAAGAAGCATTATGTTCTGCGAATCAATCAAGATTAGGTTTGGTTAAGTCGTGATAGATTAGATTAGGTTATGTTTGAGTTGTATTTAAAATTTTTAGATTCGAGACTATTACTTTTCATTTCCTAATTTTTTCCTTATTTTACTTTACGTTAGGCTAGATTAGGTTACGTTAGGTTAAGTTATGTTAGTTTTTTTTTTTTAAATCTGGCTCTGAAGATCTCTTAAAAAATTTGATAAGGACAGTCCTGAGACTTGTAGGTATGTTTTTTGAAACAACACCACTTGAATGGCCACAGTGTGCGACAAGTTCGTCAGTCTTCCTGACTTGTTTCCGACCAGTAATCCCAAGATTGACACTGTTATCATAAATCCGCTGTTACGTTGTTTCCGATCCTAAATTGGATCCGAAATCGAATATTCTACTAAACGGTGACGAGAGGCTTCCTAAACTGTACAACACTTGGCACTATAAGTCTGCTAAATGGGAAGGACTCATCGAATATTTTTTTAACTTCTTCTTAGTTAGACGTTTGTTGTAGATCCAACAACCCCTCTGAATGCGCTCAGGGAGGTTTCCGATATCATTTTCGCTGGCGTGGAAGCTTACATCCCCTTATCGAAGAAAACTTCGTCTATCAGCAAGCCTTGGTTCAACCGAAAATGCAAAGAAGCTGTTACTTCTTTGCATTTTTCGTCATTTTGCCCATCGACAATTGCGTGAAAACCCTAACGTCAAAATTTATTCGTACTCGAAATAGATGCAAACCATATATCAAATAATTACAGGTCTTTTGGTTGATCGCTAAGGCCATTAGTCAAAATTTCACTAACTCTACTATAACCATCACTTACATACTTACACGGCCATTCTTAATCAGTTGTGGCTTAACACGGTTTATCAATGAACCAACACGAAGTCTGACCTGAAAAATAATAATCTCTGAATCTAAAATCGTTAAATACAACCTAACCTTACTAACCCTACGTATGGATTGGTATATCAGGTTAGGTTGTATTTAAGTTAAAGATTTACAGTTTATTATTTTTAATTCCCTGCCTTACATATATTTATTTTTTATTTTGTTATGCTAGGCTAGGCTAGTTCAGATTACCAATAAAATTACTTTGTTAACTGACACTAATTATATTTTTGTAAGGATTTACAACTGCGTTCTCGCTTTTTCGTAGTACAACTTTTTAAAAAAAACGCTTAACTAAGACTAAAACAGATTTTTGGTATTTATGTTTATATAATGAACAGATATGGGTATATTAGGCACTATAAAAGTTGGTAAAGGACGGAATTTGCTACGTCTAATTGACTATTCAGAAAATTTATAATATGGTTCTTTGAATATCTGTAAATTTCTATAGATTCTAAGAAATTGAGTTTTGACCCTTTAGGTGCCGTAAACAATTGATATTGGGAAATGGATGGCCTGTTTCTAAAAAATATTTAGCAAAGTGTGATTTTTTCATTTTTTAGCCTATAAGAAGCATTATGTTCTGCGAATCAATTAAGATTAGGTTTGGTTAAGTCGTGATAGATTAGATTAGGTTATGTTGAGTTGTATTTAAAATTTTTAGATTCAGAGACTATTACTTTTCATTTCTAATTTTTCCTTATTTTACTTTACGTTAGGCTAGATTAGGTTACGTTAGGTTAAGTTATGTTAGTTTTTTTTTTAAATCTGGCTCTGAAGATCTCTTCAAAATTTGATAAGGACAGTCCTGAGACTTGTAGGTATTTTTGAAACAACACCACTTGAATGGCCACACTGTGCGACGAGTTCGTCAGTCTTCTTGACTTGTTTCCGACCAGTAATCCCAAGATTTACACTGTTACTTCTTTGCATTTTCGTCATTTTTGCCCATCGACAATTGCGTGAAAACCCTAACGTCAAAATTTATTCGTACTCGAAATAGATGCAAACCATATATCAAATAATTACAGGTCTTTTTGGTGGATCGCTAAGGCCATTAGTCAAAATTTCACTAACTCTACTATACCATCACTTACATACTTACACGGCCAGATTGTAACAACACCTGTTGAGAAAGCCAACTTGTTAGCAAAACTTTTTTCTTCAGATTCCACTGTCGATTTTCAGGAAAAACACCTCACATTATTTCAATATGTGATTAAAGGTACCTGATTAGTCCAGTATCGAATCTATGGTATTAGGAGAATATCTGTTGTTAATAGCAATTTGTTTATTAGATATAATTCTTTGTTAAAATCATCTACACATAAGGGGACACACCCACAAGTCTATGCAACATACTGTGAATATCATATCAAAGTAAAAATTTGTTCAAAGGCAATACCCTGATTTGAGACAATACGTACAAAAACTCGTTTCATCATCCTTTTTTTAAAAACTTTCATTATGGCAATTTTGCCAAAATATAAAGAATCATAAAAAACATTTTTGAGTTATAAGTTACCTCTTATTAACAATAGAAAACGCAGATTTCAACGATGTACTTTAAAGGTGTAGTGTGGATAATTTCTGGTTAAAAATTTGTTTAGATTTAATTCCCGTTTGCAATTGGGTTTATTATCTAAACTAATAAATACTAGAGGATCAAAAATTCATTTAACTGAAATGGCATCCTTTGAAAACATGAAGTTAGTTGTCAGGATACAACCTGCACTTCTACTTATATTCGAGAGTTCCCCGTTACTACAAGCTTTTCCATGGCATTCACTTTCCTTATAATGTGACCAAAATATTTCAGGTACTGTCTATTAATTCTATTTGAAAGTCGGTCATTTATACCAAGCTCTTCAAGAATAGATGCATTAGTACGGTGTTCGGTATATGATACTCTGAAGATTCTTTGATATGCCCACATCTCAAACGTATCGATTCATCTTTTGTCAGCTTGGTCCATGTTTCCGATTCGTAAGTTACTATGGGGAATATAAGGCTGGATAGTAATCTTAACTTTTGTTTTTTTTGTGACAGTTGGATTTTTCCAGGTCTTAGTGAGTTTGCTGGTCGAGTTTCTAGCTATTGCCAAACGCTTCACAACCACCATTGTTAGTTATGAGGGATCCCAAATAGTTGAAATGGTCTACAACAGTGAAACTAGCAATTTTATTTATGTGTGACAGGTCTTCATTACGACTAACAATCATTACTTTGGTCTTCGCTCTATTAATTGTCAATCCATACTTTTTGCTAGTGATTTCCAGGAGCTCTATAATTGATTCTAGGTCTTGTATTGAAGTTGAAAGTATAACAGTATCATCCACATATCTAAGGTTACTCAGCTAATAATTAGAACTAATACTTCTAAACAAAAAGGGAGATATCAGAAAGTTAGACAATTACCGCCCGATTAGCTTACTATCTCATATTTGTAAACTTTTGATTTAAATCATCTGCAGTAGATTAACAAATAAGTTACATTCCTACCAGCCATGCGAACAGGTTGGTTTTTAGATCTGGCTATAGTACATTCGACCAGACAATGAGAAATATCTTAGAGAAGAGCAATGAATACAATTTCGAACTCTCTTTATAGACTACGAGAAGGCTTTTGATTCTGTTGAAATGTAGGCAATCATCAATGGCTTGAACAACTGTAGAATTGACTACTACTACCTTACTCAAAGATATACGTGAAAAGGCAAAGATTTACATAAAACGTAGTACAGAAGAAATACGTATAGGAAGAGGTGTTGTTGTTGTTTAAATTGGTTAGAGCGCATCGACTGCTAAGGTCATTTAACGACCCACATTAGATGTATTTAGATACTTGTGAATATTTTCTTTGATCGATGAGAATTGTTCAATGATCTGTTTAATTGAATGTGGAATGTTATATTTAATTCTCAGATGAAGGGAACAGTTTGCTTCAAAGATATGCTTGACCGTCAGGGTGGAACTGCATATATCACACTTCGGCAATGGTTCTTTTTTAGGAGATATGAATGAGTGTGGTAAGAATGACCTAGGGCCAATCTTCTCAGCAATACATTATCTGATCTTTTATTGATTGGATTATGAAGAGGAGGGAATACGAGAGGCTTGATGGGCCATAGTTTGTTTTCATTATTCTCCAAGTCCCACTCCAGTTGGAATAAATCTCTTTTTATTGAGCAAAGTATCTTTGTAAAATCATTACTATTATTTTACCCTGAGAAAAGAGTTCTACAAGTTACTGCCCGTTTAGCCTGTCTATCGGCGATGTCGTTACCTCTAATGTTCATGTGCCCAGGGATCCACAGGAATAAAATTTCAATATCTCTCAATTTAGTCACATATAGGAGGCCGCTGATTTGACTTAAGTAAGTACTACTTTGTTAGAGATAATGAGTTTTACCGAACTCAAGGAGCCGGAAGTTATAAGAAATTTATTTATCCCTCGGATTGAGGCAATGGCAGACTTAAGTGCTTCCTTGATAGCGAGCAGTTCTGCTGTGAATATGGAGTTGTATGAGTGCAGTTTAGAACGTGTGATGACTCTGTCATGAACGAAAGCGGCTCCCACTCCCTGATGCGATTTCGAACCGTCTATATATAAAATGGAGTAGAGTATTGAGATTGTATTCTTTCGAGAAATTCCGACTTAATTTCTAATAAGTTTTTGTCTTTTGGGGACATCCAAGGACATCCAAGGACAAATATGTATAGGAAGAGGTGTGGTATAAGACAGGAGAGATACAATCTCTCTTAAGCTTTTTATTACAGCTCGAGAAGCCGTTTTTCCGCCAACTAGATTGGACAAAGATGGGCCTAAAGAAAGATGTGTGTATCTGAGTAAGTTAAGGTTCGCGGACGATATAGTCATCAATATTAATCTACATGAGTTAGAAGAAATGATAAATGAGCTAAATTATCACTCTAAGACAATTGGTCTTAAGATAATTAAAAGTAAGATAAAAATATTAACCAACACTAATAACCACATAGTTATAAATTTACAAGGAACAGCTCTCAAGATTGTTAAGGATTATGTGTATCTAGGGCAAAAAATTACTACGACGAGAGACACTGTCTCGGATGAAATTTCAAGAAGAATCTTGGCATAGTAAGTCATAAAAGATATTTTAATGAAGTCAGACATCAAAAAAAGTTCTTGCGTTGATGGAATCCCTGTTATAGCACTCAATAAGCGAGCGAACTAATACCACCTTTGTGTAGAACTTTCAACCTATTCCACAGGAAAGGAATATTTCCTTTCTACTGGCAATGCGCTACGGTTTAGCCGATGCCCAAAAAAGGCAAGAAGATCTTGCCGAACAACTACCGAGCATTGGTTTCAACAATACCGAAAGTTGCCGAGAAGACTATCAATTAGCATTTTTGAAAAGATCTATAAGGATTCAGTAATATCCATCAAAAGGGCTTTCGTCAGCAAAGATCAACAGAAGATCTTCTATGTTTTGCCATACATGTTTGGAACAACGCATAAAAGTTTTTGGTCTAGCTAATTAAAACATGTTTTTTTTACAAAATTCGACTTTATTCATCAATATAGTCTCCTTCAAGAGCGACACAACCAGTCAACGCTTTTCTAACATTTCAATATCTTTCGTGTAGAAGAATTTGTATTTGCCTTCAAAATAGGCCTCAGTTTCGGCGATAACTTCTTCAGAGGAGCCAAATCTCTTTCCCGAGAGCATTTTTTGAGGTCTGCGAACAGATAATAGTCGCTGGGGGCCAAATCTGGAGAATATGGTGGATGAGGAAGCAATTCGAAGTTCAACTCATGCAATTTTGCCATCGTAACCACTGACTAGTGACACGGTGCATTGTCTTGATGAAAAAGCACTTTTTTCTTGTTCATTTTGGGCCGTTTTTTGCAATTTCTGCCTTCAAACGCAGCAATAACTTTATATAATATTGACTGTTGATGGTTTTTTTTTTTTTCCCTTCTCAGCATAGTCGATGAAAATTATTCCACGCGCATCCTAAAAATACCGAGCTCAAAACCTTCCCAGCCGACTGTTGTGTCTTTGATCGCTTGGGCATTCACCGGCTGTTGTCCACTCAGCTGTTTCATCCATTGTCACATATTGCATGAAAAAATCCTTTTTATTGTCCTTAAACAGGTCCAAACAGCGCTCAGAATCATAAACACGTTGTTGTTTTTGGTCCAATGTGAGCAAACAGAGCTTTCTCATGCCCAAGTGTTCATGCAAAATATGACCAACACGTTCTCTTGATATCTTTAGGGTGTCAGCTATCTCACGCAATTTCACTTATGGTCATCCAAAACAATTTTGTGGATGTTTTGATGTTTTCCAGTGTAACCACCTCATTTGGGCGTCCAGAGCGCTCAGCATCATTTGTATCTGTACGACCGCGTTTAAATTCAGTATACCAGTAAATGATGAATAATTTTCCAGGAGTAGAGTTTCCGTAGCACTTATCAAGCCATTGCTTTCCTTGGACGGTATTTTTTCCCATCAAAAAACAATGTTTAATCAACACACGAAATTCGCTTTTCTCCATTGTTTTGAAAATATCAAAAGTAGTGTCACTAAAACCACTGTACCTTGTAAACTAATCGTTGAAACGCATGAAATTTGACACATATTGTTCGAAGGTTGGAACTTCCAAAAAATCTTATGGATTTTTTTGAAAAGGGAGACATCTCTGTATTAGATCAAAAACTTTTCAGCCTACGTGTTATGCTTCCGCAGAGAGCGTTCTTTACCACTGGCGGTTGACGGGTTTCTTTGTAATAACTTCCCTATTAGGGCCGGTGTACCCCAAGACTTCATGCTGTCTTTTACTCTGTATATTCACGATCTACTGGAACGGACCAGGCATCCAATCTGTTTTTTTTATTTACTTGAAACGCTCAAACATGCAAAAATTCGAAGACAGGAGAAAGAAATTCTATCTTGGAGTGACAGTAACTAAGTAGAATTTAATACTGCCAAACCCAGACATCATCAGTTTATCTAAAAATGTTAACATTGCTCGATATATTAATGTCGCGCCTACGCCATTCCTCTGGCATCGTGACTCAGTTCGCTGGGAGTTAACTTGGAAGTAAATATGTGGCAAGCATAGCAAAGAAAGCTTTTCAAAGGTTGGAAATATTATTTCGTACTAGAAAGTTTTACACTCCACAACAAATTTTTAATCCTCTGCAATGCGCAAATTCGAACAACGATAATAATACTCCCATGTTTGGATCTCTGCTATCAAACATACGCTACATTTAATGGATTCTATGCAGAGGAGAGCTATTTGCCTGACTGAAGACCCAGAGCTCACCAGGAACGTTAATACCAAGGAACATCAAAGAATGATTGTCGACTTCAGTCTATTCTACAAACAATTTCATAGGAAGTGTTCGATGGATGTAGCATCTCTTTGGAATAATATGTCCAGGACCATGTTTCTCACCGAGTACAATTTTCAGCAATTCAAAACCAATCGCTTCTTTCGCACCGAAGACGCTGCTGTAGCACTTTAGAGATTTCCCCACAGAACATGTACCCATAAAAAAAATCAGTGGTAGAGCGAAACTGGAGAAGGGCATGCGGACATATGCCCCAGGTGGCAGATTTAATTGGAGGTTAGAGGCATCTCAACTTCTGTCCAAAATAAATGAAGGTAATGATGGTAAATCTATTTATATATGTTGTTGTTTTATTTACTTTACCATTTTTTTTTAAATTTTTTATTCGGTATTTTCTAATTTTTAAATCTTTCATAGGATGCATTTTGAATGGTCTCTGTGTACTTTAATTCAGTTTTTCATTTACGTTAGATTCAATTTTTCATATAAATAATTTAAGTTTCATTTTATTTTCTTTTATTATGTTGTAGGATTTAAAAAATATACATTGCTCATATCATTAAGTTACATTAAATGTTACCTAGTTTTTATTTAAAAGGTTGCAATTTTACATAGTTCATCCCGGAGCATATAAATCGCAACTTCTTTAGATGTTACTCCTTTTTTTTCTCTTGACGTTATACGTTTTGTCTGAGCAGGGTCGGTCCTAGCTTTGTTGCGGCCGTAGGGAAACTCAAAAAATGCCGCCGCACCTAAGCTTAAAGAAAACTATGTTAACCAGGAAAATGACATAAATTGAAATAAGACAATAATACTAATACAAATTTACGAAAAATTTTTTTTTCATGAAAAACAAAGTTTAGATTTTTAACGAGGTAACGACAACGAACTTACAAACTAAAACTAGTACCTACTATTTTCTGAGATAATTTAAATATAATTTTAAAACAATGAACAAAACTAGTACAATAATATACAAAGTAGAATAATTTTTTTCAAAGTTTCATTTCTGCAAAATCGCGAATAATTTCATTCAGATCTAATTTACTACTCAATTCGTGTTCAGTGGCCAATATTGCTCGCCAATTAAAACGATTTTGTGTAGTTATAGTTCTTAAATAATTTTTTATTATTTCTAATTTAGAAAAAGTTCTTTCGCCGGTAGCAACAGTTATGGGCAGCGTTAACAAAATTCTTATAGCAATGCTCAAATTTGGCTCAATTCTAAGGGAAGTAATGAATTTAAGAACATCAACTGTACCTTCTTTCTTAGTTAAAAGTGAAGAAATAAGGCATATTTCGTTAGCCAGATCTAAAGCGTTAAGATCGAACGAATCATCTGTTAAGACGTTTTCCAGATATTTACAATGTGCCAGTAATTCATTTATACACGTCATTAAGTTTACAAACAACTTATAAAAATTCAAAAGAGTCATTATGACTATTTAGTAGGTTGAATCTCAGCTCCAATGCACTGGATCGCCTGATTTATCGCAAAGAAAAAAATTCTATTTTATATTTTTGTTTTGGATCTTTTATTGGTTCGTCTAAACTTTCATATGAAAAATTTCGGTTTGTAGTCCGAACACGATGTCGGGATATAGTCAATTCAAAGTTTTTTCTTCGTCGATTTCGCTGACTAAATTTTCAGCTTCTAAGATAATGTTGTCAAAGTTCGCTGCCTCCAAAAAAGATTTTGCCATATCGTTATTTATTAAGTTTAAGGAATGATTGCTGCAAAGTACGTAAAATGCTCTAGGGTTTAAAGTTTGAATTCTTAATTGTACTCCCGATTTATCGCCTCTCATATTTGAACCATTGTCGTCTTTAAAGAAAATTAATAAGCTATTTAATAAATTAGTGGCTTGGGATAATTCAATCATCTTTGGATTGAAGTAGCTTACTTATCGTATTAATACAATTCAAAATTTTATACCAAATAACTATTGGATATAAAAAATTGTTTTATTGTGGTCAATAAACCGCTGGCCTCATCTCGAATCATATTATGAATTTCGGCATTCTCATAAATACTTAATAATGCATCATGAATATTTCCTATCTGAAAATGTAAAAGTTTTAGGAAATCTACACGACTTTCCCAACGAGTGTTGAGGTGTTCTCTTAATATGGCCCACCGAAAAGTCGATGAGGCAACAAATTTATATAGCATTTGAACCATATTAAAAAAGTTCGCTGCCTCCAAAAAAGATTTTGCAATATCGTTAATTACTAAGTTTAAGGAATGACTGCTGCAAGGTATGTAAAATGGTCTAGGGTTTAAAGTTTTAATTCTTGATGGTACTCCCGATTTGTCGCCTCTCATATTTGAAACATTGTCGTAACCTTGACCTGTCATATTTTACACTTTCAATCCATTTTTCCCTAATTCTTCCAATAAAACTTGAGATAATTCCTTACGAGAAAAAGAAGAAAACCCAAAAAAATGTTCATTAATTTTACATTCAAATCCCGATTCTGATTGATCAATAGAAACATATCTTACTACAGATGTCATTTGTTTAACCTTACTCGCATCGGGAGTGCAATCAAGAATAACCGAATACTTCGCTTTTTGAACTTGTTTTATTATATAAGGCTTTATGTTATCATGTAATAATCCAATACTTTCATTCTGGATGTGTTTTCTTAAATATGACACTCTATTTTCTTCATTGTTGAGGATTCTACGAACGTGTTTCTCCATTATTGGGTCAAATTCAGCTAGCAACTGAATTAATTTTAGGAAATTTCCATTATTACGTTCATAAAGCTTGTTGTTTGTACTCCGAAATGCGAGAGAACTTTCTACAAGCAATTTAATAACTGATATACGTAAAAAATCACTTCATGTTAATATTTAATTTCAGCATTAATAAATCTCTGTGTAGCTGAATGTACTGTTTGACAAGTTTCCAAACTTCGTTTTAGCTCTAGCCATAATTTCAAATTATCTACATGAGTTTTTGGGTCTTCATGCTTTCTTAATATCTTACCAATATTTTTCCAGTTTCTATAGCTAAATGACTTAGGTAGTCGATGCGTCCCATCCCCTTAAATAAATCAATCCAGTTTCTATAACTCTCATTTAAGAAGGCACTTAATTTTGAATAATCAAAAAGTGTGCAACAAAAACAGAACACGGAATCTTTAAACACAGAATATATCAGCCAATCTCCTCTCTTTGTATTAAAATCCTATGATAGTGTTCTTCACTAAATATATAATAAAAGACTGTTTTTAGTCAATTTCCACTGGTTTATTTAAATTGCGATGATGCGTTTCGCTGTCGATGCAGCTTCTTCAGATCTACATTTTACACTGTCAAGTTAGGTTTAGTGTTCACAATTTTATATAATTTCTTAATTATAATATTACACCTAATTAAATTACATTGATAGTATTGGAAAACCCATACAGATTTGGAATTAGGAGAATAAATTCAATAATGGTGAATTGTTTAAATCTACCTGGTCGTTGAGTAAAGTACCTGTATTCCTTAATCGATTTATTTGCATTATCTCTAAAAGGTTTAGTTTTAAACCTTTTTGTTGGGTGTTTAAAATTTTGAAATTCTTCTTAAATGTGTGATTTTCTGTTAAAAAATGATTAGCATATGTTGAATTAGACTTTCTATGGATGAAACTTTTTTCGTGTTCTGTAATTCTTTGTATAAATGTACGTCCAGTTTGTCCTATCTATGTTTTAGGACATGACCCACATGTTAATTGATAAACCCCTGATTTATTGTCTTTATTGATTTGTGGTTTGTAGTTTTTGAGATATTTCCCTATAGTATTGTTAGTCTTGTAAGCTATGTTGCTATTTTTTGATTTAAAAATTTTCCCAGTTTTTCTGTTGGTTTGCCGAAATAGGTTAAGCATTTAAATGTGGTTTTTCTGTCCTTAAAACGTGGGTATATTTCTGAGATTGCCTTGTTTCTAAGTTTTTTCCTAACGATGTTATTGATTAAAGTAATCGAATAACCGTTGTTAACGGCTACTCGTTTTATGTAGTTTAATTCTTTAGTAAAATTGTCCTCTGATAAGGGGATATTAGTTAGTCTATGTATAAAACTATGATAAGCTGCGAGTTTATGATGGTTAGGGTGGTGAGAACTATTGTGAATTGTGGAATCTGTATGACAAGGTTTATGTTATATTGCAAATACATGTTTTTCATGATTTTACTGATTGTTTAAGTCTAGGAAGTTGATTTTCTCTTCGACTTCTTCTTCCACTGTAAAACTGATATTTCTATGTAAAGAATTAATGTACTGTAAAAAGTAAGTTAATTGTCTGTTCGTACCTGTAAAGCAAAGAATTATATCGCCTACATATCGATACCAGTATAGACAATTATTACTAGTGTTATTATGGTTGTTAAATATCATTGTTTCAATACTGTCTATGAAAATTTCGGCAAGTAATGGACTTAATGGACTCCCCATAATTAACCCTTCCTTACTATTGTAGAATTTATTGTTAAATGAAAATAATTTTGTCTTAGGCAAGTTCTTAATAAATTAATTATGTCCATATTTATAACTTCATTTACTTTGTTTTTTGTTAATAGTTAATAATTTGTAATATATCACAAACCTTGGCATACAGATACCACAATTCACAATAGTTCTCACCACCCTAACCATCATAACCTCGCGGCTTATCATAGCTTTATACATAGACTAACTAATATCCCCTTATCAGAAGACAATTTTACTAAAGAATTAAACTACATAAAACAAGTAGCCGTTAACAACGGTTATTCGGTTACTTTAATCAATAACATCGTTAGGAAAAAACAAGGCAATCTCAGAAATAGACCAACGTTTTAAGGACAGAAAAACCAGAACCAGGAATTACACGAAAAGAGTTTCATCCATAGAAAGTATAATTCAACATAGGCTTTTTAACAGAAAATCACACGATTAACAAGAATTTCAAAATTTTTCATACCCAACAAAAAGGTTTAAAACTAAACCTTTTAGAGACAATGCAAATAAATCGATTAAGGACTACAGGTACTTTACTCAACGACCAGGTAGATTTAAACAATTCACCATTATTGAATTTATTCGCCTAATTCCATGTCTGTGTGGGTTTTCCAATACTCCCAATGTAATTTAATTAGGTGTAATATTATAATTAAGAAATTATATAAAATTGTGAACATTAAACCTAACTTGACAGTGTAAAATGTAGATCTGAAGAAGCTTAATCGACAGCGAAACGCGTTATCGCAATTTAAATAAACCAATGGAAATTGACTAAAAATAGTCTTTTATTATATATTTATAATGAATTTCCATCAAGTAGAAGCTACAACCATCCAATATCTACATGAGTTTTTGGGTCTTCATGGTTTCTTAATACCTCACCAATATTTTTCCAGTTTCTATAACCCATCATTTGAAGAGGAACTTAATTTTGAATAATCAAAAAGTGTGCAACAAAAACAGAACACGGAATCAATGATAGGGTTTCTCACTAAATCTTCGATTTGGATTTTGATTGTTAAACGGGAAATTACAATGGAATAAAGGAGATAATGGACCTTTTTTAACTAAAAATATTCGATCTGAGTCGCTATACGATCGGACCATAATCCTGGATCTGATGATAGAGTTAGGTTGAATTCTGTTCCTGGCTGGGATAACTCGCAATTTCATCTTTATTATTGGTGTCGTCTTAATAATCCAAATCAGAATTGACGGTATTGTTCAGATCCCGGCAATCGCTTGGCTCTTTGTTTTGTTTGGAACTACCTGCATGTTTTAAGAAGCTATGCAACGCTCCTGCCTGCTTTTGAAACTGAGTTTACTGCTCCAATCTCTTTTTTTTTTTAATATTGATTACCAGATACCCTTTTTCTTCCGTCAGACATTCTAAAACAAAACAATCTATTTAAGTATCGGATACCGTAATATGACAATGGCATGATTCAAAGCTTAACAATCCTCCCAATAGAGGGCGGAACCTAACCATAAAATTTACATTTAACAATAACGAATTTATTAGTACAACGTATATTATTAGCGTAGAAAAATCTCAAGTACATAGATTACACTGTGTGTAATTTTTTAAGTTATGGAAAAATAACCATATACGGACACCACTACGTGATAGTAGACCAAAAAAAAAAAGACCCGTGTCTCCCAGTTTTTCCGAAAGTCATGCACTTTTTTTTTTATGGGCCCCCAAAGATTTGAGGCCTGGGTGTAATTTTTTGCAAAAAACTCATCATATTCTGAGGCTCATATCTTGCAAACCGTTCGGAATTTTAATTTACTTTCTGTGGCAAAGTTGTAGCCCTTGTCATAAGGAACAAAAATTGTGAACATTTAAAGTAAAAAAAACTTCATCTTCAAGATCAAAATAGCTAAAAACTGTAAAAAATTCGATTTTTTTTACCTTTTTTTCCCTGTTTAGGCCCATAGCTAGCAAACCGTTCAAAATTCAAGGAAACAATCAACTACAAAAATGTAGCTAAGATCTTAGTAAACAACTTTCTAGAATATATGAACTTCCTAGGAATGATTCTTAATACTGTTTAGGTAGCCGCAAAAGTTAAAATTTTCCCGAAAAATCTACTTTTTTAAAGTTTTTTGCGATTTTGATCTGGAAGATGAAATTTTTTGGATTTTATATGTTCACAATTTTTGTTCTTTATGATAAGAGCTACAACTTTGCTTCAGAAAGTAAATCAAAATTCCGAACGGTTTGCAAGATATGAGCCTGAGAAAATGATCAGTTTTTTGCAAAAATGACACCGAGGCCCCAAATCTTTAGGGCCTCATAAAAAAAAAAAATGCATTACTTGGGGCAAAACTGGGAGACACGGGTCTTTTTTTACCCGAGGTTCCCAGTTTTGGCCCAATTCATGTACTTTTTTTTATGAGGCCCCAAGGATTTGGGGCCTCGGTGTCATTTTTGCAAAAAACTGATCATATTCTCAGGCTCATATCTTGCAAACCGTTTGGAATTTTGATTTACTTTCTGAAGCAAAGTTGTAGCTCTTGTCATAAAGAACAAAAATTGTGAACATATAAAATCCAAAAAATTTCATCTTCCAGATCAAAATCGCAAAAAACTTTAAAAAGTAGATTTTTCGGGAAAATTTTCACTTTTGCGGCTACCTAAACAGTGTTAAGAATCATTCCTAGGAAGTTCATATATTCTAGAAAGATGTTTACTAAGATCTTAGCTACATTTTTGTAGTTGATTGTTTCCTTGAATTTTGAACGGTTTGCTAGCTATGGGCCTAAACAGGGAAAAAAGGTAAAAAAAATCGAATTTTTTACAGTTTTTTGCTATTTTGATCTTGAAGATGAAGTTTTTTTTACTTTACATGTTCAAAATTTTTGTTCCTTATGACAAGGGCTACAACTTTGCCACAGAAAGTAAATTAAAATTCCGAACGGTTTGCAAGATATGAGCCTCAGAATATGATGAGTTTTTTGCAAAAATTACACCCAGGCCTCAAATCTTTGGGGGCCCAAAAAAAAAAAGTACATGACTTTCGAAAAAACTGGGAGACAAGGGTCTTTTTTTTTTTGGTCTATTATCACGTGGTGGTGTCCGTATATGGTTATTTTTGTTCGTGTTGCACTGTGTACAATACGAATCTAAAGCCTCTCTTACCTTTTAGCAAAATAAAATCGCTACTTTCCACATCACTAGTACAACCGGACGTTGATGCATAAATAAAGCATTGTTTTAACTCTGACTCTTATACGTGAGTGGAAAAAGCTTGTTGAATCGTGTCTGCTCACAATTTACTTATAGAAATACCAAGAACTTCTGGGTTTTTCTATAGACAGGAATGGACAGGCTTCTGGCAGAAGTCTGTCTATTCCTATTGTATTTGATTTTACTACTAATTTATTTTCTAGATTCAAGTAATCGAAATATATTTTTGTGGGTTGCGTTTATTTTTTTTGCGCTCTAGTAGTTCAGGCGGTTTTGCCGCCCCTAAATTTTGCCGCCGTAAGCAGTTGCCTACCGCCTAGGGCTGGCCCTGTAAGGAACACCTAAGCTAGTGAAGTAGGAGCGAGTGTTAACTAACATATATTCATTTGATGTTTACTCCAATATTCCTTAAAACATAACCTCAAAAATATCATTACGAAAATAGATCTGCCTGAGTATTTGTATTCAGATATCTTAAGATATTTTCATGAATTGAATGAAATACTCAATTTTATTTAATAAGGGTTGTTTTTTGTTTATAGTAATTATGACAAAATAGAAATATTAGTTTCATGGAATCGCAGGGTAAGTTATTAAAGCTACCGTGTCTGAATGCAACAGTTGATTTCAAAAGAAGATCCTACAGAAAGGGAATATTTCCTTCCTGTTGGAAATATGCCACAGTTCAGTCGGTACCTAAAAAAGGCAAGAAGATCTTGCCAAATAACTACCGACCAATCGCACTGTTTTCAATAATATCGGAAATCATAGAAAAGGATATCAGCATCTTCTAAAATATATTGAAGGATTCAACATTATTAGCGATCACCAATATGGCTTTCGTAAAAATAGATCAATAGTAACACACGTTTGGAACAACGCAATTGAACACTTTGGGGAATCTTGAGCGGTTGTTCTTGATATATCTAAGGCATTCGGCCGTGTTTGGCACGATGGGCTGTTGGCTAAGCTACGCTCTTATAGTATGTCTGAGAAGTTCTATTTGTAGCTCTCATGTTTCCTCAGAGAGCGTTCTTTACGAGTGGCAGTCGACGGATTTCTTTCTAACACTTTCACTATCAACGTCGGTGTACCTCAAGGCTCTATACTGTCTTCTACTCTCTTTCTCTGCTGGAAAAGACCGAGAATCCAATCTACAGCTTTGCAGATGACAGTACACTTATCTCTTCATTCACTTTGAACGCACGGACATCGGCTACTCAGACGAATATCCGCAGACAGCAAGAAGTCATTCAACATAACAAAGATCTGGAAGAAATTCTATCTTGGGGTGACAATAACCAAGCGGAATTTAACGCTTCAAAATCCCAGACGGCAGTTTTTTCCTAAAAAAGTTAACGTTGCTGAACCCGACATAGTTATGTCGGGGCACTCCATTCCTCTAACATCGTCCCTTAATTTGTTGGGTGTTAATTTGGGAGCAAATATGTTCTGGCATGAACATGTTGCAGGCACAGCAAGGAGAGCTTCTCAAAAGTTGGGAAAATTATTTCGAACCAGAGAGCTTTACACTCCACAACAACTGTTAATTCTTTACAAAGCTTAAATTCGACCAACTATAGAATACTGCTCCCATGTTTGGGGCTCCGCTCTCAAACATACACTGCATTTGTTGGATTCTATTCAGAGAAGAGCTGTTCGTCTGATTGGACACTCGGAACTGACCGGCGCACAGTGTGTCGCGTAGAACATGCTAGGTGGACAAAGTTCATGTTATGATTTCCAGGAAATCTTATTTGCAAAACGTAAACAACACCACCAAACCCCGAATTCCGAGAAAAGGTTGTTTATCAAATTTGCAAGTGGCGAGTCATAAGCGTCAGAAGTCAGGTAATGAGTTTAATGCAGCTCTTTCAATCAATCAGTTGCAATTTAGCGACACTTTCGTGCACATCTTATAGTGACATATTGTAATATTGTGAAAGTTTTTGTGATGAATATTAATACTGAGGGTAAGTACTATTTTTTAATGTATTTTTTTAATCAGAATCTATTAATTTGAATTTTTAGTATTTTTTTTTAAATAGCCTATATATTTTAGTGTTTTTTTTAAAAAAAAAAACTTTGAAAGTTCAGAATATACAGACATTCACCTCTATCCGGGCTAGTTTTTAGATATTACACAGAAATAACTTTATTCTTCGTAAAAATACACATATTGTTTAGCACACTTCAGTACAACATGTTTTTTTTTTCTTTTTTTCCAGAACACGTTTACTCTATTTCAAGGGTAGCCTTTTTTGAGGAGTGGTTGAAACACACGAAGAATGAAAAAAACTCGCGTGTATATGACTTTCTTTCTTCAAAATTTCACTTTGGTGACATTACTGAAAGCAGCCAAAAAGAAATAAAGTTGAAGATATCCAACTTGTCTAATAAGTTTGGTGCCAAATGGTTGGCTTCAGGAAAGTCGAAGGAGCGTTTTTTAATTAAAAATAAGAATTGGTTGGATGAAGCAGACATACAGTTTACTGCGAGTTCTTTTGCGCCACAACCTTCAACATCAAGTGAGAATGTGACACCTGCAGGAAGACCTCGCAAAGATTTCGAGGAATCGTCGTTTAAGACGAAGAAACGTCGCGTCGTGGATCTCGTAGAATCCCAAAGTGTCAGTGAATTGGTGACTGCTGCCGAAATTGCTGTGCGTTCAGCAGGGCAAAGGAAAATTGCCAATGTGATTAGAGACATTAGTGAGAGCCCAGATAATATTATTAAGTCTAAAAATACCAGTTCCGTTAATCCTAGGCAATTAAGTAGTGACGAAGCCTTAGCTTACTATATAGATTCTAAGTCAACAACGCATTCTTACAAACAAACTAGGAAGTGGTCCATGAAGGCGGGGCATAATGTGTTTCCGTCATATTTTAGTTTAAAAAAGTCCAAACAGGCCTGTTACCATGCAGAGGAGCACATTGCTATAACAGAAACTCGTGCTGAAATAAATTTGCAAGCCTTATTAAATAAAACAGTGGAACGTCTAGTATTAGCACAGAATGAAGTTATCAGCAGTGTGCTCCCAACAAGTTCATCATTTACACTTGTTAGTAAATGGGGATGTGATGGAAGTTCTGGCCACAGCACATACAAACAGAGATTTGAGAACACTGAATATACGGACGAGTTTCTTTTCGCATTTTCTTTAGTTCCCCTTAAGTTATATGATGAATACAGGTAAGCGAAATGCAGCTAAATGAAAGACACTGTATTATAATTTTTAATTCTAATAACCATACAAAATACCCTTGCCCTTTAGTTCCGTTATCTACCTGCTAAGCTGATGCAATCCTACCGCGATATGCAAGGGTGGCTGTATTACACAAATTTTGTGGATATTGAGTACCTGCGGTAAATTGTGAATAAAACCCACATTTATTAACCGATTTTCATGATTAATACCTTATTTTATTTTCCAGATACGCAGCTGTCAGAAAAATGTATAATATTTTGTTTTTCTTTTGTTATTGCGCTTTTTTACCGAAAAAAATAATGAATTTTACACGAAAAAATTTTTTTTCTCTCCATTAATTTCTAAATAACTCCAAAACGATAAAAGATAGAATAAAATAATATTCAATCAACTTTAATAAAATTTTGTTACGCATTTTTTAATGTTTTATTTATAAAAATCTGACAAGTTGTTCCCGAGTTATCGTTAAATATGTCTGCGTAGCTGACTAATTTAGGGGAAAAAATTAGCCACGCCCATAAAAAAAACCAACGCGATGAATTTTTTCTTAAAATAACTTAATATGCCTAGAATATACATAAACAATTGAAATAAGTGAAAAAATAATTTTGTCCAGCTAACTTGTACTAGGCGACACACTGTGCGGCGGCCTTGATTTCCTAGAACATCAAAGAACGGTTGGCGACTTGAGCCTATTCTGCAAGTATTTTCATGGAAAGTGTTCGAAGGATGTGGCCCGCTTAATTCCTCCCAGAGCGGTGCAAGTACACGTCGCGCTAATACTTCACATCCGTATGAGCTTCAGCTTGTTACTCCCCGTACACCGCTTTTCAAGCAGTCTTTTATATAGAGAACATCATCCCTTTGGAATAATTTGCCCAGGACTGTGTTTCCCACCGAGTACAATTTACAGCGATTCAAGAACAACGTGAATCGTTTTCTTCACACACGTGTCGCTCCTGTAGCGCTTTAGGGACTTCCCTGCAGCACGCGTGCCAGACCCATAAAAAAAAACCGGTCAAGTGCAAGTTGAACACATACAAAATACACCCAAATGAGTTTTCAACGAAGTTTGTTTCCAATCTTTACTGAAATGTGATGACGTTGAAATTTTCATTTTTTTTTAAATACCAGAGAAATTATTAAAGGTAATGCACTCATGATAAGTTTCGTTTAATCTACACCCCGTGGAGAATATTCCAGTATTTTTTCAAAATTTTTTGATAAGTACTTTTCGAGATAAGACGGAGGACAGCGATTTTTCGCGATTTTTTTAAAATAATACAAAGAAAAGTGCGCGCAAGCATTGTATATATGTATTTTTTACTCGTGTTTTCACAAGCTTTCATTTGACACCACACTCGATAACCTAGTAATTTTTTTTTTTCACTTCCAATTTCACCCCCCA
Organism: Pachyrhynchus sulphureomaculatus; assembly: GCA_019049505.1. Taxonomy (NCBI): domain Eukaryota; kingdom Metazoa; phylum Arthropoda; class Insecta; order Coleoptera; family Curculionidae; genus Pachyrhynchus; species Pachyrhynchus sulphureomaculatus. Next base: position 72,312,390 of record CM032452.1, on the reverse strand, counting down.
AAACTAACTCCTTAAGTCAAAATTTAATTCTCAAAACTACATGGCTCTGATGAGGCCACCAATCCCTATATTATTACCAAATTTCAACTTTCTATGTCAAATAGTTTCGGAGAAAATCGGGTGTGACAGACAGACAGACAGACATATACCGAAGTGATCTTATAAGTGTTCCGTACGGAACACTAAAAACTCCAAATTGAACTATTTTCTAACGGACGAAAGCACAATGATAAAATCAAGAGTCATGTAATTGATTTTACCAGCCGCATGCTGGTAGAATAGTTGTTCGGTAAATTTTCTTGGTTTGTAATTGTTACAGAGGATTTTCTTTAACACCGTTTCTTCGCTGAAAAGAGCCCATTGTTCTTCAATACCGTCTCTTCGCTAAAAGAAGTCACTCTGCAATCTAATCCAATGGCAGTAAGCTTTTTTTTAATCTTCTTGGTATAACGTATATTATATGCTGTAAGTACTGAAAATAATGCACTGTTTTGAAAAAGGAAAGAAGCCATTAGTATCAGCATAGAAGTACTTTATTCAAATAAAATTAGTATTTGAGTATCTTCTACTACTACTAATATTACCAATACCATTATTCGAGTCAATTGTCCATGGTAATTGAATTATAACAGCTTGGATTTCTGATTTTTAGTTTAGCTAGCTATTGTGAAGGGATTTTTCTCAGATTTTACTGTTCGATTAAATTATTGTATGTTTTTTTTTTGACTTTTCAACAACAAAAACGTAATTTATTTCTTTTTTTCTTACATGTTCAATTGTAGATAATTTAAGTTCAAATTTGTTTATTCTCGTAGCCAAAAACTAGTAAAAAATTCCTAGAAGAAATTTCTAGCGCTCAAAAACTACAGGTTTCCTTCGCAATTTAAGTTCTATATATGTAAAAAATTTGAAATTAATTGCATTCCATTCGGAAATTATTAGAAACTATGTATTTCGTAATTTAAGCACCTTGAAATATGAAGAAAAGAAGAACTCTCGAAGAATTTTTGTTGTAAACACAATAGCTCCCTTAAGGAGAAAAGTATTATACTTAACTGCCTGAAAAGATTTCATGTTATGTGCTTGATGAAGGACCTTATAGCAAATTTAGTGTTTAAACTAACAGAAATGGGTCATTACAGTAAGTAAAATAAATGAATTAAAAATCAATAATAATTGCCATAAAACCATATATTTAACCCATTTAGAAAAAAAGAAAACATTTCTTTAATTTCTTAAAACAAATTTTACTTTTACCCCATTTTTCGGTCTTAGTAAGAGTTCTTGAATCAGTACTAAAGTTTCTGGTGTATCAACTGGCTCTAAAATGAATTTTCTTATTAAGCCACATATTGCTGCTTTCATCTCCAGCATTGCAAATCGCTGCCCTAAAAAATATTAAATTGAAAATTTCGGTGAGCCCTATTTAGGTATTGTCAATAACCGGGATTTTAGGAATTAAAAGCCATACATAATGATAATTAAATAATAATAATCATATAGTACTTCGGCTACTGTGAGCCGCAGCGAAGCAAGACGGTACTGCCAACGAAAGTCGAGGAGTCCCGAGTAACATCAGTGACCTATATGGACCTAAATCGTTTCGATAATATTGGTAATGGATGGTAGCAATGTGTTAACATATCACTATTCAACTCAAAAATTGGTTATAAGGAACAATGGCAACCGGTCTAGATCAGATAGAGACGATAAGCAAGATTTAGGAGAACAGGAATAATGCCTTTAGATAACGACCCTGGCAATGGATAAGGATGCTGCGCGATAAGCTTAGAGATGATGTATTACTGCTACCAGGATTCCGAATTAAAGTATATATAGGGTATAAAAAGATCTCGATTACGAGGCTATGTGGAACATTTTTGCACATCTGGATGTGCACGAATGCTTCGAGAACAGTCCGAGACAATGGCTCCGCAAGAGCAACAAGCTTAATGTCTACCGTACATGATTGAGTATATAATAACCAGACCTTTTCTCACCGACGAAAGAAAAATAGCTATGAAGCTTTGCCAAGCTAATGATAAAAATTTATTAAACATCAAACAGCACTGTCTAGAAAGAATAAATCTATTGTATACTTGAGGAAGAGACATCTAAGACACTGCTATCCGTAGGATAAGTAACTAAATTCTGGAAGGTCATTTGTGAGACTGCAATAATTATTAAATGAAAACAGCTACGAGGGTACAGGATGAGTCAACGACAGAGTAAAGTTCATTATCTCATTTGTTTCGGGATTGACGAAAAAATGTTAAATACAATAGTTTTAGGAAACGTTAAGGTGCACAGTTTAAAATTATTTTTGAGTATACAGGATACTTCAAAAAAGTATGGCCGATATAACATATGTTTATTTAAATGGAACATCCTATTTTCTAATTTATTCTAAAATTCTGCGTAAAATTTTATAACTTTTTTTATTAATAATGTTATATACCTAAACCTAGTAGTTTTTCTAATATTTCAATTTTTTTTTTTAAATACAGCTTTGTAAAAAATTGTGAGTAGTTTCTGAAGGTGGATACTCATAATTAGTACCAGCGTTCTATAGAGATGGAAAAAAGATATATGTAAAGAAATTTGAGTTAGATGCTACAGGGTGTTCAAAATAAATTTATGCATTTCGACTATTTTAAATTGAAAAATCTCAAATTTTTTAAATGACACACCCTGTATATTATTATTTTTTTCTGATAGATTTTACAAAACCCTGCAACTTTTATTGAATATGTCATATACCTATTTCTAATAGTTTTCGATTTATTTTGAATTTTTCAATTTTTACCCTTGTTTTTAATACACTTACGCTATAACATCATAGTTGCCAAGACAAAACAAAAATGTAGGCATTGTCAAATTTTGACATGTCGATTAAGCAAGTAAAAATAGTTTAATTTGTTGTAGTAAGTACGTATAAAGGAAACAGTTATGGATTTTCCTAAAAATGAATTAATTGATATGGTTTACATACTGGGCGAGGCGGGAAAAAATTGTCTTTTGGCAGTAAGGCTTTACGGAGCGAAGTACCCTAATAGACGTATATCATCTAGAAAATCTTTTCAGTGCTTAATGGAACGGTTTGATGGTAGTGGTAGCATTGAGTATACGAAACGGAAAGTAGTAAACCAGAATGCTACCAATGAGGAAAAAGAAATGGAGATTTTACTTTATGTTGAAGATAATCCCCAGGTCAGCAGCCGTCAACTAGCTGACTTATCTGACACATCTCAATTTACGGCTAATCACACGACGAGAAAATACATCCCTTTCATATGGCAGTACACTAAGAACTTCAAGACCGTGATTTGAACGAGGAGTAAACTTTTGTACCACCGTGAATGGAGCAACAGCGGCCGATCCAAATTTTTGATCCAACATAATGTTTTCTGATAAAGCTACTTTTCGCTGTAATGGAGCAGTTAACAGCCATAACATGCATTATTATTCAACTGTTAATCCATTTTGTGTCCGGGAAGTTTAAAACCAAAACCATTGGTCGCTTAATGTATGGTGTGGAATATTAAATTTTCGAATTATTGGTCTATATTTTTTCCGCGAACCTCTTAACGGGTCTAGATATCTAAATTTTTTGCAAAACGAATTACCCCAGCTTGTTGAAGAAGTTGATAACTTTGAAAGGGAACAAATGTGGATTCAAAAAGACGAAGCTCCTGCTCATTACCACCGGGAAGTTCGGGAATTTTTAAACGATCGTTACCCACAAAAATGGGTAGGGATGGATTCATTCAGTGGCCCCCTCAATCATGTGACTTAACACCTTTAGACTTCTTTTTGTGGGGCTATATTAAAAATCGTGTTTATGTGAATCCCCCTACAACACCACTAAATATGGAAAATAGGATACGGGATGCGCGCAGGACAATAACGCCCCTTATGCTAAGGAAAGTGAAGGAAAATATAGTAAAACGACTAAACATATGTATTCAAGTAGACCGGCATATTTTTGAATATTTATTACGTCATAGTAATTAATCATTAGATAAGTTAAACTATAATATTAAAATTATTATTAACTATTTGTTTATGTTTTCATAATAGCGTAAGTGTATTAAAACAAGGGTAAAAATTGAAAAATTCAAAATAAATCGAAAACTATTAGAAATAGATATATGACATATTTAATAAAAGTTGGAGGGTTTTGTAAAATCTAGAAAAAATAATAATAAACAGGGCGTGCCATTTAAAACATTTGAGATTTTTCAATTTAAAATAGTCGAAATGCATAAATTTATTTTGAACACCCTGCTTAACTACCTAACTTTATATATATATATATATATATATATATATATATATATATATATATATATATCTTTTTTTTTTCATCTCTACAGAATGCTCGTACCAATTATGAGTATTCCACCTTCAGAAACAATGGCGCTACTTGCAATTTTTTACAAAACTGAAAACTAGTATTTTAAAAAAAAAAAATTGAAATATTATTGCTGGTAGTTCAATGGTATCGAATGCTTTTCGGAAAACAATAAACACTAATATCAATGGTTTATTATACTCTATGACTTTTTCGATCATATATTTTTAGCATTAGAACGTGATTATTTGGACTAAAACCAGCTCGGAACCCAGCTAGTTCCCGCGCTAATTTGGCTTTCAGGTGTATTGAGATTATTTTCATGAAGAGCTTATATAGGTGAAAAAGCTTATATAGGTCTGTAATTTGAAATATCAGTGATGTTACCTTAATTGTGTAAAAGAATCAGGAGTTGTTCCAAGCTTGAGGGGTGGTCGCATTGTATATCTTTAATTGTAATAATTATGTAATGTGTAACTGTATATCTTTAATTGTTAAAAAGTTATATATTAAAAGTAGTATATATATATATATATATATATATATATATATATATATATATATATATATATATATATACTACTCGCGTGGACTTGATTCACCTTTATCGTCACTGCTTATTCGTTATGTTTATATTATTATATAGCTCAAGGGGCCTTAGAGGCTCATGGTTTGGTTGCATACTTGTCTCCACTTCTTTTTGTCTCCTGTTAGCTTTTCCCAGTGCGGGATTCCCATCAACTCTGCATCTTGCTTTACTGCCTGAATCTATGTAGATCGAGGTCTACCCTTGCCTCTTCTTCCAACCACTCCTCTTATTAGGGCTTGCTTTTCCTGTCTTTCTTTCATCCTTGCCAAGTGTCCCAACCATCTTAATCGCTGGCTTATTATGATTTGGCTTATAAGGGGTTTCGTATATAGGCATTTTAATTCGTAGTTTGTTCTTCTTCTCCACAGTCCCTATTCTTTCCTTCCTTCGTAGATTCTTCTCAAAACTTTCCTTTCCAACACCTCCAACGTCTCCTTTTCTCTTGCATTCACTTTCCACGTTTCGCATCCATATGTCACCGTGGGTCTGACAACTGTCGTATATATTCTTTCTTTTGCTTTTCTTGATACATTCTTTGATTTCAATATTGGATTCATTACCCACAAACTTCTCTGTCCTTTCGCTATTCTTTCTTGTATCTCCGTCCTTTCTTGTCCACTCTCTGTTATTGTTACTCCCAGATAATTAAATTTGTCTACTTTTTCAAACATATATCTTTTCCCTAAGTTGTTGATTATATTTAAACTTTTGTTGTTTTTATTATCTTTCTTCTTTGTAATTTCCATGTATTTTGTTTTTTCCTCATTTATCTTTGGTCCTCTCATCCTTCCCCTTTCTTTTATCCTACTTATGGCTTTTTGAGGTTCTCTTTTGCTCTTGCAATCACTGCTACATCATCCGCATAGGCCAAGCATTGGCAGGTTTGTCGTTATATCGTTCCATTTGTTTTTATTTCTGACTCCCGGATTATCTTCTCTAGTACCAAATTAAATAGACATGTCGACACTGGTTCCCCTTGTCTTAATCTTTTCTGTGTCATTCAGGGTCATTCTCACCATGCAAATCAATTTACTTGGAATTTTTAGTTCTTCCATTATCTTGTAGAGTCCTTTTCTATTTACAGTGTCATATGCTTCTCTGAAATCTACAAAGACCAAGTGTAGTGCGAAATTTTGTTCTAAGCTATTATCTTAGATTTGCTTAATCGAAAATATCTGGTCTGTAACCGATCTATTTTTCCTGAATCCACACTGGTACTCTCCCAGAATAGACTCGGCTTTCTCTGCTAGTCTGTTTTTGTGATAGTCAACACTACTATCTTGTACACGACATCCAGTAAGGCTATTGGTCTATAATTAGCACATATAGTTTTTTCTCCTTTTTTGTATATTGGACAAATGAGCGACTCTCTCCAGTTCACTGGCATCTTCTGTTTCTCATGTTTCTTGCACCAACCGGCATATTTCATTTTCCAGATCTACTTCTCCAGCTTTTATCAGTTCTACAATTTCCACCCAGGACCTTATTTTTTGGGTTCTGAGTATTTCTCTTATTTCTTCTTTGCAGAGTTTATTTGTGCCCTCCTGCCCTTCAGTTAATTTTGCTTCCTATTTCTCATTCAACTCATTTTCAACTCCATTTAGTGTTTCTTTAAAGTATTCCCCCATCTATTCAGTCTTTCTGCGAAGCTTACTGCTAAACTTCCATCTTTTTTCCTACATATTAGCATTTTGTCTCTATTTATTCCCCTTGTAGTTTATAAAAAAAAAACACGTAAATCGGATAAGTGGTTCTTGAGTGCTAAGCGCAGTAATGGATAGACAGACAGACAGATAGACGTTACGTTTTATATATATTTTAGATTTTATTTGACATATATTAAATTAAGAATTAAAAAAAAAACACGTAAATCGGATGAGTTGTTCTCGAATGGTAAGCACACTAATGGACAGACAGACAGAGAGACGTTGCGTTTTATATATATTATATAGATTATTATTATTATTATATAACCTGGTCAGAGAACATATGTATGAATTTAAAAAATCACGTAAATCGGATAAGTGGTTCTCGAAGGCTAAGCGCACTAACGGACAGACAGGCAGACAGAGAGACGTATTTTACATATATTATAGATATAGATTATTATTATTACTATATAACCTGGCCAAAGAATATATGTATGAATTTAAAAAAAGACACGTAAATCGGATAAGTGGTTCTCGCCTGATAAACGCACTAATGGACAGACAGACAGAGAGACATGGCATTTTATATATTATGGATTATAGATATTCTCTGATACATAATATTGTTCCAAATTTAATGGTTTAGGCTGTATACTGCAAGGGAACGCGCTACCGGCAAACTTTTTTCCGACTTCATTCACTATTATTGACACTGCTCATTCCCTATGCTACCTATCGTTATAAAATATAGCCTATAATCTGGCCAGAGAACATACATATGTATGTTTTAAAAAAAAAAGTACGTCAATCGGATAAGTGGTTCTCCAGTGATAAGCGCACTAACGGACAGACAGACAGACAGAGAGACGTTGCATTTTATATATATTATAGATGTAACGTCTCTCTGCCTGTCTGTCCGTTAGTGCGCTTATCACTGGAGAACCACTTATCCGATTTACGTACTTTTTTTTTAAACTTACATATGTTCTCTGGCCAGGTTATAGACTATATTTTATTACGATAGGTAGCATAAGGAATGAGCAGTGACGATAATAGTGAATGAAGTCTAGCGCGTTCCCTTGCAATACACAGCCTAAACCATTAAGTATGGAACAATATTAGTAGTAGAGAATATCTATAATCTATTACACAGGGCAACAAAAAAATATTTTTGGTGCCTGGGATTTTAGAGCTGATTTTAACTATATTTGGGACGCTAAATCTATACATGCAATCCGTTTTTCTCTATCAGCTCTACTTTTTTAGATACATCAACTTATCTACCAATGTGGTTTTTATTCAGTATATTCATTTATGAGAGTTCTAAAATTATTATATATTCATTAATGTAGGTACAATGGTTTTATTGTCAGTCTGTAATTGAGTAAATCCCAGGTAAATCTATAAATAGTGGAACCATTGCCTATCAGGTACCTGAACTGACCCTTTTAATCACCTAACTCGGGTAAGTCTCGTCAGTTTGTGCGTTCTTACTAATGAGAGTAGATCGAATTCGGCGTGTTATTTTATGTTAAGAAAAGAGTGTTTTTGTGTTATTGAACAGAATTAAAATGAGTTCAGGTTCCAGTTCAAGAAGAAGTTGTGTAAATCAACCTGATGTGTTTTGCTATATATGCGGAGAATACATGTTTCAACAAAACAGACAAACTATTACTGACTTTGTAAAGCGAGCGTATCTTGGATACTTTGGAGTTAAGCTTGGTGATCAGGACAAAACGTGGGCCCCGCATCTCGTATGTAAAACTTGTACAGAGTATTTACGGCAGTGGACTACCGGGAAAAGAAAATGTCTAAAATTCGGCGTACCAATGGTTTGGAGAGAACCAAAAAACCACTTCAATGATTGTTATTTCTATTTAGTAAATACTAATGGAATCAATCGAAATAACCGCAGTAAGTGGACTTATCCCAATTTAGACTCGGCAATACGCCCTATCCCGCACTCAGATGAAATACCGATTCCAACATTTCATCAGCTACCACATATCTCTGATGACGAATATTTTCCCTCTGATCGCTCTTCTGATGCTAATAAAAGTTCTGATGCTAATGAAACTAACAGTGACTATGTGGGGACGTCATCAGTTCCTCAACGCTTCAATCAAAGTGAATTAAATGATCTCACCAGGGATCTCAATTTATCGAAAAAAGCTTCTGAAGTACTGGCTTCTAGGTTGAACGACAAAAATTTACTGGAACAAGGAACCAAAATTACCTTTTACCGTACAAGAGAAAAAGATCTGCTACCATTCTTTTCTCAAGAAGACAATCTTGTATTTTGTCACGAAATTAGGGGACTCATGAAAGAAATGGGTCTTTCTGAATATATTCCAGATGATTGGCGCCTATTTATTGACAGTTCAAAGCGAAGTTTAAAATATGTCCTTCTACATAATGGGAATAAATATGGTTCAATACCACTAGCTCACTCAACGAAACTGAAAGAAGAATATAATACCATAGCTTTGGTCTTGCAGAAGATAAAGTATTACGAACATCAATGGATGATTTGTGTAGACTTAAAAATGGTAAACTTTCTTCTTGGGCAGCAAAGTGGTTACACGAAATATCCGTGTTTCTTGTGCCTCTGGGATAGTAGGGACAAAACACACCACTGGGTTAGAAAAGATTGGCCTCAGAGAGAAAACATGGACGTTGGGGAAAAGAATGTCATTAACGACGCTTTGGTTGAAAGAGAAAAAATCATACTTCCTCCGTTACATATAAAGTTGGGCTTAATGAAGCAATTTGTAAAGGCTCTTGATAAGAATGGGTCTTGTTTTGCATATATAGGGGTAAAAATGCATCAGTTGAGCACAGAAAAACTCAAAGCAGGGATATTTGACGGCCCACAAATAAGACAATTAATTAAGGATTCTGCCTTCATAAATTCAATGAATCAAGTTGAACGAGAAGCTTGGACATCATTTGTTGCAGTTGTAGAAAATTTTCTAGGCAAACTAAAGCTCAAAACTATGTTGAAATGGTTAACAAGATGCTTAATAGTTTCAAATCCTTAGGGTGCAATATGATAGAAGATTATAGATAACCTGGCCAGAGAACAAATGTATGAATTAAAAAAAAACACGTAAAGTGGTTCTCGAGTGATAAGCGCACTAACGGACAGACAGACAGAGATACGTTGCATTTTATATATATTATAGATGTAATAAAATATATATCTATAACCTGGTCAGAGAATATATGTATGAATTTAAAAAATCACGTAAATCGGATAAGTGGTTCTCGAGGGATAAGCGCACTAACGGACAAACAGACAGACAGAGAGACGTTGCATTTTATATATATATTTATTGTAGATATAGATTATTATTATTGTTATTATTATTATTATATAACCTGGCCAAAGAATATATGTATGAATTTACAAAAAGACACGTAAATCGGATAAGTGGTTCTCGCCTGATAAACGCACTAATGGACAGACAGACAGACAGAGAGACATTGCATTTTATATATATTATAGATTGTAGATATTCTCTGCTACATAATATTGTTCTATATTTAATGGTTTAGACTCTGTTTTGCAAGGGAATTCGCTGGCAAACTTTTTTCCGACTTCATTTACTATTATCGTCACTGCTCATTCCTTATGCTACCTATCGTAATAAAATATAGCCTATAACCTGGCCAGAGAACATATGTATGTTTTAAAAAAAGTAAGTAAATCGGATAAGTGGTTTTCCAGTGATATGCGCACTAACGGACAGACAGACAGAGAGACGTTGCATTTTATATATATTGTAGATAGGAAAAGTATAGGGAAAACAGTTTTTCGCCGATGCTTCTTATTTAATCCTCTGCAACTGATGTGCAGTGATTTTAACAATTCAATTGACGTGGTAGACTAGTGGACACCTTTTTGATGTTGGAAATTGTTTACTAAATACCTGTTGTGTTTATTTAACATACAGCAATACATAATAGACAACGTATTTAAAGATATATATTTGAATTAATGGTCAATTATACAAAATTATACTCTATTAAACTTGGTACATTTTGATCACAAAGTATTTTTTAAATATAAAAAAAAAACATAAACATAACATAAGAATTTTGGTTTTAAATTAAAACACTTATTACTTAACACATATTAAATTTGAGCAATATCCTATGATAAGATCAAAAGTTAGAAAGTCTCAAATTATTACAAAGGGCCTTAGAACATTGCAAACAAATTGGCTTTGAAGAATTACAGCACATGTGCTTTGTTTGTGGCTTTAGTTTAGTAGGACAAATATGGCATAGTTTTCTTCCACTTGTTGCCACAGAGCAGGTGTTCGCACGTGTAGGGGGCAGATCTCATTTTGGAATCACTATTTGCACACGCCTGGTACACATACGAAACACTCATGTCCAGTATTCTATAAAAAATTGCCATTGGCCATCGACGAATTTTGCGGCTACACGAATATACTGAGCACTTTTGTCGATCGCGTCAACACCGCCTTTGGTGTGATTTTTTTTAATGGTACGGTAAAGAGTTTATTCGACCACAAAATTGTTGTTGGGAAAAGTAACATGCTGTTCTTATTCTCTTGAAAAATCGAAAGAATACCCCACTACCTCATTTAGAGCTGTAGATTTTAATTATTTAGCAAGTGTCGACAATCGGGGCGTAGACATGTTGAGTACTGGGTTACAGTGATAAGCAACTGGTGCTGTTACCTCCGTACATTATTTTTTGATTTATTCGACAGAAAAACAATTACTAGTATATAATTTTTCAAAAAGCACTAATGTAAAGGGAAGGGTTGAAATTCGATATATTGCTACATAAAGGGTCTAAATACTATGACGGATTTCATTAAAGCTACGATTAGCGTAACCTTAACGTTATTCTGTTGACTACTGGTGCACCTACCCTATACCTTTGATATATTTTTATTTACATGATTTTATTATCTACTATATATGGGCCCAACATTAATTGATTTAGTTGACTTATATATTTAAATACTAGGCTTAATGATCACCTTGAAAGACTTCTCTTCTAAAAGTCAGCGGCTTATTATTATTACTGTTCTCTTAAACTTGTTTCGTGTATCCTAACGAAATAATGAAACCTATAATTTTGGAGCGATATCGCTTCGATAAATTTTGTAGGCTTTCAATATTAATATGGACCTTTCCTGTTTTATGCACAAATATTTCTCAGTGGTGAAAGAAGTAGGGGAGGAGATTAAAGGGGTTGCTATTTATATAGGTACCATTTTATATATGGGTTTCAGAGTTTTTGTAGTCAAAAAATTCGAAAATTAGATTATGTTTTCATTAATTGCAATTTTAACCCCGGAATGGGGTGAAAGGGGTGGTAGCGTTAAATATGGTATAGGTGTAGATATAGTATTTTGAAAATTCAGTGATAATTAATTACCACTGATACGGGCTCCCAGTCGGCCACCGATGCCCGGACGAGCACTCCCGATCCTCCAGCTACAATCTGCTTAGACGCCGACCTATAAAAGAGGGCGACTGCACTTCGGTTTCTCAGTTAGCTTCGAGCGGCAGCAGCAGGCAGATCACACTATCGAGTAGCCGCAGCTGCAAGAGCACTTGAAAATGCCAAATGAGATTTTGGCGAAATGTCGACCAAATTCATTATTAGACGATCGGATTGAAACTCGGAATTATTACATTCCACCATCCGTGAAAACCTCTATTGGTTTTCACGGATGGTGAAATGTAATAATTTCGGGTTTCAATTCGTCGATATATATATATTAATATATATATATATATATATATATATATATATATATATATATATATATATATATATATATATATATATATATGTGTATATATATGTATATATATGTGTATATATATGTATATATATATATATATATATATATATATATATATATATATATATATATATATATATATATATATATGAATACACATTGATGAATAGGGCCTAATTTTGTTCATTTTATTCTAAAATACTCCTACTATTAATTTCAACTCATTTGGAGCACTAAAACCCGTGCCGAATTGCATCGAATACGTTCGTGCAAGTAACGCGAAAGAAGCGACAAGCATTCGATTTATTTGTCATTATTAAAACTCATTATTTTATTTCTTCAAGATGACAGTGGAATTGCGAAGGCTAAAAAAAGTATTTTCTTGGTCGGAAAGGTAAACCTCCAAACAATAGGCGCAAAATTTCCATCAAATCGACAAGTTTTTACAGTTTTGTTTTTCAACATTCGTGAAGTCAAATTAACTGAGAGTGAAAGCACAAATCCGCTCTTAATTGGTCGTTACTTGGAGGCTCAACTCTACTTGTTTACAGTTTTAAGTACTCTCGAATTTATTTACTTCTACAGCGATTTTTTCAAAATACAAGTTATGTTACTGCCCAAATTATTAACTTCGTTATTTTTTATAATATTCATATATATAACCAACAAAGGCCCGTGTTGTAATTTGCAGCATATACAACTGCAATGTAACATCCACATCATTAAGATTTATCTTCATGCTACTAATAGTCAAATTATAAAATGTTCCTACGACACGTTTCGATGCTTGAAAATCTCGTGTTATCGTCACATAACCAAAAATTCGTTAGATTTTTAAACTGTAGGTATTTTTCGTTATTTAATATTACATAATAATTTAGAACACGTCACTGAAGCGAAATAAGGTAATTAACAACTTGCTACAATGTTTCAAAATTAATAGTGGGTTTTGTAAGCAAATGTTCTTTATTAAGTTAAAAGTAAAAACATGTTGGCCATTTCTAAAATGATGTAATCCCGGATTACTTCTTCTATAAATATATATATATATATATATATATATATATATATATATATATATATATATATATATATATATATATAAACACCTGGACAAAATTAACGCAACAATCTGAAAATTAATTTATCTTTTTCTTATGTCAGTTTTAAAGTTTATCGAGTATTTGAATAGTAGGCTATGCATATTTTGTTTCGTTGTTCATGACAGAAATCAAAACAATTCGTTTAGATTTACAGTTTTAAAGAATTTTTTAGAAGATAAACAATTTTCTTAATAATGCGATAGATTTTCTTTAAAAGTAAGCTTAAAAATTGTTCCCGTTTTCAAAGTAATACGTTTTTGTGGTAGACTGTTTTATTTTTGACCTCGAAGAATTAGAAAAATGAATCGAACAAGGAATTTAACTGAACATGAGGTAGTGCGAGCCTCAGTTTTATTGGACGAGGGATATTGTCAGAGTTATGTTGCCAGTTTGTTAGGTAAACATCGTTCCACAATAAGTCGTATGGTAAGACGCTTGAATGAAGTAGGAACTTATTCTAGAAGGCTAGGGCAAGGGCGAAAACGATGCACTAGCGACCTAGATGAACGTTTTATAAGACAATATGCTTTAAGAAACAGGACTGTCACTAGTTCTATAATAAGAAACGAACTCGAAGCTGTTCGCAATGTCACAATTTCTTCTAAAACAGTTAGAAGACGGTTAAATGAAGCTGGATTAAACAGTAGGAGATCAGCCACTGCGCCCTTGCTTACTAGAGAGAACAGAGTTGCCAGGTTACGTTTTGCTCGAAATCACGAAAACTGGTCTGTGGATGATTGGAAACAAGTTTTCTTCACAGATGAAACTAGGGTTAGTCTAAAACATCCAGATGGTCGTGAGCGAGTATGGCGAAGACCAGGATAGAGGTTTGCTCCTTGCAATATCTCTGCAAGGATTCCATTCGGCGGTGGCTCTGTTATGTTCTGGGGTGGCATCTGCTTTGATGCTCGCACAGAGTTAGTTCGTGTCCGTACGAGATCCATGAATGCTGACTACTATCTTGAGAATATTGTAATAGAACATGTGATGCCTTTCGGTCATTTTGTGGAGCCCAATTTCCTGCTTATGCAAGACAACGCTCGACCTCACGTGGCTAGGGGGGTACTCGATTATCTTAATCAAGTTGACATACGGATTATTCAATGGCCACCAAAAAGCCCGGATCTGAATCCGATAGAACATGTATGGGATCACCCTAAGAAAAATGTGAACCGTCATATACCTGCACCTAGAAACCTGAGGGAACTTGAAATTGCAGTTATCACAGAATGGGAGCAAATTCCTCAAGATTTTATCCAAAATTTAATTAGAAGCATGCCTAGGCGCATAAACGCTGTCATCCGAAGTAGAGGAGGCAACACACGCTACTAGTGTCCCAGTTACACCATTAATTTTGCTACTAGTGTCCCAGTTTATTTTTTTCATTATTACATAATTTCAACGATTTTGTTATTAGGTCTTAAGAATAATTTTAATTCGAATCTTATAGAGAAATTTGGTAGCTAATTCACTTTTAAAGTAACCGAATAAGTTTTTTTCTAACTTTTAGTGTAACCATTGTTCATAAAAAATTATTAAAATTAATTCATTATAGAGATTTGTATGATTTAATATATTGTTGCGTTCATTTTGTCCAGGAGTGTATATATATATATATATATATATATATATATATATATATATATATATATATATATATATATATATATACTGGTGAGCAAGAAAACCGACTGAAATGATTTTGCTTCATTTAACACCGATCCTTAATTTAATTGAATTCTTCTTTAGCATCAGGCATTCCTGCCTGTTTTTCTCTAATGTGTCATCGCTACAGGTCGTCGTTTCATCTTTTTCGTGGGCGTACTATACTCTTTCGGCCCACCGGTGATTTATCTCGAGCTATTTGCACTAATCGTCGATCGGACGTTCTCTTTACGTGTTGGTTCCATTCTTGTTTTTTTGTTTCTTATCCACGTGTTAATTTCCTCTATTTCACATATGTGCCTTATGTTGTGATTTGTTTCTCTATCCCAAAGTGTTCTTTCTGTAATTTTTCTTAATGTTTTCATTTCACTTCTTTGTAAGTATCTTAGCGTTTTGCGGGTTTCTGGTCTTGTCTCTGCTGTGTAGGTCATAACTGGTCAATTACAGATTTATATATACGATTTTACTTCTGAGCTCAAATATTTATTTTTCCAAATAGTACATTCAAGCATCTTGCTATTCTATTGGCTTTTTACTATTTATTCTTTTATTTCTTCTTGTTGTTATATGATAATTTAATTCCTAAATATTTAATTGTCATCACCTGCTCTATAATCTGAATATCGATTTCCAGCTTGCACCTAGTTGGTTCTTTGGAGATAACTACTAATTTGGTTTCTTCAGCCGATATTTTCATATTAAATTTCTTTGCTGTTGTATTACACTGATGTAATAATCTCTACAAGTCATCTTCATTCTCAGCGACTAGGACGGTATCGTCCATGTAACACAATATTTGTATCTCTTTATTGCCCATTTTATAGCCTTTTTTTGTTTTTACTTGTTTAATTATTTCATCTAATATAATGTTAAGCAGTAGGGGACTCAGTCTCCTTATCTAATACCAGTTGTTACCTCTATGGGTTCGGTTAACTCCGAATTTTCTTTCGCTTCTATTTTACTTCTTTTATAAATATTCTCAATTAGTTTTATTATATCCAATAGAATATTCTTGTCATGAAGTGTATGCACTACGTCTTGCAGCTGTACTCTTAAATTTTTTAGATTTTTGGGAGCTTGTTCCACCTGTTTATCATCTATTTCCGATGTTTCGTTGATTACTATTTCTGGTGTTTCGGGTGCCAAATTTTCTGTTGTATTATACAATTGCTTTATGTAATTCATCCATGTATCTTTTTCGATGTATCTTACTCCTATTAATTGTTTCGTTTCAATTGAATTCAAACAGTCTTATTATTTTTGGTATAATTAGAATGCTGATCTCTTTCCAATAATACCAAAAATATTTTGATTTCCAAAAAATTTTACTGATTAAAACGGTTTTTTCCAAGATACTTGCTTCCCTGGCTGTTGTTGGAGGAAAAAATTGGAGAAGAGAGAGTTCCAGGACGCCGACAATGTTCCTGGCTGAAGAATGTACGAGGCTGAACAGGCTCATACTTTATTAAGAATTGTCCAGGATAGGAAAAAATTTGCCGTGATTATAACTCAACTTCAGTAATGGAGATGGCATTATAAGATAAAAATTCATTCTTTGGAAAGGTAAATTCACCATTGACTTGCTTCTTCTCCCCAGGTGGTATTGACGTAGTAATATTTATTTTTTTCTTTAAAAAAAAACCTTTAGATCTATTTACCTCTCCCACCCCTGAAACAACCCATGGGCAGTTACATTATTATAACACATAAAAAACTTTTTGCTCTCCAAAGCTTCGGCCATTCACTAATAGAAAGTTCGTCAGAGATGCTCAGAATTGTCCGGTGATGATCTTTACGAATGATTTGTTGAATGATCTCAGCTGTGGTTGCAGCCGAAGTCTTTCCGGAACTCTCGTCGTCTTCCATCAAAGTTAAGTCGACCTTAAATTACGGAAATCACTCGAAAATTTGACTACGCTACTGCATGTACGCATGTACCATGATTCACCACTATCGTCACTGCTTATTCCTTATGTTACCTAACGTAATAAAATATCTGCCATTATTTCCCCTTATCTCCCATTATTTCTCCTTATCTCCCATTATCTCTACATAATTTCCATTATCTAGGGTTATCTCTGCTCATCTCTCGTTATTTCTCCTTATCTCCCATTATTTCCCCTTATCTCCCATTATCTCACCTTATCTCCCATTATCTAGACTTATCTCGCAATATTTCTCCTTATCTCCCATTATTTCTCCATAACTCCCATTATTTAGACTTATCTCTGCTTATCTCCCATTAAATTTTTCATTATCTCCCATTATTTATATTTATTTCCCATTATCTCACCTTATCTAACATTATCTAGGCTTATATCGAATTATATAGGACATCAAGTAATAAGCGCACTAACGGACAGACAGACAGACAGAGAGACGTTGCATTTTTATATATATTATATTCTTTGCAACATGATATTGTTCCATATTTAATGGTTTAGGCAGTGTATTGCAAGAGAACGCACTAACGGTAACCTTTTTTCCGACTTGATTCGCTATTATCGTCACTACTTATTCTTTATGTTACTAACGCAATAAAATATATCCTATAACCTGGCCAGAGAACATATGTATGTTTTAAAAAAAAGCACGTAACGCACTAATCGACAGACAGACAGACAGACAGAGAGATGTTACATTTTATATATATTATAGATAGATAACCTGGCCAGAGAAGATATGTATGTTTTAAAAAATCGCACGCAAATCGGATAAGTGGTTCTCCAGTAATAAGCGTACTAACGGACCGACAGACAGATAGAGAGACGTTGCATTTTATAAATATTACAGATATTCTTTGCTACATCATATTGTTCCATATTTAATGAGTTTAGCATGTTTAAAAAAAAGCACGTATATCGGATAAGTGGTTCTCCAGTGATGAGCGCACAAACGGACAAACAGATAGAGAGACGTTGCATTTTTTATACTCGTATATTATAGATATCCTTTGCTATACGATATTGTTCCATATTTAGTGCGCTTATCACTGGAGAACCACTTATCCGATTTACGTACTTTTTTTTTAAATGTACATATGTTCTCTGGCCAGTTTATAGGCTATATTTTATTACGATAGGTAGCATAAGGAATGAGCAGTGACGATAATAGTGACTGAAGTCGGAAAAAAGTTTGCCGCTAGCGCGTGCCCTTGCAATATACAGCCTAAACCATTAAATATGGAACAATATTATGTAGGAGAGAATATCTATAATCTATAATATATATAAAATGCAATGTCTCTCTGTCTGTCTGTCTGTCCATTAGTGCGTTTATCACGCGAGAACCACTTATCCGATTTACGTGTCTTTTTTAAGTTCATACATAGTTCTTTGGCCAGGTTATAATAATAATAATAATAAGCTATATATATATAATATATATAAAATGCAACGTCTCTCTGTCTGTCTGTCTGTCCGTTAGTGCGTTTATCACTCGAGAACCACTTATCCGATTTACGTGTTTTTTTTTTTTTTTTTAAATTGATACATTTGTTCTCTGGCCAGGTTATTTATAATCTTCTATCTATAATATATATAAAAGACAACGTCTCTCTCTCTGTCTGCCTGTCTCTCTGCCTGCCTGTCTGTCTGTCTGTCCGTTAGTGCGCTTATCACTGGAGAACCACTTATCCGATTTACGTGCTTTTTTTTAAAACATACATATGTTTTCTGGCCATGTTATAGGATATATTTTATTGCGTTAGGTAACACAAAGAATAAGCAGTGACGATAATAGTGAATCAAGTCGGAAAAAAGGTTACCGTTAGCGCGTTCTCTTGCAATACACTGCCTAAACCATTTTCCATAAATCGGTGCCGGGAGTCTAAATATGATCACCCTGTATGTACAATGTTTAAATTTTTTTTGTTCATTTAACGAGAAAAGTTACTTAATTACTTAATAATATTTCATGTTATGTTCTTGGCGAAGAATTTTGTAGATAATGTAGTATTTTTAACGTAACAAAAGTGAGCCACAATATTAGTTAAAACGAAGGTTTTTTTTAAAGCAACAATACTAATTACAAAAGGCATATGTTTAATTAACTTTTATTCTCTAATTTCTTAAAACAAATTTTACTTTTATCCCATCTCTCGGTCTTAGTACCATTTCTTGAATCAGGACCAAAGTTTCTGGTGTATCAACTGGCTCTAAAATGAATTTTCTTATTAGGCCACATATTGCTGCCTTCATCTCGAGCATTGCAAATCGTTGCCCTACAAAATACGAAATTAAAATATTTTTTAAAGTTCAATTATGCATTTTTTGATTGGTGACAATAACCGGATTTTGGTAATTGAAAGCTATATAAACAAATATTGGGTGATTGCAAAAGTTCGCGCCCGATTAGAAACCAAATTAAAAACACATTTTCATGAGTAATAGTATTTATTAATCAATAATATACTCTCGATCATTTTCTATAATTGTCTCCCATCGTTTTACAAGTTTTTGAATTCCTTCTTTGTAGAAACTGCGTGGTCTCTTTTCAAAGAAATCGTAAGGTAGTTTTTGACATCTTCCATAGAATCAAATTTTTTGCCTTCAAATTATTTTGCAGAGAACGAAGCAGATGAAAATCTGTAGGAGCAAGGTCATGGGAATACGGCGTGTGCTGGATTTTAACTCTCTAAGTTTTTGCAGTTGTCTGTTGCGCGACATGTGGTCTAGCGTTCTCATGGTGAAAGATGATGCCTTTTCGATTGACCAAATTTGGACGTCTTGCTTAGATTTCAACGTTGAGTTGGGTGAGTGACTCACAGTACTTTTCCGCAGTTATTGTTTGGCCACGTGGAAGAAACTCGTAAAAAGTTATTCCTTTGCAATCCCACCAGACACATAACGACACTTTCATTAGATTCTATTCAGCCTTTGCCATAGATTCTTCTCTTTCACTTTTATGCGTCCTGCTTCTTTTTGTTGTTATACACAACCCATTTTTCATCTCCAATGAATTGAACTTGAATCAAGAAAGGCTCGTTTTGTTGATGGGCAAAGAGAGAAATGAGTATAGAAACACGATTCAGTTTTCTCCGTTCTGACAAAACGTGCGGAACCCATATATCAAGTTTCGAAGTGTATCCAAGTTGCTTTAAACGAATTGACAACATTTAGTCTCTCAGTAATCTCTTCAGTGGTAATCCCTGGATTATTATTCACTAAGTCATTATCAATGCCGGGAAATCGCCCAGAGCGAAGTTTATTGTTTAAATTGAAGTCCTCATTTCGAAATCGATCAAACTACTTTTTAACTGTCCAAAGAGCAGGAGCACGATCCAAATAAACGTCTTGAATATTTTTTGTTGCCTTTCCAATACTCACTCCCTTTTTAAATTCATATAATATAACTTGACGAAAATATCACTTTTCATTGCCATTTTAAAAATTAACCTTGCACACAAATTAATTTAAATAAACTTTTTTTAAAGGTTATGTTAACTCACGACGCATTTAGATAACTGTTAGTTAATAGTATGATTATAAAAGAAACAACAGCACAGTTAAAATTGCACACTTCTGCCATCTATAAAAATCGAGCTTGAACTTTTGCAATCACCCAATATTAAATAATATTTAAACATAATTACTAATTTTCAGTAATATTAATAATCAAAACAGTAATAAAACAAAATAATCTAGCATAGTTCCTTAGCTACAGTAAATTACGGAGAAGTAAGATGATACAGCTAACGAACCTCAAGGAATCAAAAGTAAGATCCGTGACCGATATGGGCCTAAATCCTTTCGATGGCCTCCTGAATATTTATATTTGTATAACAATGAGTTAACATACTATCATTCAACTCACAAAATTCGTTACGAGAAACAATGACAACCGATTTGGATTGGATTAAAACGAAAGGCACGGTTCAGGAGGATAAGACAACAAATTAATCAGCTTCGAAAGCACTGATAAGCACAGAAATTATGGATTAATGCTATCAGGATGTCGAGCTAATGTAAAGCGAATAAGCTCGTATGCAAGGTATCAAAACATCTCCTGTCATAATGAGACTATGGGACCCATCTGAGAACATCTGAGACAAGAGAACCATCATGAGGAAGTAAGTTCTTTAAGCAACGATGATTTTATGAGCGAAATATCAAAATATGTGGAAAAGTTTAAATAAAGAATTTTTCTTGAGACATAATGTATAGTACAATAGGTCTCAAGAAAAATTCAGGAGGCTATACAAGATTACTGTATGCACTGCATGATTGAGTATTTAACAACTAGACGATAATTTCCAACAAACGTGAAAAAAATAGCTAAAAAACTTTGCCCTACTCATCATATGCTTTCTAAAGACTTATTAAACATCATCAAATAGCATAGTCTAAAAAGAATAAATCTATAGATGATACTAAAATATTCCTCATACAACCTTCTCACGAACTTGAGGAAGAGACCACAATGACACTGCCATTCCTAGAACAAGTAATTACATTCCGAAAGGACATTTATGGAACTTCAAAAATATTAAATAAGGATATCTTTCAACTAGGCCAGTGTTTCTCAACCTGTGGGGCGCGCCCCAGACACTATTGGGGGGGGGGCGCAAGGGTATCGAAAAGAAATTATTATTAAAAACATTCATTAAAAACATTTAATAGAACTTATTGAAAGGAAAGCCAAACAAAATACGTTCTGACCTAATAAAAAATAAACTACACATTTACAGTGATATAATATACCTATATATAGGATTGTATTAGTACTGCACAATGTATTTACCTAATAATTAACATATCAATACTAACTTAAAAACAAGTTTAGTAATTATTAGTGACTCCCTTGGGCCTGTTTTGCAGAGTAAAGATTTTCGAAGGATGGTTTAATATTAGAAATAGACACAGTGAATAAAGCGATAAGCGTACTGATCTGCAAAGCTATAGTTTGGGTTTCCGGTCTTTTCCAGCAGATCGTTAATGTAAACGAGAAAGAGAGAAGGAGGTAGTACGGAGCCTTGGGGCTCTCTGAGGAAACAGGAGAGCCACAAACATAACTTTTCAGACATACCATAAAAGCGTAGCTTAGCCAACAGTCCATCGTGCCAAACACGGTCGAATGCCTTGAATATGTCGAAAGCAACCGCTCGGGATTCTCCAAAGTGTTCAATTGCGTTGTTCCAGACATGTGTTACATAAGTCAGAAGATCTCCTGTTGATCTATGTTTACGAAAGCCCTATTGGTGATCGCTAATAATGTTGAATTCTTCAAGATTTTCCATGATTTTCGATATTATTGAAAGCAGTGCGACTGGTCGGTAGTAATTTGGCAAGGTCTTCTTGCCTTTTTTAGGTATCGGCTGAACTGTAGCACATTTCTAGCAGGAAGGAAATATTCCCTTTCTGTAGGGTAGGTTGAAAAGTCTACAGAATACTGGTGTTAGTTCCCTCGCACAGTTTTTGAGATCTATGGCAGGTATTCCATAAAGGTAAAGATATTAATAAAAATTTATAATTGTCTGTTAAGTCAAGTTTGATTACTAAACGGAAATGGGGGTATTTTAAGAGTGAATTCAAGAATACATGTTCAGTGGTTGGACAATCTACAAAAGATTTCTAAGGCAGTAGTAACCGATCTAATTGGCGAAAACAAAAGTAAGAGAACGGATATCTGATTCAAAATTAAATTTTGCTACTCAAATGAATCTAAGAGATTTCCGTCTAAGGTAAAGCAATATCTACAACAAACGAAAAGGAATCAAATGCATAATTATCCCCAACGGAAGTTGACACAATGTTTGTGGAAGCCAATTTTTTTTCTCAGACAATAGAACATAATTCGAAGTATATGCAAAAAACACTACCCTACTTATTCGGATGATAATAGCGACAGAAAAGATTCTGATTATGAAACTTCCCACTGCGATAAGAACTGCACTTCACATGATGACTTCTAAACACCAATAGATAATAATAATTTCATGAAATTGTAGTTCGTTTTCCTTATAATTCCAGCTGACAAGCATCAAGGCGAAGAAAACACAGTGCGTCGAAACAATTGTTCGCTCTAATACAATAAACATACAGTGACTCACAGCTTAAATGATGCAGTCGCTATAAGAAAAGACTAACTGGTGTCAGTGCCTCTTTATTTATTTGCACAAAATAACTTATTGAAATTAAATTAGTAAAGAGTCTTCTAAAAAAGTATGAATTACTTTTTGTCTTAAATATGCCTTTCTTAATTAACAATAAATAATTAATCAAATCATATGCAATTTTAACGTCACAGCTTAAATGATGCAAAATAACAACTTATCGCATTTTGAAATTTACGAAGGCGGCGTTGCTTTGATTTCTTAGTGCAATTGTTTTTTGTTTAGTTTGACATTTTTTCATTCAATAAAACGAAATTGTTTAAGAATGGGTCGTCGAACTACAATTTCTGAGAGAAATTTAATTATTACTCATTACAGGAATGGATACAGCCAAAGAGACATAGCCAAAATGGTAAATAAATGTCCGTCAACTGTTCAGCATATCATTGAACGTTACCGGAATGAAAATAGAGTCGAGAATAAGTCAAGGTTGGCTCCAAATAAGATGTTCAATGAAAGTGAAGAACGATGGATTTTAAGAGAGGTATCAAATAATCCAAAAAAAAGTGCACCAAAGTTGTGCGCCGAGGTGGAAAGACAGTTTGGACAAAAGGTGTAACCCCGAAACAGTTCGACGGATCTTGCGAAATAATAATTTACATGGTCGAACTGCTAGAAATAAGCCTTTCATTAGCCAAAGAAATAGACGCGTGAGATTGGAATTTGCCAGAGAGCATATCAATAAAGATTTGAACTTCTGGAATTCAGTAATATTTGCTGATGAGACCAAAATAAACTTATTTGGGTCCGATGGAAAAATATCAGTGTGGAGAAAGCCTAACGAAGAATTAAAATTGAAAAATATGAAAGCTACGGTAAAGCACGGTGGAGGTGGAGTGATGTTATGGGGCTGTATGTCATCTGCAGGAGTAGGTAACAAGCATTTCGTCGAAAGGAATATGAACCAATATGTGTACTTGGATATACCAAGGCAGCATTTCGCCGCTAGCGCCCAAAAATTAGATATTGAAAACAATTATCGGTTCTATCACGACAATGATCCAAAGCACACGTCATTTCGAGTCCGCAGTTGGTTGCTTTATAACTGTCCAAATGTTATTAAAACACCAGCCCAGTCACCAGACTTAAATGTAATTGAAAATTTGTGGCTGACATTAAAAAATAAAGTAAATAGTGCCCCAATATCAAATAAAACTGAATTAAAAGTACAAATTACTGAAGCATGGAACACTATTTCCCCCGGAGTATACTATTTAGAAAGTTAGTTGAATCAATGTCCAGAAGATTACAAGCCTTTATTGATAATGAGGGAGGCCCGACCAAATATTAGCAGGCTTATTTCAAATTCTACAGTTTGTTTTCTCTAATAATTTTGGTATATTGAATTTTGCATCATTTAAGCTGTGACGTTAAAATCGCATATAATTTAATTAATTATTCATTGTTAATTAAGTAAGACATATTTAAGACAAAAAGTAATTCATACTTTTTTAGAAGACTCTTTACTAATTTAATTTCAATAAGTTGTTTTTTTTTCCAAATAAATAAAGAGGCACTGAGACCAGTTAGTCTTTTCTTATAGCGACTGCATCATTTAAGCTGTGAGTCACTGTATGTGGTGATCTTAAACACTCGTTTAAATTTTGATTCCTAGTTATTATGGATCTCCATCAAGTAACAGCTAAATCTGTGCATTAATTCCAAATTTTGTTAATTTAATCGTTTTTGTATATATTATTTACTGAATCGTAATATTGCTACCGCAAAAATGGGATACACGTTGTAATAATTTAAAAGAAAACCTAATTAGTTCATTTTAGATGTACTCTAAGTTATATTAAATATTTTAACCATAAACTGCAAATGATGGGCTCAGTGGTACAAGATTTAAAAAATTAATTATAAACGGATTTCAATTTAAGAAGACATTTAGTTTGAAATCTGCTCAATTTACAAAAATAATTTTGGTTTCAGGTACTTTACTACTGAGCTCTTCAAATGCAAATGCACCATGTGTTTCTCTACTATTTTAGACCCTACATCAGGGGTGCTCAAACTTGAACTGCTGGCGATCTACCTCAATATTGTTAGACTACGATCGATCGACTCTGAGAGGCTGCAAGTAAGTGTGATGCAGGATTGTCGTCTAGGTAGGGTGTATAGATATTAGTTTTTTTCCGCACAATATGCATTTTTTTAGTCAAGGTAAGTGTAGGTCTGCTCTAAAATGTCAATGAAAAAACTCATAATTATTCAAAATTGCGAGTTTATTGGTTCTTACAAAACGAACGAGTTCTAGTGTCTAAACTTAACTAAAGAGTGACTTTGGATGTTGAAGCGTGGCACTGCATGTCCTCAGCATACTTTTCATAAGATGGTACGTAATTACCGAGTGCTAATGGCAAGCATGATGACATATGTTCGTCAGTTAGTCGATTGCGATATTTTGACTTAATTATCTTCATTTCAGAAAATGCAGACTCGCACAAGTAAGTTGACCCAAACATTGCCGTCAGTTGAAGGGCGATTTGGCTTAGATTCGGATATTTATCTTCAGATATAAAACACCAGAATTTTGTATCAGATGCTGTGGCTTTGAGATGTATATCTGATATAATCTGCACTAACTCATTTTCAACAGAACATGAGTCCATGTTAAACTGACTTGCTATTTCAGTAGCTAATTCCTCAATGTTTTTACACGAAAACTCATAAATGATGCGATATTTGCCATTTTTACTGATATCATAAAAACGTATTTCGAATTGGCCCAAAATATTTGATAATTCTGCCTCATAAATACCATAATTCAACTGAGGAATCCTTGCTTTCAAAGACGGAAAATTTTTCAGATCCTTTCTTTTCAGTTGATCTATCATAAGTTGCAATTTACTTTTGAATGCGTTTACTGCGCTAATCATCTTAATAATAGTTTTTCCTTTACCTTGAAGCTCCAAATTAATGGTGTTTAAATGCATTGTGATGTCTGTCAAAAATGCCAAATCAGTCAGCCATTTTCCGTTTTTCAGCATCTGAGTGTCATCACCTCTTTCGTCCAGAAAAGCTGTTATTTCGGGCAATAATTCTTGAAACCTTTCTAGGAATTTTCCGCGACTCAACCACCTGACGTCCGTGTGAAGAACTAAATCAGTGTGTTCAGCTGACTCACTATCTTCCAACTGCAATTTAAAGAGCCGTCGTTGCAAGCTACGTGCACGGATAGAATTCACAATTTTTATTGCAATGCTCATAATCCCCTTCATGTTTAGGACTTTTGAACACAAAACTTGTTGATGTATAATGCAATGGAAGGAGAAAAATGAAGGGAAATCATCATTAGCTCGACACAATGCTACAAAACCGTTTTTGTTTCCAGTCATTGCTGGTGTTCCATCGATTGTAATTCACACTAGTTGGTAGCTTGTAGTTTATTACAAAATTGAAGAAAACGTCATATATATCTTCGCCACGGGTCTTTCCTTTCAGAGGAATCATTGTCAAAAACTCTTCCTTAGCCGACATGTCATTGAATACCATTCGAATAAAAATACACAGCTGGGCAGTGTCTGTCATATCGGTGGATTCGTCGAACTGTAAAGAAAAGTATGTACATTCCATGATATTATGTTTTAGTTTATCTGCCATGTCCTGACTCATGATTTCAACACGCCTTGTGACAGTCGGACGAGATAACTGAAGTTCTGTAATAGCAGACATAATCTCTGTTTTATTTTTAAAATCTCCAAATAAAGTCTCGCCCGCTTCAATAAATGCTTCCTTCACAACCAATCCATCATCAAATGGTTTCTTGTGTTTCGCCAATATATGAGATGTTTTAAATGACGCGATCGTTGCGGCTTTTGATTGTTTGGCTGGTCTTGTGAACATGGTTTGTTCTTTTTTCAAAGAAGTTATCAAATCACATACTTTTCGTTTTCTTAATTCACTCTATGACGAAAAATCCTTTTCATAGTTTTTATGAACCGTTTTATGATGCTTCTCTAAGTTCCCACGCTTAGGTATTGCAACTGACGTACGGCAAATAAGACAAATGCACTTATCCTTTACCATACAAAAGAAAAATTCTTCCTCCCAATCGTTATTAAAATGATAAGTTTTACTTTTCTTCGCCGCACTCATTTTGGACTATTTATTAATAAACTTTGTATCGATGTATCGCCTTTAAGTTACAACTCAGACTGACTCCTATTCCTGCAGGCGGAACATTTATATCGGCGCGAACGAAGTCTCGAATGTTCTCGTCAAACACGCCGCCCGAAGTTTCTAGAAAAATCAGCGGGAATCAAAAACGCGGCTTTTCTTTGACAAGTACCGCGCGTTCTTTTGATAAAGCCGCCTTTTGCCGCTAGCAGGGGGTTATTACGATAAAAGAAAGTGATGAGGGGGTTATTCTAGCCTAATTGTGGATCGAATAAATTTTAGTAGTTTATTCATTACATTTTGTTTTAGTTACCTAAAACAAAATCTGTGAATAGTTCTATATCGGAATTTTTTTCTCGAGATCGACTCAAAAAGCACTCGCGATCGACTTGTCGATCGCGATCGACCGTTTGAGCACCCCTGCCCTACATTAATGCAACAGTAAATCCTACTAATCCCTGCCCTGCAAAGAGGTCTTACCTATACAATTTCTTGGACCAGCACTAAATGGAATATAAGCAAAAGGATGTCGACCCCGTGAATTTTCTGGTAAATGTCTGGATGGATCAAACTTATCAGGATTTGGCCAGTATTTTTCATTTCTATGCAGAGTGTAAATATGTATAATACAGGTTGTTCCTTTTGGTACCAAGCCGAATTGTGTTGTTACATCACTATCCAAATGTCGACCGATTAATGAGACGGAGGGATATAGCCTGAGACTTTCTTTAATGCACCTAAAATTGTCGTTAGTCTAATAAAGAATTCTTTCCTCAAGACTGAGATTTCCGGAACTGTTAACAGTACGGAAGATCTCATTTTTGTTTTTTTATTGTAGATTTTTATTATTTCTGTTCAGTCTCTCACTTTTTACACTGTGCTACTTTTTATGAAATGAAATATGCTGCAGATATAGCTTTTAAGTTATAAGACAATGCTGAGATCATTATTTAAATAAAATGTTACCTTTTTAGGAAGCTAAATGAGAATTATTAAGTGATGTAAATTTTATGTTAAATAATTTCAAAATTAATATAAGTACTGCTGTTAGTAGATTATATACAAGGTGGCAATTCAATATTGACAGTTTTTACAACACAGCTTTTAAATTAGCTATTTATGTATGTTAACTTACTAGAGCGAGACTCTTTTGAACTAATATGAAATAACTGGTCAAGTGCAAGTTGAACTTTCACAATTAGTGTTCCGTACGTTGATTGTTTTTAAAATAAAATTTTTTTGTTGTCGTATAAAATGATCAGTGACTTCACAAAACATACCCCAAAGGAGTTTTCAAACAAAGTTTGTTTCCAATCTTTACTGAAAACTGATGACCTTGAAATTTTTGTTTTTTTTATATACCAAATAAATTATTAAAGGTAATATACTCGTGATAATTTTCATTCAATCTATACCCCGTGGAGAGCATTCCAGAATTTTTTCAAAATTTTTTGATCAGTACTTTTCGAGATAAGGTGGTGGGACAGCGATTTTTCGCGTCTTTTTAAAAAAAATACAAAGAAAAGTAAGTGCAAGTACTACATATATATATATATATATATATATATATATATATATATATATATATATATATATATACGTATATATATATATATATATATATATACGTATATATATATATATATATTATATATATATATATATATATATATATATATATATATATATATATATATATATATATATATATATATATATATATATATATTTTACTCGTGTTTTCACAAGCTTTCATTTGACACCACATTCGATGACCTAGTAAAAAAAATTTCTTTTCACTCCCGACTTCACCCCCCGAAACTAACCGCTTAAGTCAAAATTTAACTTTCAGAACTACACGGCTTTGATGAGGCCATCAATTCCTATATTATTACAAAATTTCAACTTTCTATGACAAATAGCTTCGGAGAAAATCGGGTATGATAGACCGACAGACAGACGGTCGGATGGACAGACAGACAGACAGACCGACAGACAGACAGACACTGAAGTCATCTTATAAGTGTTCCGTACGGAACAGTAAAAATAGTTGGAAACTAATTTCAATATTTTTTTAAATCATTTTTAAACTCTTTTAAACCATAACTCAACCAAACCCAGTGTTGTTATTCATAATTTCAAACTTATAATCCATAAATTATTTTTGACAGTGTAAAACTAATATTTTGTTACGTGCACAAATAACTTCAATAATTTTATATCTATGGGACAGAATCGTGCGTACCGTCTCAAAAATAGGTTTTGCGAATGTTCAATATTGAATATTTTGTTAATGCACATATCTAACTGAATATCTAATACATATTATATAGAATTTAAAATAAATTATTTCTCATTTTTTCTTAATAAAACTTGACTTGCAAGTTGACGCTCAAAATAATGTCGATTATGTAGAACAAAATTGCACCAGTTTACATGGTCATATTTTCATTATTTTCAATGCAAATATGTAAGTGTGATATATGGTTAGAATGGTTATTAAGTACCTTATTTAAAAAGCATTTAAGTAGACATTTATGTAAAAACTGGTACACGATTGTTTTTGCAGTATCAAATATCCTAACCTTATTAGAAACTTTAAATAGACTTTTGACAGTTAGCGATGTCTGCCGATGTCGTAATTTTGATACCATCACATACAGAAGCTCATATAAAAGTCAAGGCAAAAAAAAAATTGCCCGAATCTGCCCTCTTTTAAATGGGACGAAAAATACCTGGTGGGGAGGGAAATGCAAAATATTTAAAAAAAAAATTTTAAGATTTGATTCAGGAGATTTTTCGAAAAATAGATTATTTCTGACATTTTATTGTTAAATAATATTGTCTACTAGCGTCTATAGCGGACATAGGTAGGTAGGTAGATATGTAGGTAGGTAGGTAGGTACAAGGCAGCTTTACCAGGTGACTATTGTTTACATAACAGCAAGTTGTCAAAATTGTGTCTACAAACTACCGCATTGAACTACATACATACATAAAGTGGTTGTTTTTTGAGAGAATGAATTACATACATACATAAAGTGGTTGTTTTTTGAGAGAAGCTCTCGCGATTTTTGACAATGTGGTGAATACATACAACAAAATACTTGTGATTTTTTCGGCTTTGTTGCTATTGCCGAACTGCTACTACCTGGTAGAGCTGGCTTGGGTAGGAAGAAACATTTTTTGTGTTTTATATATAAAGATAGATTACTACCTAAATTAAAGTTTAGGTAAGGTGGAAATACTGTTATTAGAAATCATGTCATATCATATAAGAACGCGATAAATATGTGACTACCCGCAGATAATAATATTTTTCTCACGGAATTGAAGTATAAAAGTTATTGATTTAATTGTCATTTACCAGTACCTTATTGTGCTTCGACATAGAGTCTTCACCAACCTCGGTAAAAACAATATTTGCGAAGTACCTATACAACAAAATGAGTGAATTTGTTGTGCCTCGACGAGTATTATGCGAATTTTTCATTGACCATGGGACAAAAAGAGAAGATATTCAAAAAATACTTAGAAGAACACCATCATTTGTCGTCTTCAAAAAGTGAATTAGTTGTGAAAAGTATTCAAAAATCGCTTATATCAGCTTTTAACAATCGCTGGACCATATCTAACCGAACTAAAGAACGTTTCTTTAATAAAAATACAACGTGGTTAGACGGTGAATTTAAGGTACAGTTCGACGAAATACCAATGGATATCAAGCCTACAACATCTGGAGAACGTGAACGTCCATCAAAGTCTTATGAAGATCTGTCAGATAAATCGAAAAAAAGGAAGAATATGGACTCGAGAATATACATAACGCATACGTCCAAGGATTGCGGTCTGAAGGAGAATTGGAAGAAGCTTTTGTTGTTGCAATGATGCGGAATCGTGTGAGAAAAAAAGATCATAAAGGAAAAATTGTTGCATGAAACTCGCATATTTTACGGCGGATGAAGCTTTAAGTCTTTTTGCTGATTTAGATCTTTCGAAATCACAATACAGATTACTTCGAGCAAGTCTGATTAACAAAAACTTCGATATATTGCCATCATATAATATATTAACAAACGCAAAAAAACTGTGTTATCCTCCACCCTCCAGCATTGAAATAACCGATACAGGCGCTAAAGTAAATCTACAAGATTTGCTGGATCACACTACTGCCCGTATCTTAAAAATTGAAAATATTTACAACCCAACAAGAAGAAATCTTAAATTGTTTACCAAATGGGGATGTGATGGTTCATCGGGACAAAGTCAATATAAACAAATTTTAACAGATGAAAGTAACCTGGTTTCAGATGCAAACTTATTTATAGCGTCTTTGGTAACAATAAAGCTGTTTGATACAGAAACAAAAGAGGTTCTTTGGCAAAATCCGGCTTGCTCTTCTATTCGATATTGCCGACCAATTCTGATGGCATTTGCAAAAGAAACGCCCGAGAAAACCCGTTCGGTGGTCGGTGATATTCGGGGTCAAATTAATAATTTGAAAATTTCTGAGATACACATGGGGGATCAGCTAACTGAAATAAGTCACGAGCTGTTCTTAACTATGGTGGATGGAAAAGTTACACAAGTTCTAACTGACACAAGTTCTGGAGCTGTGTGTACGGTGTGTGGGGCTAAACCAAGCGATATGAATAATTTGGAGAAGACTGAATCAAAGCCAGATAATATGAATGCTTACGAGTACGGTTTTTGTCGACGTTGATATGGACGTGATATGGATTAGGTGCATGGAGTTAGTTTTACATATTTCATATAATCTTTCGTTTAAAAAATGTGCTGCAAGAACTCCGGAAGATAAAAAAAGTAGAGAAGACAAGAAAAAACTTGTACAAAGTCTATTTCGAAGCCGAATGGGATTGCATGTTGATAAACCCCGGCAAGGAAGTGGAAATAGCAATGACGGCAATACAGCTCGACGTTTTTTTTTGAGAACTACTACTGCTCTTCAGAAACAACAGGAGTTAATGAGGATCTTATTAAAAGGTTTTATGTTATTCTTCAGACTTTGGCATGCGGTATTGCTGTAAATCCAAAAAAATTTGATGAATATACTCGCGCTACTGCACAATTGTACGTTACACAATATATGTGGTATAACATGCCTTCTTCAGTACATAAGATCTTAATACACGGGGAAAGTATAATTAGACATTTTGCTGTTCTGCCTATTGGTAATTTATCTGAGGATGCCCAAGAATTTCGTAATAAAGTTTACAAAAATATCAGATTATGTCACGCTAGAAAGTGCTCTAGGTCCGCAACGAATGAAGACGTATTTCATGGTCTTTTATTTACATCAGACCCATACATATCAAGTATCAGAAAACCATCAGTCACTGTTGCCAAGGAACTGTTAGACGAAGCCAAGAACCTCTTAGATATTTAAATTGTGACTTGTATATCAATTTTTTTTTTCTGTTTTATGTAGTGGATTAATAGATGTTTGTCATTTATTATATGCTATTTTCATATGTAATATTAACAAAAATACGAAATAATAGTGTATATCATTAAACTGTATAATTACCAGTAAACTATGTTTTTGTATGAAAAAGTGTCATTTTTATTTTTGTATTATTTTTTTATATATTATAAATAAAATAATTCTCGCAAAAAAAGAAAACCGACTTCCTCCCTCCGATTTTCATAAATTTTCAATAGAGTTATCTAAAAATCAATATTTTGGACGGACAAAATATCCGTCCGATTTCCGAAATTTTTTTATGTGTTCAGCCTGTTGACAAATTCTTTCAAAAAGAAGAAAGAATTTTGAAAATCGGTTTAGAGTTATTCAAAAATTAATTTTTTCGGACGGACATTTTGTCCGTTCGATTTCCAAAAAAAAATTATGGGACCCAACTGCAAGCAATACCTTTCAAACAAAAAAAGAATTTTTTAAAATCGGTTCGCAAATGGCGGAGTAATATTGGAACAAACATTAAAAAAAAAAAAGGAACAAAAAAAAATACACACGTGAAGTCGGTTAAACATTAACAATGAATGTACCATTATTTGATAGTATGTACATTAGAGATACTACGTACCAAATTTCAGCTATTTACTTCAATCAACGACAAAGTTACAGATTTTTGGGACGGTACGCACAATTCTGTCCCATAGTGCAACGGCCTGAAGAGCTGATATGTATATATATATATATATATATATATATATATATATATATATATATATATATGTATATATGTATATATATATATATATATATATATATATATATATATATATATATATATATATATATATATATATATATATATATATATATATATATATATATTATATATATATATATATATATATATATATATATATATATATATATATATATATATATATATATATATATATATATAATTTTAAAACTTATTTATAAAAAATTAATAACTCAATCTTCTCTCCTTCACTTTCTACACATGTTTGCCATTTCTCAGACCACTTTAGTTTTTTTTTTCGACTTGTTTAACTGACGTCACCTGAGAATCAGCTCTGACAGACCCATCATTTTTATCTTTTAGGTTTCGCGTATAATCAATTTTCACTTATCGTAAGTAGCAATTTTGTGCAAAAAAATATAACTATCGTGGCGTCTGCTTTTATTCTCGGAAGTGAGCTTATGGTGTGTTCATCGTCTTGTTGAAACTAGTTTTATAACTATTGTCTTATACAGTGTCTTCACTCAAAGCCTGTTATTTCGAGACTTTTCGAATAATATCACATCTACAAC
This sequence comes from Pachyrhynchus sulphureomaculatus, assembly GCA_019049505.1. Taxonomy (NCBI): domain Eukaryota; kingdom Metazoa; phylum Arthropoda; class Insecta; order Coleoptera; family Curculionidae; genus Pachyrhynchus; species Pachyrhynchus sulphureomaculatus. The sequence continues at coordinate 72,278,234 of CM032452.1, read as the reverse complement.
GGTTCAATTTATGTTCACAGTAGGATAAGGTCTTATACGTTGTTTTAATGCTTAAAAGGACTACAAATTGACGATAAGACGAGAAAAAATTGCATTTTGAATTAGATAGTACAGCCAATGAAAAGTCAGTTCAAAAAATTAATTTTTAAATTATAATTGTTCATATCGATTTATGATTTCTTGTCTTGCGGGTGGAAAGATTTTCTTATTTTGTATCGTTTGTGAGACTAAGAGACAGCAAGATAAAACAAAAAAAGCGAGACAAGAATACCATTATCTACTGAAAAAGTAGCTTAAGTATGACATTTTTTAATATATTTTCCGTATTATTTATTTACCTTTCCAAAAGTGTCATTTCTTGTAAGTCAGCATAAGTAGGCTCCTTAGTTAAATCCGTTCCCAAAATTTGAGTAATTTCTTGATATATTTCATCCTAAAAGATGTAAATATGTTAGGTACATATTTTAATAGATGCTAGATACAGGTTAGTTGCGAGTTAAAAATTGCTGATACAAGTAGGCTCTGTGGTATGGTTTATGTTAATAAAGTCCTCCTAAGAATCAAAATGTAATAATAGGAATAACTGATGTCATTTTTCGATATACTTTTAACATTACGAAGATTATTCATTAGAAACATGTAACACGTAGGCTGTAAAGTTTTTGGTCTGACACACAGATGTCGCCCTTTTCAAAAAAAATCCCTATGATTTTTTGGGAAGTACCAACCTTCAAACGATACGTGTCAAAATTTCATGACATTTCCAAGACTAGTTTACAAGTTACAATAGTTTTAGTGACGTTACTTTTGATATTTTCAAAACAATGGAAAAGAATCGAATTTCGTGTGTTAATTTAACACTGTTTTTTGATGGGAAAAAATACCGTTCAAGCAAAGCAATGGCTTGATAAGTATTACGGAAACTCTGCTCCTAGAAAATCACTTATTTTACTGGTGTGCTGAATTTAAATGCCCAAATAAGGTGGTTACACCGGAAAACATAAAAAAAATCCATAAAATTGTTTTGAATGACCGTACAGTGAAATAGCGTGCAATAGCTGACAGCCTAAAAGAACGTGCGTTATTTTGCATAAACATTTGGACATGAGAAAGCTCTGTTCAAAATGGGTACCGCATTTGCTTACAGTGGGCCAAAAACAACAACGTGTTGATAATTCTGAGAGTTGTTTGGACCTGTTTAAGGGCAATAAATAGGATTTTTTCATGCGATATGTGACAATGGATGAAACAGGGATTCACCAATACCGGAATCAAAGGGGCAGTTAGCTGAGTGGACAGCAGCCGGTGAAAGCCGTCCAAAGCGACCAAAGACACAATAGTCGACTGAGAACGTTTTGGCCTCTGTATTTTGGGATGCGCATGGAATAATTTTCATTGACTATGCTGAGAAGAACCACCAATAGCAAATATTATATAAAGTTATTGGTGCGCTTGAAGGCAGAAATCGCAAAGAAACGGCCCCAATTAACAAGAAAAATGTGTTCCTTCATCAAGATAATGCACCGTGTCACAAGTCAGTGGGTACGATTGCAAAATTACAGGAACTGAAGTTCGAATTGCTTCCTCACTCACCGTGTTCTCCAGATTTAGCCTCCAGCGACTATTATCTATTCGCAGACCTCAAAAAAAAGCTCGCGAGAAAGACATTTGGCTCCAGTGAAGAAGTTATCGCCGAAACTGAGCCCTATTTTGAAGGCAAAGACAAATCCTTCTACAAGGAAGGTATAGAAATGTTAAAAAATCTTTGGACTGATTGTATCGCTCTTGAAGGAGACTATGTTGATGAATAAAGTCGAATTTTGCAAAAAAAAATTGTGTTTCAAGTAGCTAGACCAAAAACTTTTCAGCCTACGTATTATAAATTGTGCAGGTGCAACTTTATATCCATGATGGGATTCGGATGTTTACGAGGGTTGTATGATAAGTACCTGGCCTCGGCAAGAGTTGGCAGTATTACTATTCAAAAAATTATATGTTTGGTAAATATAACCTTTCACAAGAAACCCGTCAAATTTTCAATTTACTGCGTGATTTAGTTTGTGAGTGGCAGCCATTTAAATAGAACAATTTTTTGTGATTTTACAGCATTGGAAATATCGAGCAGTGATAAAATATTTCTTTTTGAAAAAAGAAAACGAACCATGAGATAAATGCGGAAGTCAGCAAAGCTTATGAAGCTCTGCACTTTCGCTACCGACCGTAAAACATTAGACAGCTGAATTCAAATATGGCCGTACAAGCATTTTTGATGAAGAAAGTCCAGGTCGTCCAAATGAAGTCACCACATTAGAAGTGATTGAAAAAATCCACGATATAGTGTTAAATGATCGGGGAGTGAAAGTGCGTGAGATTGCTGGGACTGTGGGCATCTCAGTTGAACGGGTGCAGAACATTTTAACAACTCATTTGGATATGAGAAAGCTTTCCGTAAGATGAGTGTCGCGGTTGCTCATAGTTGACAATAAACACGCGAGTGTGTCAACTTCAAAAGAATTTTTTAACGATGTTAAAACGCAATCAGTGGATTTTCCGTGGCGAACCGGCGCCAAAGAAGGCTAAGGCTACTTTATCGGCCATCAAAGTCATGGTCACAGTGTTTTGGGATGCACACGGCATAGTCCACGTCGATTACCTTGAAAAAGGCAAAACGATTAATGGAGAATATTATGTCAACTTAATGGATCGTTTCAACCATCCTGTGAAAGGAAAACGTCCGTATTTGACGAAGAAAAAAAATTCTCTTTCATTAAGACAATGCACGCATGCACATTTATGTCTTCGCCATTGCAAAATTCCATGAGTTATGATACGAATTGCTTCCGCTTCCACTATATTTGCCAGATTTAACCATCAGATTTCCGAATATGAAAAACGGCATTATTTTCGGCTACTTTTGGCCAACGTTTTGGCAGATTTTTAATTTCTATAGTATCGGCCAGTCAATAAGTTTTGAAAGCGACACCTATGGAGCATCATTTGAACCAAATATAGAACACCATTTTGAAGCTTCGTCTGTTATTTGAGCACATTCTAAATATCAAGTCGATCTGTCAAATCATTCATTGTTTATCAGCTGGTTAAAGTAGACGAATATCGTGCAGTGATAAAATTCTTTGTTTTGGAAGGTTTATCGGCACCTGAAATCCATGCAAAGTTAGTAAAAGTGTTAAAAGAGTCTTTTTCTTCATTTGCACCAGTTCATAGATGGGCTCTAGAGTTTAAACGTGGTCGTACAAGCGTCAATGATGATCCACGTTCAGGACGTCGAAAAACTACAATAACTAAATAAACTGTTGTGCAAGTACAAGATATGGTAATGCCAGACCATCGATTAACCATGGATGATTTAGCTAAGGCATTTCACATGGATCAGTATGAGATTTTAACTAATATTTTGGGTATGAGAGAGGTATTCACAAGATGGGTGCCGCATTTGCTAACATCGGAACCAAAACGCACACGAGAGAAACTTTCTAAACAACATTTGGCTCGTCTCACAAAGAATAAAACTGATTTTGTGCGTCGATTTGTAACTATGGATGAGACTTGGGTTTATCAGTATGATCCCGAACTGCGACGACAAACCGTACAGTGGACTAACCCCGGTTATTCAGCTCCAAAGGAACCCCAAAAATTTTGGTATCAGTTTTCTGGAATGCAAAAGGAATTTTATTAATTGATTACCTTCAAACCGGTAAAATAATTACAGGAGAGTATTATTGCAACCTTTTGGACCAGTTGGATGAGAAAATTCGTGAGAAAAGGCTGGGTTTGCAGAAGAAAAAAATCATCTTTCATCATGACAATGCATTTGCTCACAGAATATTCACCCTATTCACCAGATTTGACTCCGTCTGACTTCTATTTGTTCCTAAATTTGATTTCTACGTGGGAAACGTGTTTCTACAAATGATGAGATAATAGGATCCGTAGATGTGTATTTTGAAGGTCTTCGGGAAATCCACTTTAGAGATGGGGTAAATGAATTTGAAAATCGCTGGAACAAATGGAACAAGCTTAAGGGATTATACTGAAGAATAAATGTATTTCGACTCATAAACTCATCCTGTTTCATATCCGCTTTCAAAGCTTATTTACTGACCTATATAAAACAGATTCATTTCATTGCAAGCAACACAAATTAGCAGCATTACATTTTTTAGTTCATCGTTTGGTCACTTTCCTTCTGAATAGAGTAAACTTCAATAATCAAAGGAATCGTATTAGAAATATAACTAGAGTTAATGGTTATGACGATGACTTAGTAAACAAGTTAATAAATAGACGTAAGTTCAGATTAAATTCAGAATTCCATCTTTTTTATACGCGAAGAAAATAAGACCAAGTATGTCTCCATACCATATAATCCGAAATATAGCAGCGGATTCAATAAGGTATTTAATAAGGTAGGCCTCACCTTAGTCTATAAGTCATCAGACAATCTGAGGAATATCTTAGGAAATCCCAAAAATAAGATTCCTAATTGTGAGAAAAGTGGAATTTATGAAATCAGTTGTAATGATTGCGACAAAAAGTATGTTGGGCAAACTTAAAGGGTAATTAAAACACGATTTAAAGATCATTTAGCACATTTAAAATACAGTAGAACAGAAAAATGTAGCATTGGCGAACATGCCCTTGAAGCTGATCATACTGTAATATTAGATAATCTAAGAATAATTAAAAATGTATCTGATAGGAGATTGTTGAACGCATACGAAAGTACGGAAATTATAAAATGTAAAAGTTGTTTAAATAAAGACAGAGGGCCTATTCCTTATAGTTCCCTCTACTGGTTACTTGACCGGAACTGATGGCCTCGCCTGTCCATTAGTTCCGCCTGAGGTGTTACGCTAAGTATAAATAGGGTAGATTTATAGTTTAGCTTTAGTCAATCATCGCTCCTAAGGAAGCTAACGTGGTTAGCCAAACGCTCGTCGAGGGTAAAAATAAAGTGTTTCGTGTAGTGGTGATATATACTGAGTAGTGTCATTGTGCCAAAGATTCCACATTCCCAGCAGAGTATATAAAACAGGTTTTCATCATTTAAATTTGGCGTTGTGTTTTAATAACTCTCCATTATCAAATATTTTTCAGTAAGCAATGGCACAATTGATAGTGGAATAAAGTAAGACCATAGGAGTACACGAAGTGAGGAAAAATTTCTCATGCTAACTGGTGTAATTTTTTACAGTGATTCGTACTGTATATGGCTAGATCGGTATTATGCTAAAAATTGCACTTTTACCCTTAACCAGTGCTGGTTCTTGCCTTAATACTTAGACTAGACTCTACAATTAAGAAATAACCTCGCTGGTGATCGGTTGGTGAGTGGTCGAAATGAATTAATGGGTTTAAAGTTCTATCAGATGCACAGCAGCATTTTTGATCTTCCGCTACAATTTGTTCCAAAATTAGTGAACGGTTGTGAGGCGCGACGAGAGTTTCGCAAATGATAACTGTCTAAATGTCCAAGCTAAAGGCTTGGACCTTTCAGAACTTTTTCTTCAAAATTAAATACGCGGCTACGACTCCTTCAATCTTTAAATTAAAAATTCTATAGCGATGAAAAAAAAGATATATGTAAAGAAATTTGAGTTACATGCTACAGGGTGTTCAAAATAAATTTATGCATTTAGACTATTTTAAATTGAAAAATCTCAAATTTTTTAAATGGCACACCCTATATATTTTTATTTTTTCTGATAGATTTTATAAAACCCTCCAACTTTTATTAAGTATGTACCTATTTCTAATAGTTTTCGATTTATTTTGAATTTTTACCCTTGTTTTTGATACTCTTACGCTAATTTTAATATAGTTTAACTTATCTAATGATTAATTATTATGACGTAATAGATGTTCAAAAGTATGCCCGTCTACTTGAATACACATGTTTAGTCGTTTTACTATATTTTCCTTCAGTTTCCTTAGCATAAACGGCGTTATTGTCCTGCACGCATCCCGTATCCTAATTTCCATATCTACTGGTGTTATAGGAGGATTCACATAAACACGATCTTTAATGTAGCCCCACAAAAAGAAGTCTAAAGGTGTTAAGTTAAATCATCGATGAATGAATCCATCCCTACCGATCCATTTTTTGTGGGTAACGATCGTTTAAAAATTCCCGAACTTCCCGATGGTAATGAGCAGGAGCGCCGTCTTGTTGAATCCACATTTGTTCCCTTTCAAAGTTATCAACTTCTTCAAGAAGCTGGGGTAATTCGTTTTGCAAAAAATTTAGATATCTAGGCCCGTTAAGCGGTTCGCGGAAAAAATATGGACCAATAATTCGAAAATTTAATATTCCACACTATACATTAAGCGACCAATGGTTTTGGTTTTGAACTTCCTGGACCCAAAATGGATTAACTGTTGAATAATAATGCATTTTATGCTCCATTACTGTGAAAAGTAGCTTCATCAGAAAACATTATTTTGAATAAAAAATTTGGATCGGCCTCTATTGCTCCATTCATAGTGGTACAAAAGTTTACTCGTCGTTTAAAATCACAGTCTCGAAGATCTTGGTGTAGTTCCATATGAAAGATACGACTTGTATTTTCTCGTGGTGCGATTAGCCGTAGATTGGGATATGTCAGCTAGTTGACGGCTGCTAACCTGGGGATTATCTTCAACATGAAGTAAAATCTCCATTTCTTTTTCCTCATTGGTAGCATCCTGGTTTACTACTTTCCGTTTCGTATACTCAACGCTACCACTACCATCAAACCGTTCCATTAAGCCCTGAAAAGATTTTCTAGATGGTATAGGTCTATTAGGGTACTTCGCTCCGTAAAGCCTTACTGTCAAAAAACAATTTTTTCCGGCCTCGCCCAGTATATAAACCATATCAATTAATTCATTTTTAGGAAAATCCATATAACTATTATCTTTATACGTCACTTACGGCAACAAATTAAACTATTGTTACTTGCTTAATAGACATGTCAAAATTTGGCACTGCTTACATTTTTGTTTTGTCTTGGCAACTATGATGTTATACACGTAGCGTATTAAAAACAAGGATAAAAATTGAAAAATTCAAAATAAATTGAAAACAGGTATATGACATACTTAATAAAAGTTGGAGGATTTTGTAAAATCTATCAGAAAAAATAATAATATACAGGATGAGCCATTTAAAAAAATTTGAGATTTTTCAATTTAAGATAATCGAAATGCATAAATTTATTTTGAACACCCTGTAGCATCTGTCTCAAATTTGTTTACATCTTATCTTTTTTTTTCATCTTTATAGAACGCTCGTACCACTTAAGAGTATTCCACCTTTAGAAACAATGGCGCTACTGGCAATTTTTTACAAAACTGAAAATCGAAATATTAGAAAAACTACTAGGTTTAGGTATATAACATTATTAATAAAAAAGTTATAAAATTTTACGCAGAATTTAAAAATAAGTTAGAAAATAGGATGTTCCAATTGAAAAACATATGTTATATCGGCCGCACTTTTTTGGAGTACCCTGTATACTCAAAAATAATTTTAAACTGTGCACCTTAATATTCCCTAAAACTACTGTATTTGACATTTTTTCGTCATTCCCGAAACAAATGTGATAATGAACTTTACTCTATCGTTGACTCACCCTGTACATATAAAATGTTCAAAATGTTCCAAGGTTTTAGTTTATCACCGATCAACTATAAAAATATGTAATATAAAGTATTATAATAAATACGTAGTAAATATTCAATAAGTAAAGAGACAATTGGTCTCAGTTTAAGCCCATTCAACGAAACCGCTCCATACTTCTAGGGGTGTAAGTTGCTGTTCGATCACGTAATGTAAACATAACCTCAAAATATCTCGTTTACCATGGCGAATCCATTGGAAGACTGTACTTTAGAAGAGCAGCGTTGTGTTATCAGATTTTTAGTAGCAGAAGGTGTTAAGCCAAGTAAAATACATTCTAGTTCAGTCGAAGTTTCCGTTCCCTCTAGGATTGATGGACTTATTTGTGATAACAGAAGAATTACTGTTGAAATGATAGCTCTGGAGGTTGGGATAAGCCTTGAAACTGTTCACAATATTGTTCAGAATCATTTACAATGCCCGCCCTCATACCCAAGAAAAGCTTCAAGAACTGGGTCGGGAGATCTTGCCTCATTCCGCATGTAGCCCAGATGTGGCTCCGTGTGATTTTTACCTGTTCGGACCTCTCAATGATGCTCTACGTGGAAAGAGATTCACCGATAATGAAAAAGTGAAGGAAAAAGTGGAAGAGTGGCTTCGACGTCAACCGGAAGAATTTGTTGCCACGGGAATCAAGAAGCTAGCAGAAAAATGGGACAAGTGTATTAACGTTGGGGGGGGGGGGAGGGGATTATGTCGAAAAATAGGCCAAATTTTGTAGCAATCCAAAAAAACCGTCTTGAGCTAGAGCTATTTGTCTTTTTACTTATTGAATGACCCTTAAATAAAACATATGATAAAAAGATATTAATTGTAACTGGACTTGATATCTTCTTGGTTAGGAAGTATTTACCCAAAGTTTCCACTGTCAGCACAATATTTAATTTCTCTTACCTGAATATCTTTGTGAAGAGCTAACAGCATACATGTATAACTTAGACTCATCGCTGTAGTGTCATGACCCTAAAAAATGACAAATACAATTACCTAAAAAAGAGGTAGGAAACCTTGTTACGCATTTAATTATTCAATAAGAAAGCACCGTTAGTAAGATGATAACGTGTTGTCTTTACAGGCGTTCGCAATTAAGAAGGAATACAATTTTAGAACACTATAAACAAAACAGGGAAGGAAAGATGTTTCTAGCAACGAGAATTTGGGGAGATTAACAATATGAATCAAAACAGACAATTAATCTTGCCAAATTCTATTGCCTGTTTTGATTGGTAATATTAATCCCGTTAAATTTTCGTTACTTTATAAGCATCTTTCCCGTGCTCTTGTATTTACAGTCTTGTAAAATGGCGTTTTTTTTTAATTAAAAAAAGCTCATATTATGACGTTATCAAGAATATGCTGTTTGTAATAATAATCTATAATTAAATCATGGAGTTCTCTCGTTTTGTAGTCACGTCGTAAATTTATTAGAATGACAGGGCCTATCAGTGCAACAGCCGTTTTAGCTGTCATTTTGATTGTTGATCTCAGATCAAGCAAATTAGCATTACGAGGTATAGTATTTTTCAAGACCTAAGAAAGTGATTTGGCAAATTGATGCAATAAAAATATTAAACGACCGTTAGGATCTTCGCTCGTACCAGGTTGTAACAGGGTCGTAACCCTTTTAATCTAACATTTTATTGGCTACTTCGTGTTTATAAATATAAAGGATATTCTTCATTTTATCTGCAGTATTATATTGAAATAGTGTATATTATAAAGTTCAATAGTGTCTTAAAATGTCCGAAGCCCTTTCCATCAGAAGTCGCAAATGTTTGCCCGTTGAGGCAAAAGTGATAGTTAAACGTGTTTATTTAAAGATAATGGAGCGAGGCCACGAAAAGTACTTTTCATTGATGAAGACATCAACTTTAACAAACATCCCTGAAAGTACAGTTTGGAAAATTGTAAATAATTCGATAGCTCCTAAAAAAAACACAAAAAGACAAAGGTGTGTCGTAACGTATTGATTTCTGTCAAGAAGACTTAATCCGCCGCAAAATTTATGAAATGTATGCTGGATAAAAAGTTCCTACGTTATTGTCACTTTCACGGAGGCTGTCCGAGGATAGTTGTGACATAAAATGTTCCACTACAACTTTATGGCGTATTCTAGGTCGTTTGGGGTTTTTGTTCAAAAAAATAGACAAAAGACAAGAATGGCATATCTTAAAAAAATAAATATAGCTGGATCAGAAAATCGAACGATAATCTACCTAGATGAGACTTGGTATGAGACCCACCACACACCCAGTAAAGGATGAATTGATAAATCCAAAAAATGCCACACCAAAGCTCCATCAAATAAAGGTAAAAGAATAACTATTTTACACGCGGGGTCAGAAGAAGGCTGGATACCAGAATGTCTATTTCTAGCAGCCAAGAATATTTCAGATTCCAGCTTGGATTATCATTGTGATACAACCGTTGAAGTTTTTGAAGATTGGGTTCAAATCAAATTAATGCCGAATATACTACCGAATAGCTGTATTGTGATGGATAATGCATCCTATCATAGTCGCCAAATGAATAAGGTACCAAGTTCCACCAGTAGAAAAAGGGAAATACAAGCCTTTTTCTGCGAACGTGACATATATTTCCATGAAAGTTATACAGTTAAACAATTGTTAGAAGTTTTTAAAAAGTTACAATTTTTCAAAGGAATATGTTTGTGATAAAGTTGCAAAGGAAGCAGGACACTTTATTGTATCTTTAATGCGATCGAGTTAATATGGCATAAAATAAAGTCTAATATACGTGCTCACAATAATACACCCACTTTAAACATGAGAGTAATTGAGTTGATAAAGATAGAAGTCAAAAATGTAACCGTTGAAAACTGGAGAAATTGTATTCAACACGTCAAAAAAATTGAAAACTCATATAGATGTATGTACATAAATATAAATAGTTTAGAACCTGTAAAAAACTTATAGTAGCGATAGCGAAATTGAACTAGATATTAATTAATAACTAAAATTGTAACAAATGTATGCGAGGACACTGTACACTGTTTTAATATATTTGTGTAATTACTAAAACATTAAAATTCAACTGCCTTATCACAATAAAATTTTAAACCCAACAATTATACAATCAGGTATAGTGCGGCCCTGCACAGCCATAAATTAATCACTTTAGAATCTTGTTAAATTCTGAATGGGTATCGGTAGCTAAGTCACTTTCTTAGATCGTGAAAAATACTATAACTGTAGATCACTCTTAAAAGTACTACGAGTATCGATAACTAGTTAATCTAGACCATTTCCCATTGTTGACAACAAATTCGGTTGCTTTGGATTAGTTTTAATCTTAAAATAAATTGTATGTAAAAGGATATAGTTACGTAGTAACCTAAAAAAAGTATTAGAATCAATCATTTAAAAAGCAAATGAAGTAAATATCTTTCCCTTAGTACTTAAGTATTTTTTTTTCTCGTTTACTTCCCCGTCTGAATAGGAATTTACGTCAATGCAGTGTATCCAAAACATATGTGGTGTAGCCAACAACCAATTTTTTATATGGATCATGTCAAAATTTTAAAATTCTACAATCAACTAGAAAGATTCATACATGTTGCTATGTACAGTATATATCACCACTACACCAAACACTTTATTTTTGCACTCGACGCGCGTTTCGCTAACTATGTTAGCTTTATCAGGAGCGATGATTGACGGATGAAGTTAACATGGTTAGCGAAACGCGCGTCGAGTGGCAAAATAAAGTGTTTGGTGTAGTGGTGATATGTACTGAGTAGTATCATTGTGCCAAAGATTCCACATTCCCAACTTATATTGCTATCTAATAATTGACATTGCATTGATTAAAGAAATCAATTTCTAGTTTTACGACTTTTGGGCAGTGGATGAAAAACAGAAAAAGAGCTATTTTGCTGTAGAAAGTACGTTCACTAATCGTGTGAAATTTGGAAAATCGCCATTTATTTATTTTTGTAGCTTACAAACAACACGATTTATTAATGGTCACTCCTCTATTCATGTAAACCGATAGCACTGGAACAGTCAGGTGGAGTGGACAGAGAAGAAAAGGATAAATGAAAACAAAGTACCTTCTTTGGAAAAAAATAATATCATACACAGCTTAACAATTTTCATGAAAATTTGAAGGCTGACTAGATCCAGTTCCCTCTCAAGAAATGTTTTTCTTAGAGGGCAACTATAAGACTCAATACTTCCCAGGGCCTTAGTAAAAAATTAAGCACCAGGAGGCGATGGGCTTCCGAAGGTTTAACACCTAAAAATAGCGGCAGGACATACGTACTCCACTCGCAGTTACCTTATGAACAAGGAACAACAGCCCACATGTCCAGTCTGTGATGCACCCCTTAAAACGTCACACATCTTCGAGGCAGCTCACTATAGAGACAAGAGAAACATATATAACATTCCATCTAGCATGAAACAAATAATTGGTTCATTTGAAGACATGAAAGTAAATATTCATAACTTCCTCCTAGAAATACAATTTAAAGTCTAGATAAACATAACAAGGGGCGCTAAATAACCTTTAGTAGTTAATGCGCCTAGACACCGATAACATCATAATCATCATCTATATGAAATGTGTTCAAGTCTAAAAAAATCCCATTGCCATATTTAATTCTATAGTATTAGATCAGAAAATAGGAAAACGAAGAAACAAACATTCTGCAGAAAAAGTAATTTGAAATATTTATAGTTTCAAAATCTCAAATATCCCAACAAAACATTTAAAAAATTATAAAAAATATGAAGTCTTGATTGTTTCTGTTTCTTTGTTTTTGAAAATTTAGAAATGAACTAATTTTTTGTTATATAGACTGAAAATAATTTTCTATAATTTCTTTTAGATCTCAAAACTTAATATTTGAGATTCTTTAGGATCCATCGTAAAGAGCTTTTATAATTAAACTAGCCGGGCCAGCGGCTCCGCTCGCGTGGACTTCATTCACTACTATCGTCACTGCTTATTCCTTATGTTACCCGACGTAATAAAATATCTCCTATTATTTCCCTTATCTCTCAATATTTCTCCTTATCTCCCATTATCTCTACATAATTTCCATTATCTAGGCTTATCTCTGCTCATCTCCCATTATTTCTCCTTATCTCCCATTATTTCTCCTTATCTCCAATTATCTCACCTTATCTCCAATTATCTCACCTTATTTCCCATTATTCAGGCTTATCTCGACTTATCTCGCAATATTTCTCCTTATCTGCCATTATTTCTCCTTATCTCCCATTATCTCACCATAACTCCCGTTATCTAGACTTATCTCTGCTTATTTCCCATTATTTCTCCTTATTTATCATTATTTATACTTATCTTCCATTATCTCACCTTATCTCCCATTATCGAGGCTTATATCGAATTATACGGTTCTAGAGTGACAAGCGCAATAACGGACAGACAGACAGAGAGACGTTGCATTTTTATATATATATATATATGTATATATATATATATATATATATATATATATATATATATATATATATATATATATATATATATATATATATATATATATATATATATTATATTCTTTGCTACATGATATTGTTCCATATTTAAGGCTTTAGGCAGTGTATTGCATAGATATTTTTTGCTCCATGATATTGTTCCATATTTAATGGTTTAGCATGTTTAAAAAAAAAGCACGTAAATCGGATAAGTGGTACTCCAGAGATAAGCGTACTAACGGACCGACAGACAGATAGAGAGACGTTGCATTTTATATATATTATAGGTATCCTTTGCTACATGATATTGTTCCATATTTAGTGGTTTAGGCAGTGTACTGCAAGAGAACGCGCTAGCGGCAAACTTTTTTCCGATTTGATTCACTATTATCGTCACTGCTTATTCCTCATGCTACCTAACGTAATAAAATATAGTCTATAACCTGGCCAGAGAACATATGTATGTTTTTTAAAAAAAAGCACGTAAATCGGATAAGTGGTTCCCCAGTGATAAGCGCACTAACGGACGGACGGACAGGCAGACAGAGAGACGTTGCATTTTATACATATTATAGTTATAGATTATTATTATTATTATATAACCTTCTCACGTGATAAACGCACTAATGGACAGACTCACAGATAGAGAGACATTGCATTTTATATATATTATAGATTATAGATATTCTCTGCTACATAATATTGTTCCATATTTAATAGTTTAGACTGTGTATTGCAAGAGAATGCGCTAGCGGTAAACTTTTCTCCGACTTCATTCACTATTATCGTCACTGCTCATTCCTTATGCTACCTATCGTAATAAAATATAGCCTATAACCTGGCCGGAGAACATATGTATGTTTTTTAAAAAAAAAGTACGAAAATCGGATAAGTGGTTCTCCAGTGATAAGCGCACTAACGGACAGACAGACATAGATACGTTGGATGTTATATATATTATAGATGTAACAAAATATATATCTATTACCTGGTCAGAGAACATATGTATGAATTTAAAAAATCACGTAAATTTGATAAGTGGTTCTTGAAGGATAAGCGCTTTAACAGACAGACAGAGAGATGTTGCATTTTATATATATTATAGATATAGATTATTATTATTATATAACCTGGCCAAAGAATATATGTATGAACTTAAAAAAAGACACGTAAATCAGATAAGGGGTTCTCGCGTGATAAACGCACTAATGGACAGACAGACAGACAGACAGACATTGCATTTTATATATATTATAGATTATAGATATTCTCTGCTACATAATATTGTTTCATATTTAATGGTTTAGGCTGTGTATTGCAAGGGAACGCGCTAGCGGCAAACTTTTTTCCGACCTCATTCACTATTTTACGTCACTGCTCATTCCTTATGCTACCTATCGTAATAAAATATAGCCTATAACCTGGCCAGAGAACATATGTAAAAAAAAGTACGTAAATCGGTTAAGTGGTTCTCCAGTGATAAGCTCACTAACGGACAGACAGACGACAGAGAGACGTTTCATTTTATATATATTATAGAAATATATTACATATCAACCTACTTCAAACATAAAAGTATTCACTTCCTCCCTTATTCCTTTTTCATCAATTGAATTGTCTTTCAGTTTCGCATTTAGTAAGATATCCAATAAAGGATATTTCCTCTTCTGAGGAAGAAATTCGTCCTCTGCGTTAATCGGTTCTTGAAAGGTTTTGAAGTTTTCTGATCTTTGTTGGATAATATTATTTGTGAAGTTGTGCATGATAGATATTAATTCTCTTACATTTTTTCCTAGATAAGTTTTATCGAAAAGAGGTTTATAGTGTAACCACGGTCTCATAATTCGCTTGTACAAATTATCTCCAATGTCATATACGGCATTTCTGTATGTGAGACCTTCTGTAGTTTTTGTATTTAGTTTTGTTCCCATGGAAGTTTCTAAAAGTCATTAATTTCAAAGTTACTTAACAAGTCATATAATAGCTGTGTAAAAAAAATAATTAAAATAATTTTTTAATTGAGTTTCAAGTAACAGAACCTTCATACGCTAGCAGAGGTAGTTCAAGAAAATCGGCAAACATTAGCCTTGTTTGACTGTGTTAGCCGATACTTGTTGGAAATTCATAATAAAATTATATAAAAACAACACTATGTTTTAATTTTCAATATATTTAAAGTAACTTGACAATTGTTTCACCATACAATGGCTTCTTCAGAAGTAAATAAGAAAGAAAAATATTTGGTAATAATCCTAGTTATATAGTGCTTAAAATTATTCTTAATTACCTGAGATTCTGCTAATCATTTTATTATATTATTTACAGACAGAATTATTTTAAGAATGCAAATCTGTGGTACTATTTCAGAGAACTAATAAAGATTAAGTAAGGATGAATGACTTAAGTCTACCTGTTCGTTTAATAATAGATTGGAGTTTTTCCATTTGTGAATTTCAAGACATTCAAGCAAATTTAATTTTTTAGATTTATTTTCTACATGTAGGATTTTTAACGTATCATCAAAATTATGGGATTCGTTTATTATATGGGTTGCGTAATGTGAATTGTTCTTATTTTTTAAATAACTATGTTTATGTTCTTTAATGCGAGTTTCAAAAGATCTACCAGTTTGTCCTACGTAGGTTTTAGTACAAGATCCATAATTTAATAAATAAACTCCTGATTTTAAGGATTTCTTAGATTTGGTTTTGTTATTCAAAATTATATTCCCTAAGGAATTACTGGTTTTGAATGCTATTTTATTGTTTTTTTTATTAAATATTTGGAAATTGTTCTAGTTATTTTCCCTGTGTATGTGAGTGTTGTTTAAAGGATTTTTTATTCAAGATATTATCTATAATGTTGGGGTCATATCCACTATTAATTGCTATTTGTTTGATTCTGTTGAATTCTTTGTTAAAATTAGTTTTAATCATAGGGATATGTAATTGAATTCAACGATAACTTTTATACATCTAAAGAAGGTCTAATAATGGGTAATCCTTTACTACTAGCGGAAATTTTCATGGATCATTTAGAACTAAAAATTCATCAAAACGCGGTAAGCAAAAATATTGTTTACTGGTATAGATATGTTGACGATATCATTTCCTGTTTCACGGGAACAAATAGACAACTAACAATCCTCCTTAACTTCCTAAATAACTTGCATCCTAATATTAAATTCACCCAAAAATTAGAAATCAATAACTCTATAAATTTCTTAGACATATCTATATCAAAAGTGAACAATAAACACGATTTCTCGATTTTTCACAAACCTTCACATACTGACAGTTCATCCCACTCTTATACTCACAAAATGGCAGCTTTTAACTCTTTCATACATAGATTGTTACATATCCCTATGACTAAAATTAATTTTAACAAAGAATTCAACATAATCAAACAAATAGCAATTAATAATGGATACGACCACAACATTATAGATAATATCTTGAATAAAAAATCCTTTAAACAAGCAATCTCTCTAATTTATCCCACAATTAATGACAAAAAGGGAAAATTTAGTACACTCACATACACAGGGAAAATAACTAGAACAATTTCCAAACATTTAATAAAAAAGAACAATAAAATAGCATTCAAAACCAGTAATTCCTTAGGGAATATAATTTTGAATAACAAAACCAAATCTAAGAAATCCTTAAAATCAGGAGTTTTATTTTTTAAATTGTGGATCTTGTACTAAAACCTACATAGGACAAACTGGTAGATCTTTTGAAACTCGCATTAGAGAACATAAACATAGTTATTTAAAAAAATAAGAACAATTCACATTACGCAACCCATATAATAAACGAATCTCATAATTTTGATGATACGTTAAAAATCCTACATGTAGAGAATAAATCTAAAAAATTAAATTTGCTTGAATGTCTTGAAATTAACAAACGGAAAAACTCCAATCTATTATTAAACGAACAGGTAGACCTAAGCCATTCACCCTTACATAATCGTTATTATTTCTCTAAAATAGTACCACAGATTTGCATTCTTAAAATAATTCCGTCTGTAAATAATATAATAAAATGATTAGCATAATCTTAGGTAATTAAGGATAGTTTTAAGCACTATATAACCTGGATTACTACCAAATATTTTTCTTTCTTATTTATTTCTGAAGAAGCCATTGTATGGTGAAACAATTGTCAAGTTACTTGAAATATATTGGAAATTAAAACATAGTGTTGTTTTTATATAATTTTATTAGCCTTGTCTTTTGTAGGCACCCCAAAAAATGACTATATATATCAGTTCAGGTTAGAAAGGAGTCAGAGCCGTTAAAATTAAAGATAGAAAGTAAGAATTAATCAGATAAAAGAATATATCCTTTAAGCTATGTTGTCCACTCTTTTATTCAGCTCTAAATTTTCCGTAGAGTTTAGATAGGGCGCTAAGCCTCTGACAGCAAGATATGCCTTATATAAATTATTGTATTGTATACTTACCATTTATTGTATACAGGGTAAAATTGGATATGAATGGTACAACATCGACAGGCTTATTGAGATGGTTTTCTTCTATTTCTTTTACCATATTCGATGTTTCTTGGGTAAATATCTCAGTGAATTGTTGCAGTATGGAAAAATGAAATGCTGGTGTCAGGATTTTTCGCCGCTTATGCCATTTATTCCCTAAAGTAATATAAATGGAAATGTGGAGCAATCTAATGTAAATGTGGATCAATTTTTTATAACTCATCTGCTAATTCCACTGCTCTGGTTTAATTTATTCCTTAAAGAAAATTTGCGTTACTATAACACGTAGGCTAAAAAGTTTTTGGTCTAGCTACTTAAAACACATTTTTTTTTTTGCAAAATTCTGCATGCGATGCAATCAGTCCCACTCTTTTCTGATATTTCTATACCTTTCTTGTAGAAGGATTTGTCTTTGCCTTCAAAAAAGGCCTCAGTTTCGGGGATAACTTCTTCACTGGAGCCAAATTTCTTCCCCGCGAGCATTTTTTTGAGGTCTGTGAATAGATAATAGCCGCTGGAGGTCAAATCTGGAGAGCACGGTGGATGAGGAAGCAATTCGAACTTCAATTCATGCTATTTTCTCATCATAACCATTGACTTGTGACAGAGTACTTTTTTCTTGTTCACTTGAGGCCGTTTCTTTGCGATTTCTGCCTTTAAATGCACCAATAACTTTATATAATATCCGCTATTGATGGTTTTTTTACTTCTCAGCACAGTTGAAGAAAATTATTCCATGCGCATCCCAAAATACAGAGGCCAAAACCTTCCCAGCCGACTGGTGTATCTTTGGTCGCCTCGGGCGACTGTCGATTTGATTCCGGCGTGTAGTGATGGATCCATGTTTCATCCATTGTCACATATTGCATGAAAAAATCCTTTTTATTGCACTTAAACAGTTCCAAATAGCGCCCAGAATCATAACACGTTGTTGTTTTTGGTTCACTGTGAGCTTTCTCATGCCCAAATGTTCATCCAAAAAATATGGCCAAAACGTGCTTTTGATATCTTTAAGGTGTCAGCTATCTCACGCAAATTCACTTTACGATCATCCAAAACAATTTTGTGAATTATTTTGATGTTTTCCGGTGTAACCACCTCATTTGGGCGTCCAGAGCGTTCAACATTATTTGTGTCTGTACGACCGCATTTAAATTCAGCAGACCAGTAAATGATGAGTGATTTTCCAGTGATAGAGTCCCCGTAACACTTATCAAGCCATTGCTTTGCTTGAACGGTATTTTTTCCCATCAAAAAATAGTGTTTAATCACCACACGAAATTCGATTTTTCCATCGTTTCGAAAATATCAAAAGTAGTGTAACTAAAACCACTGTAACTTGTAAACTAATCGTCGAAATGTCATGAAATCTTGACACGAAGGTTGGTACTTCCTAAAAATCATATGGATTTTTTGAAAAGGGCGATATCTATGTGTCAGACCCAAAACTTTTCAGCCTGCGTTTAATGTCTAAACGAACTTTACAAATTAATTCGATGCACGTACGACATCGATTAGAAAACATATTTGCAAGAGCAATTTTGCTTCATACAGTAGTCATTTAAAAGTACCACCTTTTGGTTTTAAAGCGAATTTTGATACTTGCTCTTACGGTTGTGTAAACATAACCTGAAAAATGAGTTAACAACAACAACAATTTGCATTTCAATTTAAGAAAAATCAGTTTGAGAGCAAGAAATGGTTGGTTCGGTTTTAGGTGAGAATGCTGAATCATGCAGCAGTTTCGTGAAGAATATTTGGATCTTTAGGCTGAAAGATGAGGAGTTTGGACGAGAATCTTGGCCAAACGTTACTGGAACCTACAAAACGCACTCCAAGTCACCCAATAAGGTATTTTCCATCATTTACTGAAGCTGAGGAAAGTTAACGCGAAGTCCCTTGACAATGAAAGTAGACGTGATGATACTGCTCTCCCTTTACTTGGGCTAGTTTAAGAATTGTTACATGTGATGTAAAGTGGATATTCGACAATAATCAACGAGCACTGCAAAACCGATCATTCATGCAGAAAGATCTTGATAAACATTTGATGGTGTCAGTAGGGCGTGATTCACTGTGCCATGTTCCGATTAACACAGATCTCCTGACCTCTTCTAGCAATAGCCTATCTGTGTCAGCGACCCACTTGAAGAAAAAAACTGTTTGCTGACAGTGAGAAAAGAAGCTGACAGTGAGAAGAGAAATAATTAACAATTACACTGGGCGACAAAAAAAAACTTTCGGATAAATACTGGGACCTGAGTAGTATGTTCCTATGTATTTTGACCCGCTCAACACGAATTTGATGTTCATTTTGCTCCATCACTTCAGGATTTTTTTCTAACCTCAGAAAACACCTAAAAAAAGGACTTAATGCCTATATTCCCATGTTTTTAGGGATGCTGAGTTCAAAATCAACGTAAAAATTGCACTCTGTGGGCAGTATTCCATTCTAACCTCAAAAAATACCTTAAAAAAAAACTACAGCCCTAAATGATTAAAGAACTGTTCAAAATTACTATAAGATATTTTCTTGGGTTAAAACTTCTTATTCAGAGGCTTTTCGTATGGTTGATTAAAAGTTTGAGGTTAGAATATTGAAATTTTTAAATGAAGGTGGCGCATACAAAATGACGGACGCAAATGTTATGATGTATGGATGGAACATGTTTTTGGACTATACTCTTCCTGACGTTATGGATGACCACTGGAAGTCCCTACCATAACTTTACAAATTAACCTCCCTCTGTCCAAATTACCCCGCTACCCCCCATGTTAAATTACCTCTCTTTAACACCTACCTATCAGAGTTCTTTTCAAAAGCAAATTCCATATATACAGTTTGTGTCCATTGTACATGTTTTTACCCTTAATTGGACCCCTAGATGGCCACTTTCTAGCGATTGCGAAACTCTCGCTACTTGTATAAGTAGGATGTATGGTGATGCTATTATTAAACTTATAAGATTCAATTTGGAAGTTATATATACCACTAGCCGAGTATTAACTTCCTTTGCGATATCTTTATTTATTTTGACCCCCAAATTACGAATTTACCACTTACAGTTTTATTACGAACTGCATAAAAATCAACTAATTTTTCAAGCAGTTATAAATTAGTAGTTATTAAGATTGCAAAAAGCTTTGTTTATTCCAAAAGTTCATCCTCATTTTTAAGCGTTCGTTTAACTGTTACTAAGTTAATTTAGCTACCTGTTAAAATAAAATCTGTTTATTTGATTGACAACGTTAGGATAATCTTTGTGTAGTATCAACTAGAGAAATAAGCGCAATCCGCATTTTCTTGTGTTCTGAGCTTAGATTTATTATAATAAGAAGTGTCCTAACGCAGTTTATTTTTTAGGTACTTTTTGTGATAAGAAAGGAATACTGACCACAGATTGCAATTTTTACTTTAATTTTGAACTCAGAATCCCAAAAAACACAGGAATATACGGAATATACTCTATTCTCTCTATTTTACCATTATACAGTATTTTAGTCCATTTTTACGTGTTTTTTGAGGTTAGAAATGACGTGATGGAGCAAAATGAACCTCAAATTCGTGTTCAGAGCGGGTCAAATATATAGGAATATACTACTCAGGTTCCAGTACTGCTCCGAAAGCTTTTTTTTTTGTCGACCAGTGTTCTGACTGATTCTTAGTTAAAGTTAATTTAGCAAGTTGAAAAAAGCCTAGATGGATTAAGGAAACCATAATTTTCCAGTCGCAAAATCAAACAATTACTTTGAGGATTGGACTTGCATTAGTTTTTTACAAATAGGTATAAAAGTTAGTCTTGAGTTACTTTGTACACCTAAAATGTATGTGGGCATATATGCATGTATGGGTATATTTGTATTTATTCGGGTAATGAGTAGCACTTCTCTATGACCCCGGTGGGGGATAGGCCACTACAGGGTGTGGCTACCCTGCCCTGCGTTAGCTACTGGTCTTTTCTTAACGCCCATGTCCGAGAAAACCCAGGCCCCAAACCCCCATTCTACTCACTTTTAACTAACCCTTTCATATATCCTAACCAACTCGACAACCCGTATGGCAAGCGTGGCGTTTTAATTGCCACTAACCTTTTTTCAATGGTCCTTTTTCCTCCATTTCTTCTTCCACTAAATAACTTTGCTAAAGGAAAGAATTATAACATATTTGGTCAGGAATACTGAAATGAAAAAATTTTGGATAATTTTTTATTGTCGGCATAACACACTTGCTGCAGGGAAATCCCTAAAGCGCTACAGGAGCCACACTTCTGCGGAAAAAGCGATTCACGTTGATCTTGAATCGCTGTAAATTGTTCTCGGTCGGAAATACAGCTCTGAGTAAATTATTCCAAAGGGATTATATTCTCCATATAAAAGACTGCTTAAGAAGAGTTGTACGAGAAGTAACACCCTGAACCTCATACTACTTCCCTCGAAGACTTTTCATGAAAATAGAAGAGACTCAAGTTGCCAACCGTTCTTCGAAGCTCCAAGGAATCAAGGTTGCTGGTCAGTTCTGGGTCTCCAATCCGGTGAACAGGTCTTTTCTGAATAGAATCCAACAAATGCACTGCCCCCAAACATAGGAGCAGTCCACGATAGAATTTCTTCCAGGTCTTTTTCAGTTGAACAACTTCCTGCTCTCTGCGTATATTCGCATGAGTAGCCGACGTTCGAACATTTAAAGTGAATGAAGAACTAAGTGTATTGTCATCTGCAAAGCTGTAGATTAGATTCCTGGTCTTTTCCAGCGAATCGTTAATATAAATGAGAAAGAGAGTAGGAGACAGTACGGAGCCCTGGTGAAGGTATTAGAATCATCCAATGTCAAGCGAAAGAGACGTTGACCCAAAATTTGATCCAAACTCTTTAAATGACACACGTCATTCTGGAGCCTAACTTTCTGAAATCCTGATAAAGAGGCATCTATGTGCCAAATAGTCGAAATAGTAATCGTTAGCCAAAAAAAACCTGTAAAAATTTCATCAAAAATGAAAATAACGCAGGCCAGGGTATTATGCATCGTAAGTTTATTCCAACTGATCAAACTATAAATGACGAGTATTATTTAGAGGAATTGAGCTATTTAAAGAGTAGAACTCATCTTGTTCGATTATCAGCTGGTTTGTGTTATACAATAGTATATTCTGTGGGAATTTTTAACTCTATTTTAAATATGTAAGTATGTATTGAGCCGTTTGTCTTACTCATCCGATTGAGCATTTTGGAACTTCTCACTATCACAAAAATTTAAATGAAAGTAAAGGGATACTTTTTAAGGACATAGGAGACTTGAAGGCTTTTACAAATAAACAAGAAAAGTTATTTAAATGTTTACGGAAAATTAATTGAATTTGGAAAACAATGATGATGTTGAAATGTTGACGAGACTATATATGATTTTGTCTGTACTCTGTTAACTATATGTGGATATTTAGTCTGGAGGACATCGGATATTTTAGAAAATGTTGCTTATAATTTGAAATAAAGAGATGGATTTCTTAAATTTTCTATTTCTGCAATATAAATGGAAATGTAATTAAATGTTAAATTTAAAGGAGGGGCCGCTATATTCGAAGAACATAAAAGAAACCATCAAAGAGATACACTCAAAGCCATGAAACGTTTGGTTAATTTGAACATGTAAGGGTTTTATGAATGTGACTCAGTTACAGAGCTGAAAATATATTGATGCACTAACCTGTACTTGTCAAGAGACCATCTTCAAGCCAATCATGAAGGAAGTCATATATCACAGCTTTCGGTAAGTTCTTCGTTGTTGATATAATAGCCTACAACAAGTTTTAGTTAGTAGTAACATTGTAGCAATTAATTAACTGTTTTTGACTAAGTTTGGCATAATAGCTCGGTTTGGGCTCAGAATAGCAGGAATGAAATTTGATAAAAAAAATACATAGTTTCGGCCCATTGCGATTACTTTTAAATTAAAATTTTTGCACCTCTTTCTCGAACACATCGTTTGTAATATATGCAACTTCTTCTTCTTAGTTCGCCGTCCCCTGACGAAGGTTGGTAATCCAAATGGCTAACATAGTCCTGAAAACCGCAGCTCTAAAAATATCTCTTAATAAGCAACTAAATCATCTTCGTATGTCCTTTCACCAGGAATTTTGATGTCTTCCAACTGATCTCTTGTCTTGTCTTTTGCCTTCAACGGCCAGTGTCAGCAAATCATACTTTGCTTCCCTTGTTATATGATCGGTATGCCTAGTTTTTCTTTCCTTTGAGGTTCTGTGTATTTGCTCATTTTGTTAAGGATTTCAGTATTTGTTACTCTATTCACCTATGATATCCGTAGGATCGTTTTATAGACATACATTTCGAAAGCATCGAGTCGTCTCTGTGCGGTGATCAAGAGTCTAGCCTCCACATCCATACAGGAGTAGCGAGAAAACGTGGCATCTAATTATACGCACTCGAAGTTCTATACTGTACCTTAAAAAGACGTAGAGTAATAAATCACCCAATATGACAAATTCCTTAGGCGTACCCACTATCAAATTGCTACTTCCAGCTTTATTACTTTTATTTAGTAAATATGTAGAGATAATAGACATTAAAACCTAGGGTCAGGTCATTTTATTTATTTTATTGGGGGTGATATGAGTTTCTAAGAAATTGTAATAATATATATCATCATTATCATCATTAGCTTATCCCATCAATAGTCGGATGTAAGCCTCCCCAATTCGTTTCCAATTAGCTTTATGGTTTGCTTTTTGCATCCAATGGTGTCCCGCTAATCTTTTTATGTCATCCGTCCATCTTGTCTTTGGTGTACCTTCGCATCTTTTGTGTTCTCTAGGCCTCCATTCAACTATACTACGTGTCATTCTGTCATCTGCTGTCATTCAGCCTTCCGATAGGCCTCAGTTTCGGCGATAACTTCTTCATTGGAGTCAAATCTCTCTCCCGCGAGGATTTTTTTAAGGTCTGTGAATAGATAATAGTCGCTGGGGGCCAAATCTGAAGAATACGGTGGACGAGGAAGCAATTCCATCGTAACCATTGACATGTGACAAGGTGCAATGTCTTGATGAAAGAGTACTTTTTTCTTGTTCATTTGGGGCAGTTTCTTTGGGATTTCTACCTTCAGATGCATCAATAATTTTATATAATATTCACTATTGATGGTTTTTCCCTTCTCAGCATAGTCGATGCAAATTATTCCATGCGCATTCCAAAATACAGAGACCAAAACCTTCTCAGCCGACTATTCTGACTTTGGTCGCTTCGGGCGGCTTTCACCAGCTTCTATCTACTCAGCTGACCGCCGATTTAATTCCGGTGTGTAGTGGTGGATCCACGTTTCATTCATTGTCACATATCGCATGAAAAAATCTTTTTTATTGCGCTTAAATAGGCCCAAACAGCACTCAGAATCATCAACACGTTGTTGTTTTTGGTCCACTGTCAGCAAACGCGGTACCCATTCCAAACAGAGCTTTCTCATGTTCAAATGTTCATGCAAAATATAACTAACATATTCTTTTGATATCTTTGGGGTGTCAGCTATCTCATGTAATTTCACTTTACGGACATCCAAAACAATTTTGTAGATTTTTTTTGATGTTATCTGGTGTAACCACCTTATTTGGGCGTCCAGAGCGTTCAGCATCATTTGTGTCTGTACGACCGCGTTTAAATTCATCATACCAATAAATGATGAGTGATTTTCCAGAGACAGAGTCTTCGTAACACTTATCAAGCCATTGCTTTGCTTAAACGGTATTTTTTCCCATCAAAAAACAATATGAAATCAACACATATTAACACATTCGATTTTTTTTTCCATTGTTTTGAAACCATCAAAAGTAGAGTCATTAAAACCACTATAATTTGTAAACTAATCGTCGAAATATTATGAAATATCGTTTGAAGGTTGGTACTTCCTAAAAAACATGATTTTTTTAGAAAGGGCGACACCTATGTGTTATATATAAACGAGTACTCTGACACTAATTATACATTTTTTTTCGCATAATGCTCGGTTTTTTCACCATAATATACATTCATTTCTTGAATTTCCTAATTCCAGTAGCCATTTTGTGGACGCCGTATTGAATTTCGAAAAAGGCCATGTCTCATTCGAAAGTTTTTGAGCATACGAACATTTTGGAACTTTCAAAGTTATTTTCCGTTGCGTTGCGTTTAATTTTGGAGGGAGCAGTGTCCCGGTTGATGTGGAGCGACCCATATATATATATATATATATATATATATATATATATATACATATATATATATATATATATATATATATATATATATATATATATATATATATATATATATATATATATATATATATACATATATATATATATATATATATATATATATATATATATATATATATATTATATTCATATATATATATATATATATATATATATATATATATATATATATATATATATATATATATATATATATATATATATATATATATATATATATATATATATATATATATATATATATATATATATATATATATATATATATATATATATATATATATATATATATATATATATATATATATATATATATATATATATATATATATATATATATATATATATATATATATCATATATATATATATATATATATATATATATATATATATATATATATATATATATATATATATATATTTATATATATATATATATATATATATATATATATATATATATATATATATATATATATATATATAATACATTGAAATTCCGGGTTTCAATCCGTTCGTCTAAAGCGTTTACTGTTTTTAAAGTCTTCTCTCCGAAGAGGTAAGAAATGTTACACTAAAGATTTTCACGTCTAGACGAACGGATTGAAAACCGAAATTACATTCCACCATCCGTGAAAACCTCTATTGTAACAACGAAAAGTAATATTGTTACAGCAAGACTCGAAAACAACATGCTTATCCGTCCTATCTTTGAGTTAAATGCTACAGGGTGTTCAAAATAAATATATGTATTTCGACTATTTTAAACTGAAAAACCTCAAATTTTTTAAACGGCACACCCTGTATATTATTATTTTTTCTGATAGATTTTACAAAACCCTCGAACTTTTATTAAGTATGTCATATACCTATTTCTAATAGTTTTCGATTTATTTTGTATTTTTCCATTTTTACCCTTGTTTTTAATACACTTACGCTATAACATCATAGTTGCCAAGACAAAACAAAAATGTAGGCATTGTCAAATTTTGACATGTCTATTAAGCAAGTAAAAATAGTTTAATTTGTTGTAGTAAGTGACGTATAAAGGAAATAGTTATGGATTTTCCTAACAATGAATTAATTGATATGGTTTTATATACTGGGCGAGGCGGGAAAAAATTGTGTTTTGGCAGTAAGGCTTTAGGAGCGAAGTACCCTAATAGACGTATAGCATCTAGAAAATCTTTTCAGTGCTTAACGGAACGGTTTGATGGTAGT
Source organism: Pachyrhynchus sulphureomaculatus (assembly GCA_019049505.1). NCBI lineage: Eukaryota > Metazoa > Arthropoda > Insecta > Coleoptera > Curculionidae > Pachyrhynchus > Pachyrhynchus sulphureomaculatus. The sequence goes on along the minus strand of CM032452.1, from coordinate 72,251,099 downwards.
GGTAGCGTTGAGTATACGAAACGGAAAGTAGTGAACCAGAACCCTTCATGTTGAAGATAATCCCCAGGTCAGCAGCCGTCAACTAACTGACTTATCTGACACATCCCAATCTACGGCTAATCGCGCCTCGAGAAAATATAAGTATTATCCCTTTCATATACACCACGAACTTTAAGAGCGTGATTTTGAATGACGAGTAAACTTTTGAACCACCATGAAGGGAGCAATAGAGGCCGATCCAAATTTTTTATCCAGAATAATGTTTTCTGGTGAAGCTACTTTTCACAGTAATGCAGCAGTTAACATCCATAACATGCATTATTATTCAACAGTTAATCCATTTTGGGTCGGGGAAGTTCAAAACTAAAATCATTAGTCGCTTAATATATGGTGTAGAATATTAAATTTTCGAATTATTGGTCCATATTTTTTCCGCGAACCTCTTAACGGGCCTAGATATCTAAATTTTTTGCAATTACCCCAGCTTCTTGAAGAAGTTGATAACTTTGAAAGGAAACAAATGTGGATTCAACAAGACGGAGCTCCTGCTCATTACCACCGGGAAGTTCGGGAATTTTTAAATGATCGTTACCTACAAAAACGGATCGGTAGGGATGGATTCATTCAGTGGCCCCCTCAATCATGTGAATTAACACCTTTAGACTTCTTTTTGTGGGGCTACATTAAAGACCTTGTTTATGTGAATCCCCCTAGAACGCCATTAGATATGGAAAATAGGATACAGGATGCGTGCAGGAAAAAAAAACGCCCTTTATGCTAAAGAAAGTGAAGGAAAATATAGTAAAACGACTAAATATGTGTATTCAAGTAGACGGGCATATTTTTGAACATTTATTACATCATAATAATTAATCATTAGATAAGTTAAACTATATTAAAATTGTTATTAACTATTTGTTTATATTTTCACAATAGCGGAAGTGTGTTAAAAACAAGGGTAAAAATTGACTAATTCGAAACAAATCGAAAACTATTAAAAATAGGTATATGACCTACTTAATAAAAGTTGAAGGGTTTGGTAAAATCTAATATACAGGGCGTGCTATTTAAAAAATTTGAGATTTTTCAATTTAAAATAGTCGAAATGCATAAATTTATTTTGAACACCCTGTAGCATCTAACTCAAATTTACTTACATATATCTTTTTTTCGTCTCTATAGAACGCTCGTACCAATTATGAGTATTCCACCTGCGCTACTGGCAATTTTTTATAAAATTAAAAATTAGTATTTTTTAAAAAAAATTTAAATATTAGAAAAAACTACTAGATTTAGATATATAACGTTATTGATAAAAAAGTTATAAAATATTATGCAGAATTTAAAAATAAATTAGAAAATAGGATGTTCTATTTAAAAAAAAAACATGTTATATCGGCCACAGTTTTTTGAAGTACCCTGTATACTCGAAAATAATTTTAAACTGTGCACCTTAACATTCCCTAAAACTATTGTGTTTAACATTTTTTCGTCATTCCCGAAACAAATGAGATAATGAACTTTACTCTATCGTTGACTCACTCTGTACAAAAATTTTAAATAATTGCATACCTCAATTTCATCTGGGCCCACTACAGTAACATATACCAAAACAGGTCCTAAGTAAAATGTGCTCAGTGGAGGGGCATCTTTAAGATAGTTTATTGTCGCCTGAAAAAATTCCTCTGAAAAAAAAATGTAGTTTACTGTATGTAAAGGCAAAATTGAGGGTTTTCCTTTAATTTAGGTATTAATCTCGCAGATTTTTTTTTTAATGCCCACGGATACTGAAGGGAAATCCCTAAGGCGTTATAGGGGCGACGCGTGTGCAGGAAAAGTGATTCACGTTAGTCGTGAATCGCTGTAAATTGTACTCAGTAGGAAACACTGTCCTGAGCAAATCATTCCAAAGTGATGAGGTTCTCTATATAAAAGACTGCTTGAAAAGGGTTGAACAAGGAGTAACAACCTTAACTTTAATGAATGTGAAGTATTAACGCGACGTGTATTTTTGGCAAGCACCGTTCTGGAAGGAATTAAGCCCGCTATATCCATCGAATGCTTTCTATAAAAATACTTGTAAACCAAAGAATTCCAATCGTAAACAAATCGGTGTATAGAATTGAGCGGTGGGCGGGTCGAAATACAAACTAGATAATGTTTTTTAAAGTTTATGGTTTTTTGCTTATCCAATTTGTGAAGTTTCGGTAATTTATTTATTTTTGTGTGCTATATAGTCAACGTCTTTGTTACCTTTAGTAAATATTAATTCACTAGTTTCCTTCTTTTTTTTTCTTGCAATAAACTTATGGTGCTAGATTATCCTAAAAAAACCGGTCAAGTGCAAGTTGAACTTGTGCAATTAGTGTTCCGTACGTTGATTGCTTTTAAAATAAAAAATGTTGTAACGGAAGTATAAAATGATCAGTGACTTTACAAAACACACCCCAAATGAGTTTTCAACAAAGTTTATTTTCAATCTTTACTGAAAATTCATGACCTTGAAATTTCTGCACTCGTGATAATTTTCGTTCAATCTACACCCCGTGGAGGATATTCCAGAATTTTTTCAAAATTTTTTGATAAGTACTTTTCGAGATAAGGCGGGTGGACAGCGATTTTTCGCGATTTTTTAAAAATAATGCAAAGAAAATTGCGCCTAAGTATTACATTATATATATATTTTTTACTCGTGTTTTCACAAGCTTTCATATGACACCACACTCGATTACCTAGTAAAAAAAATTTTTTTCCAATTCCGATTTCGCTCCCCAAAACTAACCCTTTAAGTCAAAATTTAACTTTCAAAACTACATGGCTCTGATGAGGCCATCAATTCCTATATTATTACCAAATTTCAACTTTCTATGAGAAATAGTTTCGGAGAAAATGGGGTGTGACATACGGACAAACAGGCGGACAGACAGACGGACAGACAGACACCGAAGTGATCTTATAAGTGTTCCGCACGGAACACTAAACACAAAAACCTCGAACTGCATGCTAGAGGGTAAAAAATATCTATCGGTATGACAGTGATAGGCCTTATGAAAATCATTATTTTTTAATTATTAATTGTGAAAGAAGTAAAATGTGACTTGGAATCAACAAGTAAATGTTAAAATTCTTCGACGAACGACACTGTATAAACATATATATAAATATATATTTATATATATATATATATATATATATATATATATATATATATATATATAAATATATATATATATATATATATATATATATATATATATATATATATATATATATATATATATATATATATATATATATATATATATATATATATATATATATATATATATATATATATATATATATATATATATATATATATATATATATATATATATATATAATATATATATATATATATATATATATATATATATATATATATATATATATATATATATATATATATATATATATATATATATATATGTATATATATATATATATATATATATATATATATATATATATATATATATATATATATATATATATATATATATATATATATATATATGTATATATATATATCATGTAGGCTGAAACGTTTTTAGTCTGACACCTAGATGTCGCCCTTTTCAAAAAATCCATATACTTTTTAGAAAGTACCAACCTTCAGTGGTTTTAGTGACGCTACTTTTGATATTTTTGAAACAATGGAAAAAATCGAATTTCGTGTGTTAGTGAAATACCGTTTAAGGAAAGCAATGGTCTGATAAGAGTAACGGGAACTCTGCCTCTGGAAAATCACTTATCATTTACTGCTATGCTGAATTCAAACGCGGTTGTACAGATACAAATGATGCTGAACGCCGAAATGAGGTGGTTACACCAGAAAATTGTCTTGGATGACAGTAGTGTGAAATTGTGTGAGACAGCTGACACCCTAAAGATATCAAAAGAACGTGTTGGTCATGTTTTGCATGAATATTTGGGCATGACAAAGCTCTGTTCGAAATGGGTACCGCGTTTGTTCACAGTGAGCGCTGCTTGGACCAGTGAAAAGGATATGTGACAATGCATAAAACATGGATCCACCACTACACACCGGAATCAGATCGGCAGTGAGCTGAGTGCACAGCAGCCGATAAAAGCTGTCCGAAGCGACAGCTTTCACCGACTGGGAAGGTTTTGGGCTCTGGATTTTGGGAAGCGCATGGAATAATGTTCATATTATGCTGAAAGGGTAAAAACCAACAATAGCAAATATTATATAAAGTTATTGGTGCGTTTGAAGACAGAAATCGCAAAGAAACGGCCCCAAATGAACAAGAAAAAGGTGTTCTTTTTCATCAAGACAAAGCACCGTGACACAAGTCAATGGTTACGATGGGAAAATTGCATAAATTGAAGTTCGAATTGCTTCTTCATCCACCGTATTCTCCAGATTTGGCCCTCAGCCCTATTCGCAGACCTCCTAAAAATGCTCGCGGGAAAGAGATTTGGCTACAGTGAAAAAGTTATCGCCGAAACTGAGGCCTATTTTGAAGGCAAAGACAAATCCTTCTACAACAAAAGTATAGAAATGTTTAAAAAGCATTGGGCTGATTGTATCGCTCTTGAAGGAGGTTATATTGGTGAATAAACTCGAATTTTGCAAAAAAATGTGTTTTAAGTAGCTAGACCGAAAACTTTTCAGCCTTGTTATGTTCTTTAATATTTAAGAAATTTTTTCTTACCATTAGGTACCCCCAGTATATGATGTACATGTCCAGTGAAAAATCGCCATTCGATTGCTGTTGGCAGTTTGCTTAATTTTAGTCTCCATAGTATATACTCTTTAATCGTTTTGAAATGCTGAAAAATAATGTAGCCTAGAAGAATTACCGTTGCAGTACACAATATTAACAGCATCTTGTTTATAATGAAAAAAATATAATTAATTCAAATAAATATTAAAAAATTATCTCCAAAAGACGCGATAAAAATTTTGATAGTCTCCATAGTCGGTTCGTCAAAGAAAAAAATTTCACGTAACTAATATAAGAACAATATATCTAAATAGATCCTAATTAAAATGATTGATATGCTCATATACATGTTGTAGTATACGATGCCTAACCTGAACATCCTTTGTATAGGTGGGTTTCTAAAGTGCTACCATACTTATGTATAACAACCATTACATTTTAAAGTAAATTTTTTGCGAAAAGTGCTATAATTTTCTGAGGGCACAAGTCATATAAAGAATCCCGCACAAAAGTATAGGAAAAAGACGTTCGGTCAAAATTTTTAAAATTTTCGGAAAAGGTTCTCCAAGTTATGGTGAACAAAAATTTTCGCGGACACAATGCTCAAAATTCAATAGTTCGGCCGCCAGTGGCCTTTGAAGCCTAAAAATATACACCAATGAGATAATTTTATTCTCTATTTTTTTAAATTATTTTCACTTTTGAAGAAAATGTTTCAGACAAAATATTCCCGATTTTTCCCGGGCTATTTCGTGGGACCATCATCAAAAATATTACTATCGAAGCAGTGATGATTTCCTTAAATTTGTGTGAAAGTTGTCAAAAGACATCAAAGGTACCCAAGAAAGGACTTGTTGTTAGGCCAATGGTCTTTCAAGAGATGAACTCAAGATGCCAGGTAGACCTAATTAACAGGCAGTCGCAACCAGATAATGATTTCAAATTTATATTTGTCTATCAGGACCACTTGACGAAGTTCGTACAGTGGCGTGCTCTAAAAAGCAAACGTGCAGAAGAAGTTGCATATCATTTAATTGATAGTTTTACTATATTTAGAACCCCCAGTGTACTTTAAAGTGTCCACGGTCTTGAGTTCAGTAATCAAATCGTGGAAGAAACTTGTGCAATGTGGCCGGATCTGAACATTGTGCACGGAAAACCTAGGCACAGCCAGACTCAAGGTTGGGTCGAGCGTGCAAACCAGGATGTTGAAAATATGCAAGTTCTTGGTTGGAAAGCAATAAAACTAGTAAATGGTCCAAAGGGTTACGCTTTGTACAACTTGTGAAAAACAGGGCATTTCATGAAGGCATCACTCCTTATGAAGCAATGTTTGGGATGCCTGTAAAAGTACCTTTAAAAGCGTCTTCTTTTCCGAATGACTCTATCGAACATCTTAGAACCGAAGAAGAGCTTCAGACTTTAATCGAGACAGTTAATAACGCTTCTGATAACACCAACAGCGAAATAGAAGATGATTCTAATGTGGAAAATAATGATCCATTGCTAAATGACTCTCTACCTGCAGTGAATTTTGTGATTTAGAAAGAGGATGAAGATATTTTAATCAGGCAAGAACGAGTAAAGAAACATAGAATGAGTGCTTAAGAAAGTTTAAAATCACAGACAAAAAAGATGTTGAAAGTTTCAAAGCTTAAATTTTCTTCTGGTAATGTTGGTGGCTCAGTGAAACTACGAATACCAGATGTTGACAGAGCAAGAAGTGATATACGAAATTTATTTGCGGTGATATTAGAAGTTCAAAACGAAGAGGTTTATCTGTTAGGAACAAAACAAGGAAAACTTTGACAGTGGTATACCAGAAATGAGTTCATAATTTGTGAAGAAAAATTTATTTCGATTCAAGAGGTCAGGGATATTAACGATGTGTTTGCAAGGGACAGTGCAAGACTGATAAGTGTAAATGTAAAAAATCTGGCAAACTTTGTAATTCTAAATGTCATAACAGTCGAATGTGTCTAAATAAGTAAACTTACAAGTAAATATAAGTAAATGCTTTTTTTTAGTTTGTTTTTCACATGGAACTGTTTTGTATAAGTTTCAATAATAAAATTGTTTTCTTTATTCAGATCTTTTATTTGATAAGTTATCTAGAAATACTAGTTATTATTTAATACAAAGTTCTGTTTTGTTTAGATAAAAATAAAGTATTTACTGAAATAACAAGCGAGGCTTTATTTTATTTTTAGAAATTTTGATCATTTTGTATTGTTCAATACCTTTTACGACATATATAACTTATACTATTATCTAATATATCTATTCTAAGATATCTAATGAAAATAATGTACAAAAGCGCCAATTTTTTAAATTGAAATATTATTGTAAGTTTTAATAGCCATCACGACGTTTTTCTAATTTTATTTTAATCTGCTGCGATAGTAAGGCAGTTATACAAGCTCTTGCCAAATACACCACGGACACCTTGCTGATCAGGGAATGCGTGCAAGATCTAAGCACGTTAGGAGGTAACAACGAGGTTACCATAATGTGGGTACCAGGCCACCAAAGCCTATCTGGAAATGAAATAGCGGACGAACTTGCGGAAAGAGGCACCTTAGAGGACCCGCTTGAACAGGTTGTAGGAGTTCCATTCGCTTTCGGTAAAAATAAGATCGGGGAATGGTTGGACAAGGAACACCAACGCTCTTGGACTGCAGGAGCGGGGTGTCGTCAAGCCAAACTCCTTATAAAACAAGCTACGAACAGGCAGAACAAAGGAACTCCCGTCGATGTCAAAACAAAGGCTACGCCTGAGTATAGGACTCCTTACGGGACATGTGGCATTACAAGCCCATTTATTTAACCTCAAACTGGCTGAACGGAAAACATGTCGGCTGTGTGAGGGAGAAGGCGAGCACAGCATTCGCATTTTGTGCTAATGTCCTGCACTAATGGTTCAAAGATACAGATACTGGGATCAACTATTCTATGAACCCAAAGATCTACAAGAAGTCAGGGTGAGTAACCTATGTCTTTTGGCAGAAAATGCCGGACTAGGACTGCGACCCTGATTCGACAATGGGGAGTCACAGAAGAACTTTTAGATTTAGGTGACATTAGAGACTTAAGGTACCACCCACTCTTCTTCCTACTACTACTATTACTGATCATTTCGTATTTTTCAATACCTTTTATGACATATATAACTTATGCTATTATCTAATATATCTATTCCAATATATCTAATGAAAGTAAAGTACAAAAGCGCCACTTTTATTTAATTGTTTAAATTGAAGTAAGTTTTAATAGCCATCATGACGTTTTTCTTATTCCTAACAACGAGATTTTTAGTGTTATTTGAAAATATTCATTTTTTGGAATTCAGATCTCCACTCCACAAAATAATCCGGATTTATTACATTCCCCATTACAAATTGGGGATTTTATAAACTAACCGGTAAATTTGATAAATGTTCAATAATTTTATCGCATTTACCAAGTTTAGTGGTGATTATGAATAATCACCGGTAATTATACATAATCATCGGTTTATTACATTTACCGTAACATATACAATATATTTATGTTTAATATCCAACAGATTTTACCACTCTTCCAAACACTTTATTTTTATGCTTGACGTGCCTTTCGGTAACTTATTAGCGTTAACAAGAATGATGATCGAGTCACAATCATCGCCCCTGATGATGCTAACATGGTTAGCCAAACGCGCGTCGAATACAAAAATTAATTGTTTGATGTACTGGTGATAACTGTTGTGTTTTTTTTTTGATCGTTCACCTCCCCACTTGAGTAGGAATTTCACCCTTTTTCATATCCTGAGGATTTCGGCGGGAATGTCGTAATACCCGTCAATGTTGTCCAAGTGGCGAAACATACATTTTTGTATTTCACGGCACATTTTTAAGTCTCGTTCACACGGCGACACTAGTGGCGCGACAGTCGCTGTCACGGCATCAAATTTGAGCAAATGTCGCCGTCTGAACAGCTGATGTCATAAATTAAAAAATATTATTTGAATAATAATTTTATTATATTATAAATAAATAATAAAATAAATATAAATAATGGCAAAAGTGTTTGACATTATGGACTTTTTGGAAATATATCAACAATTTCCTTGTTTGTGGGACAAAGGAAATCCAAATTACAAATTAAGGGATCAACGAGATCTTGCTGAACAAGCAATTCTTAGCAGAATTGAGGGTGTAAGTATAAACTTATATTATAAATTAATTTGCATTATTACAAACCTATATAATATCCATAATAACCTTCAATAAATTTCAGATTGAAAATACAAAAGCCCTTAGGCTAAAGATTAGGTCAATTAGAGGAACCTACAATAATGAATTGAGAAAAATAAAATCTTCTATGATAACGGGTTCAGGATCGGGCCAAGTATACAAACCTAAATTACATTGGTTTGAGTTTGCCGACTCATTCTTGTCCTCCACTCTAGAATGCGACGGCACGGACACAAATTTGGTAAGTAAAAATGAAAGTCAACTAAATACTACAAAGAATAATTTATTAAAACCATAAAAACAAAATTAGTAAAAATTAATTTAGAAAAATATAAGAAATTTATACAACTTGAAGATTAACCATCCTGTATTGCCATTCAACTTCTCCTTCGCCCATAAAGTAGTTAGCAAACTGCATTCGCTTTTGTCGAGCACTATCAGTATAGTTTTTATTCCTTGAAGAGGCTAAGTTGGTCATCGAGCCCTGTTGAAGAGATGAACGCCATGAACCTGGATTCAACCTATTTTGTTCTACATTCTCTAAATCTGGAGATATACCGTGACTAGTTTTAGTGGTTTTTCTTATCCAGTTGTGGAGGGTACAGCATGCCTTCACTATTTTCACAACTTTTAAAGGAACTAGGTCTATCGGCCTTGAAAGTAGACGAAATCGTGCTACTAATATGCCAAAAGCATTCTCGCTAATCCTTCGAGCTCTGCATAATCGATAATTGAAAACTCTTTCCTTAAGACACTGATTGGGCCGCCTTGGGAAAGGTTTCATTAGGTATTCTTTTAGTGGAAATGCTTCATCTCCAATTATAACACTATCCTTAGGAAGATCCAATTGATTCCGAACAATTGCAGAATAGAGTGCCGATTTGGCAAAAATGCCTCCATCTGATGAACTTCCATAACTTCCAACGTCTATACAAGTGAAATTATAATCATCATCTACCAAAGCTAGTAAAACTATACTAAATTAATTTTTATAATTATAGTACAATGAGTGAGAGTTTACCGGACATTTAACGGGTATATGTTTCCCATCGATTGCACCAATGCGTTGCGGAAAGTTCCATTTTGAGTTGAATCCATCTATTATTTTTTTCCCAATCATTTTTCTTTCTTGGTACCTGTAAAATAATTATTTATTATTATTTTTCAGACTTTAAATTCACAACCAAATGCAAGTGAAGACGACCCGGAGGATCATTCTGTGGTGCAAACCATAAATGAAGTATCTGCTAGTGATGGGCAAATAGAAGGGGCAGATACTTCTAGCCGAAAAAAACAAAAGAAAGAAGGCTTCTTCTGGGCTCGAAGAAGCCGTAAAAACCCTTCAAAAAGTTAGGAGGGAAGTCATTGAAAAAAATGACAATGAATTTTCAATTTTCGGCAAACAGGTTGGGGTTCAATTAAATAAAATGTCCATCAAAACAGCAATCATTACCCAACAAAAAATCCAAAATTTGTTAACGGAAGCTCACCTTCAAGATCTTGGCTCATCCCACATGTTCCCTTCGTACCATCTTTCATCCGCATCTACCTCCAGTAGTGATAATAGTACCCCGTGTATCGTAATTGACCCTCCATCAACAATTTCACATCAAGTATCCACATTTTCAACTCCACTCCAAATAGACACACCCAAAACAACTAGCACTTCATTTTCGACGCAAAGCAGTTTGGATAGTCAAGGAAAAAGCACGGCTACCTATTTTTCAAATTTTTATTAATAAGTTTCGTAATTTAAGTTTAATTTAAGTTTTATGCTCAATTTTTCAATATACGTTTTTATAATATATTTGTTTTGTTATTTGAACTATTACCTGTATGAAATCTCCAAGTACTTTATATATTGCCTCTAAAACTTCTTCCATAAAGCAACTTATAGTATTTTTTGGAAACACGATATAAGTACTGCAATGACGTTATTGAGTCACCAGAAGCAAGGTACCTCAGAACTATCTGGAGCTTAATAGCTGAAGGAATAGCATTTCTCATTGACGTGTTCTGCTTTTGTATTAAAGGTTCAACCTGGAAATATAAGGAACATCATTACAAACAAGTGTAATTATAGGTTTGGTTAAAAATATATCACATTAACATGGAGTCAAACAATTATTTAAAACTTCTTTTCTCAAAATTATACATAACATATATAGCATTATTGAATACAGTAATAAATTATAAGGTAAACAACTACCTACCTTTTCTAAAAGTACATCAAACATGCCCTCGTCAATTGCAGAAGGATTTCGAATCCTCTCTCCTTAATTCCTGCAATAAAGAATTTGAAACTCCCAATGAGTTCCTTCGCATTATCCACTCTCTGACCCACTTTCGTTTTCGTTTACTTCTTTTTCTTATTTCTACTTCAATAATTTCTTCTACAACATCTGCGACACTGCTTAAAAGATCTTCCATTTTATTAAATCAATTTATACTATACTCGAATTTGTAGATTTCAAATAAAAAAGAAGAACTAGATTAGATAAAAAAAAACCTACTGCCATGACACTATTGGTGAGCATGTGAACAGGAACATGACTTTAGTGTCATGACGGCAAGTGTCACGTAATGTCACGGCACTAAATGTCACGACACCAGTGTCGCCGTGTGAACGAGACTTTAGACAACGGTAATGCTGCCTCGGACTTTATTGCATTTCTGCGAATAACTACTACCTTTGTATGTGACCAGGCCATATATACTTAAATAAAATATACCGACCTGCCAGGATTGGAATCTGAGACTTTCTGCACCGCAAGCAAGTACTACGACACGGAACGACGGGCTGCCACAATGTAGTAAACATAGATATATTTATTTTTAGTGATTCAAGGTCATTGCCTATGTCCCTCAGAATTTAGCAACAACTTTTTAAATTGGTATTTAAATGCTAAAAAAGTTTTTAAAGGTTGAGAAATATTATTGTAAAGTTAATAGATACTGTACGAAAACAACCTCTGATAAAAAGCGTGCTGTACCATGGCGGGGATGTGTAGTCACGACAACTTAAATTAAGTGTGCGAACGTCTGTTTTGTAGCTGATTTTATTTCTATTACTATATATACGAGAAACGATTAAAGAGTACCATCGAATAAAAAAGGTGACGGCATGTAGTTTTCGCGATATTTTATGGAAAGCCAGACTAATTCATTTAACTTGTAAGAAATGGGATCATTTCGACGAATACTGTATATACTTTTAAATGCATTGAATTCCATCTTTATCATCTTTGTCAATTTAAGGGCTGTAAACAGCGTCAGAAAAATTGAATTGGCTAAGAACTAGAGAATCTGCAAGCTTTCTCCTCTGAGATTTAGATAAAAGTCGTCTATGGTATATAAAAATAATCTCCAAATTTGTATAGACACTTTAAATACAATTATTTATATGTTGTTTGAATCTTAAGATGCTTAGAGGGATGAAATTTCATCGGCACCGATTTTTATTTTACTACTGTGTTGCAAGGCATTATAAAAATTGACTTTGATCTATTTATTTCAGTTAGTTATATTAACGAAAAATTCTACTGGTCGACGAAAATCTTCGTTAACTTTTCTTGGGCAGCTTGCTGTTCTTTCGGGAAAAACGATATGTACAGATTGAGTCAACGATAGAGTAAAGTTCATTATCTCATTTTTTTCAGGAATGACGAAAAAATGTTAAATGCAATAGTTTTAGGGAATGTTAAGGTGCACAGTTTAAAATTATTTTTGAGTATACAGGATGCTTCAAAAAAGTGTGACGGATAAAATTTTTTTTTTAAATGGAACATCCTATTTTCTAGTTTATTCTTAAATTCTATCTAAAATTTTATAACTTTTTATTAATAATGTTATATACCTAAACCTAGTAGTTTTTCTAATATTTCAATTTTTTTAAAAAAAAAAAACTTACTTTTTCAGTTTTTGTAAAAAATTGCCAGTAGCGCCATTATTTCTGAAGCTGGAATACTCATAATTGGTACGAGCGTTCTATAGAGATGAAAAAAAGATATATGTAAAGAAATTTGAGTTAGATGCTACAGGGTGTTTAAAATAAATTTATGCTAATCAACTATTTTAAATTGAAAAATCTCAAATGTTTTAAACAGCACAACCTGTATATTATTATTTTTTCTGATAGATTTTACAAAACCCTCCAATTTTTATTAAGTATGTCATATAACTATTTCTAATAGTTTTCGATTTATTTCGAATTTTTCAATTTTTTTTACCCTTGGTTTTAATACACTTACGCTATTGTGAAAACATAAACAAATAGTTAATAATAATTTTAGTATAGTTTAACTTATCTAATGATTAATTATTATGACGTAATGAATGTTCAAAAATATGCCCGTTTACTTGAATGTTTAGTCGTTTTACTTTATTTTCCTTCACTTTCCTTAGCATGAAGGGCGTTATTGTTCTGCACGCATCCCGTATCCTATTTTCCATATCTACTGGTGTTGTAGGGGGATTCAGATAAACACCATCTTTAATGTAACCCCACAAAAAGAAGTCTAAGGGTGTTAAGTCACATGATCGAAGGGGCCATTGAATGAATCCATCCCTACCGATCCATTTTTGTGGGTAAAGATCGTTTAAAAATTCCCGAACTTCCCCGTGGTAATGAGCAGGAGCTCCGTCTTGTTGAATCCACATTTGTTCCTTTTCAAAGTTATCAACTACTTCAAGAAGCTGGGGTAATTCGTTTTGCAAAAAAATTTGGATATCTAGGCCCGTTAAGCGATTAGCGGAAAAATATGGACCAATAATTCGAAAACTTAATATTCCACACCATACATTAAGCGGCCAATGGTTTTGGTTTTGAACTTTCCGGACCCAAAATGGATTAACTGTTGAATAATAATGCATGTTATGGCTGTTAAATGTTCCATTACCTCGAAAAGTAGCTTCATCAGAAAATATTATTTTGGATAAAAAATTTGGATCGTCCTCTATTGCTCCATTCATGGTGGTACAAAAGTTTACTCGTCGTTCAAAATCACGGTCTTGAAGTTCTTGGTGTAATTCCATATGAAAGGGATCATACTTGTATTTTCTCGTGGTGCGATTAGCCGTAGATTGGGATGGGTCAGATAAGTCAGTTGTTGACTGCTGCTGATGGGGGGATTATCTTCAATATGAAGTAAAATCTCCATTTCTTTTTCCTCATTGGTAGCATTCTAGTTTACTACTGTCTGTTTCGTATACTCAACGCTACCACTGAAAAGATTTTCTAGATGGTATACGTCTATTAGGGTACTTCGCTCCGTAAAGCCTTACTGCCAAAAGACAATTTTTTCCCGCCTCCCCCAGTATATAAACCATATCAATTAATTCATTTTTAGGAAAATCCATAAGTATTACCTTTATACGTCACTTACTACAACAAATTAAACTATTTTTACTTGCTTAATAGACATGTCAAAATTTGATAATGCCTACATTTTTGTTTTGTCTTGGCAACTATGATGTTAGAGCGTAAGTGTATTAAAAACAAGGGTAAAAATTGAAAAATTCAAAATAAATCGAAAACTATTAGAAAAAGGTAAATGACATACGTAATAAAATTGGAGGGTTTTGTAAAATCTATCAGAAAAAATAATAATATACAGGGGTTGGGTCGTTTAAAAAAAATTTGAAATTTTTCAGTTTAAAATAGTCGAAATGCATAAATTTATTTTGAACACCCTATAGCATCTAACTCAAATTTCTTTTTTCTCATTTCTATAAAACGCTCGTACTAACTATGAGTATTCCACCTTCAGAAACAATGGCGCTACTAGCAATTTTGTTACAAAACTGAAAACTAGGTTTAGGTATATAACATTATTAATAAAAAAGTTATAGAATTTAAAAATAAATTAGAAAAAAGGATGTTCCATTCAAAAAAAAAAACATGTTATATTGGCCACACTTTTTTGAAGTACCTTGTATACTCAAAAATAATTTTTAACTGTGTATCTTAACATTCCCTAAAATTATTGTATTTAACATTTTTTCGTCATTCCCGAAACAAATGAGATAATGAACTTTACTCTATCGTTGACTCACCCTATACAATTGTGTAACATCTGCGTATTAGTGGACCTTCCAATACTTATAACAACTAATAGAGTTACAGGTGTATTTACAAAATAAGGTGACTCAAATATTAACCCTTGGGGTACACCACAATTTTGCGTTGACACAGATGACATCCCTTTGCTTGTCGTTACACACGGCTCTCTTTTTTTTAAAAAAAAAAGTTACTTATTAATGTAAATTAAGATGAACCAGATATTAGAGTTGAAAATTAGCCTATTTTGCCAGCAAAATCAGTTTTAAGAATTAATAATGACCGTCCAGTTTTGTCAGCAAATGTTCTCTAAGATGAGCAACCCTAGTATTGCTATTACAACTTTGAAGTTAGTGTCGTTAGTACGTTCTTCTCGCTTCCAAAACGATGTTTATTTCTGAGTCTACAACTGCCATAAATTCGCTTTTTTTAACTATTATATGACGACAGTTGTCAAAAAACTGTGCGAGGGAACTAACACCAGTTTTCTGTAGACTTTTCAACATATCCTATAGAAAGGGAATATTTCCTTCCTACTGGCAATGTACCACAGTTCAGCCGATACCTAAAAAAAGGCAAGAAGACCTTGCCAAATAACTACCGACCAATCGCACTGCTTTTAATAATATCGAAAGTCATGGAAAAGGCTATCAAACAGCACCTTCTAAAATATCTTGAAGGATTCAACATTATTAGCCATCATCAATATGGTTTTCGTAAAAATAGATCAACAGGAGATCTTCTGACTTATGTAACATACGTTTGGAACAACGCAATTGAACACTTTGGAGAATCTCGAGCGGTTGCTCTTGACATATCCAAGGCATTCGACCGTGTTTGGCACGATGGGCTGTTGGCTAAGCTACGCTCTTATAGTATGTCTGAAAAGTTCTGATTGTGGGTCTCATGTTTCCTCAGAGAGCGTTCTTTACGAGTGGCAGTCGACGCATTTCTTTCTAACACCTTCACTATCAACGCCGGTGTACCTCAAGGCTCCATACTGTCTCCTACTCTTTTTCTCATTTACATTAACGATCTGCTGGAAAAGACCGAGAATCCAATCTACAGCTTTACAGATGACAGTACGCTTATCTCTTCATTCACTTTGAACGCTCGGACATCGGCTACTCGTTTCTGAACCCGAAATAGTTATGTCGGGGCACTCCATTCCTCTAACATCGTCACTTAATTTGTTGGGCGTTAGTTTGGGAGCAAATATATCATGGCATGAATATGTTGCAGGCATAGCAAGGAGAGCTTTTCAAAAGTTGGGAATATTATTTCGAACCAGAAAGCTTTACACTCCACAACAACTGTTAATTCTTTACAAAGCTCAAATTCGACCAACTATGGAATACTGCTCCCATGTTTGGGGCTCCGCTCCCAAACATACACTGCATTTGTTGGATTCTGTTCAGAGAAGAGCTGTTCGTCTGATTGGAGACCCGGAACTGACCGGCGGCCTTGATTCGCTGGAACATCGAAGAACGGTTGGCGACTTGAGCCTATTCTACAAGTATTTTCATGGAAAGTGTTCGAAGGATGTGGCCTGCTTAATTCCTCCCAGAGCGGTGCAAGTTAGAAGTACACGTCGCGCTAATACTTTACATCCGTATGAGGTTCAGCTTGTTACTCCTCGTACAACGCTTTTCAAGCAGTCTTTTATATGGAGAACATCATCCCTTTGGAATAATTTGACCAGGACTGTGTTTCCCACCGAGTACAATTTACAGCGATTCAAGAACAATGTGAATCGCATTTTTCGCACACGTGTCGCTCCTGTAGCGCTTTAAGGACTTCTTCCCTGCAGCACGTCTGCTAGACCCATAAAAAAAAAAAGTTGTTAGTGTAACTTATTTTGTATATAAAAAGTTATTTATTTAATTGAATCCGGTTATAAGTTTACTAAAATGTTAAGATTCATTATTTTTATTGAATACATTTTTCAATATTTTGATAAAATACTTCCTACTGCATATCTGTGTTTTATTTGATTTATAAAAACTATATGAATTATTTTTGATCTATCACCCCGAAATCAATATGTTTTGTAATTGAACTTTGCGCTATAAAATAACATAGTGGAAATTTAGGCGACAGATAATTTTTAATGGGTTTAACGCACTTCTGATGGTTACATTAATATAGATTTACAATTAAGACAAAAGTCCGGTATTCAGGATAATTGTACATTATGTATCGTTTTTAATTACTTTGCTAAAGGAAAAATTCGTGAAAAAATTATATTTCGAAATTTTTGCTTTTCTTCCCGTTTTAAGATTCACGACAACTCATTTCCGTCGATCTGTCTGTCTGTCTGTCTGTCTATCTTCCTGTCTGTCTGTCTGTTGGTACGATAACTCTCGATCGATATGCGATATCAATTTCAAACTTTTGCATAGATATTACTTAAAAAGGGAATAAAGCCTATATTTTATGAATGATGTCGCTTCAGGCCAAGGGGAAGAAAGGGGTGGGGGTTTAGAAGTTTTATATGTTTTAGTAGTAATATGATGAGTTTTTCGTTTTTTTTTTTTTGTGTTGGAATATTATATAAATTTTACGCCTAAATATTTATGGTAAAACATATAAGAGACGAAAGGGGTAGAAATTAGAGGGGTTGATTCCTATATAGCGTATTATATGTCCTTTTTAGGGTTTCTAAAATCAAGAAATCCAACAATTAAGTGGTTTTTTTCATTGCTTCTATTTCTAACCCAGGAGAAGCTGATAGGTTGGTGGGGGTTGTTTCATATTCTATAATTTAAACAGCATTTTAAAATACATATATACTATTTTTTTGGACAAATTTTAGCCATATTATGTAAATATGTAAGGGGTGAAAAAGGTTGCCTCTTATAACACGTAGGCTGAAAAGTTTTTGGTCTGATACATAGATGTCGCCCTTCTCAAAAAAATTCGTATGATTTTTAGAAAGTACTAACCTTACGATACGTGTCAAAATTTCATGACGATTAGTTCTGATATTTTCAAAACAACGGAAAAAATCGAATTTCGTGTGTTGATTAAATACTGTGTTTTGATGGGAAAAAATACCGTTCAAGCAAAGCAATGGCTTGATAAGTGTTACCGGGACTCTGCCCCTAGAAAATCACTCATCATTTACTGGTATGCTGAATTTAAATGCGGTCGTACAGTTACAAATGATGCTAAACGCTCTGGACGCCCAAATGAGGTGGTTACACCAGAAAACACCAACAAAAATCCACCGTCAAATGAAATTGCTTAAGATAGCTGACATCCTAAAGATATTAAAAGATGTGTTGGTCATATTTTGCATGAACATGTGGGTATGAGGAAGCTCTGTTCGAAATGGGTACCGCGTTCACTCACAGTGAACCAAAAACAACAACGTGTTGATGATTCTGAGCGCTGTTTGGACCTATTTAAGCGGAATATAAAGGATTTTTTGATTCGATATGTGACAGTGGATAAAAACATGGATCCACGACTACACACCGGAATCAATTCGGCAGGAAATTGAGTGGACAGCAGCGGGTGAAAGCCGCCTGAAGCGACCAAAGACACAGCAGTCGGCTGGTAAGGTTTTGGCGTCTGTAATTTTCATCGAATATGCTGAGAGGGGTAAAATCATCAATAGCGAATATGATATAAAGTTATTAGTGCGTTTGAAGGCAGAAATCGCAAAAAAACGGCTCCAAATTAACAAGAAAAAAGTGCTCTCTCATCAAGACAGTGCACCGTATCACAAGTCAATGATTACGATTGCAAAATTGCATGAATTAAAGTTCGAATTGCTTCCTCATCCACCGTATTCTCCATATTTGGCCCAGCGACTATTATCTATCCGCAGACCTGAAAAAAAATACTCGCGGGAAAGAGATCTGGCTCCAGTGAAGAAGTTATCGCCGAAACTGAGGCCTATTTTGAAAGCAACAACAAATCGTTCTACAAGAAAACCATAGAAATGTTAGAAAAGCGTTGAACTTATTGTATCGCTCTTGAAGGAGATTATATTGATAAATAAAGTAGAATTTTTTTGAAAAAAAAGTGTTTTAAGTAGCTAGACTAAAAACTTTTCAGCCTACGGTATTATATATCTTTTTCAGGGTTTTTTCAGTCGAGAAATCATTACTTTTAATTTTAATGGGGGAGGGATGTAAAAGATAGCTCAAAAAGAGAACAGTTTTAATAATATTATGGGAATTTTTACAGGCTTAGGAGTAATGACTCAAAATATAATATTTCAGGGAAGATCGAATTAAAACTTTGTACAGGATTAATAATTATTGTGGAATATAAAGTTTTCTGATACGAAATAACACTGTCAGTTAAGGCATATTTGCTCTCAAGTTAATGCCTATTAAGTTGAGTGACGATGCCAGTGGAATAGAGTGTCTCGACATAACTACGTCGGGTTATATAACGTTAACCTTTTTATGAAAAACTGCTACCTTAGTTGTTGTGGCAGTGATTTCTACTTGGATGCGATCCCATTAGAATAAGATTTCGTTCAGGTCTTTGTTAAGCTCTATAACATCTTTCTATTGCAGATATTTGCATGGGCATCGGATATTGGAGACTTCAAGATAAACGAAGAAACACGCGTAGTGTCATCGGCAAAGCTAGGCATTGAGTTTTGAATCTTTTTCAGCAGATCGTTAATATAAAGAAGAAATGGAGTAAGAGACCCTAGAGTACACCAGACCTGATAGTGAAGTGCCAGAAAGAACTCGCAAGTAATAATCTCTGAGAAAACTCAACAGCCACAAGCAAAACCTTTCCGCGTAACTTAGAAAACAATTCATCATGTGGGGTTAAATGCCTTGGGTAGATCAAGTACAACCACTAGCGAATCTTTAGAATGTTCAGTGGTGCTCTTCCAAAGATGTGTCATAAATCCGAATATCTCGTGTTGACGTTAGCTTACGAAAATCATACGCTTGGTAGCTAATATTGTTACGGATATTTTAAAAGATGCTGACTGATAGTTTTTTCCACAATCGTTACCTTTGCCTGTGGTTGGTTCTTTTTTAAGTATTTTCTCCAGACAAAAGACACCTACAGATTAATGTCGATTCCGAATGGCCAAAGTGAGAGACCTTTACTAGGCATGATACTTCGGGTGGTTTGCCATTGCCTTCTTGAGAGAGGCGACGCATACTGGCCAATTTTTATTAAATGCTGGCCAAAACTTTAAAATTGTTTTGGCTGGAATCAAAATTGGATTTAGATACTGCCTTGGCCAAAAGTATTAGGCACCCCTAATAAACACGTGAAACTCATAAAATATTTTAAAAAAAGATTAATTGTTTTAACAATACTATAAGTGACGCTGCCAAAAGCTAACTTAAACAATAGACAATTTCTTTTACAGGTCCATAAAACACCTGGCCCACAACATTGCGATAAGGATGTTTTTTGAAAAATATTTTTAATGTTTTATCAGTCTCTTTTTACTACTGTAGTAGCTTTCGTGCGTGTTTTATTTGTGAACTGGACATTCTTGTATTTGAGAAATGCCTAAGAAAAGTGAGCTTGGTATCGAAAAAACGAATTAAAATTCAAACCCTACATGAACAAGGCAAGTCCCAAGTAGAAACAGCCAAGTTAGTAAAATGTTCTCGGTGCGCAGTGCAATGTGCTATTATAAAAGATTTGTGGAGACTGGCTCTCATGAGAACGGGCAGAAAGCGTAATACTAATGAGTGACAGGACAGTAAACTCATCCGCGAGTCTATTAAAAATCGAAAAAAACATCATCTGAGCTTGCTGCAACTCTGTCGGAAGAGATTGGGATGCCGATTAGTTCCCGAACGGCAAGGAGAAGACTGACAGAAGCTGGATTAGGAGGGTGCAAAGCTAGAAAGAAGCCTTGGCTTTCAGAGACCAATAGGAAGAAACGCTTAGAGTGGGCTCTGAAGCACCAACATTTTAGCGAAGAGGACTGGTCTAATGTTGTATGGTCCGACGAATCCAACTTTGAGGTTAGTTTTTATATGATTTATTTTAACAAATAACTATATACAATTACTCTTGATTTAATACGTTTTAGCCAAAATAATAACTAATTTTTTAATTAAGTATTTTTTTTATTCTTACAGCTATTTGGAACGTCAGGTGTGACATTCGTGAGGCGGCGTGTCGGCGAGGAATACCATTCAGATTGCGTGGTACCTACTGTAAAACACGGAGGACGCAGCATTATGATCTGAGGCTGTATGGCTGCTAAAAGTGACGGCGAAATGTTCGTTTGTGAAGGCCACATAAACAGTCAAAAGTACATAAATGTACTAGAAACTGTACTGATGCCTTCGCTAACGCGCATTTTTGGCGACACTAATTTAGACGACACCAAATTCCAGTAAAATAATGCACCTTG